>CM064540.1:17475645-18027984 GCA_032716605.1 Paralithodes platypus
AGCATGTGATAAATAATAAGTAAAAGAAACACATTTACTACACTATCAATCTTTACTCTCGTTTTTTTTTTTTGCACTTTTTTAATTAAAAATCCTAAGCCATATTGCGTTTACCTTTAGCGTTCAGGCGTTACCTGAACTAATTCAATAATTGACGGACTAGCGGATGCGGAGGGCAATTGTTTCGAGAGTCCGTTATTTGCGATTACGAAAGTGGATACTTATTAGCTATGCCCACCACTGTTATATAATATATATATATCTGTATATATATATATATTTTTTTTTATATATTAGTGTAGCCAGGGAGGATATTTTCTTTCAGGCAGGTGAGATTAAAATAATAGGCACAGTTTGCATTATTGAGTTTTTTATATTGATACTCTCAAGTTTTCGTACAGTTTTTTTCTGGTATTTTCAGGAAGTTGGTAAAGGAGGTTTGCAAGGGTTCCGACGTTTCAATGGGCGCAGCCATCATTATCAAGTGAAGTTAGAAGGTGATAAGTCGAGTTTATATAGGCGATACAAGATCAAGAAAGGGTTTATTGTGCGCTAGCTGCACCCTCGTTGCGTAACCTAACACTAGCTCTGGTACGCTGGCCGGACGCAGGGCTGGGCGGGGCCTGTGCGTCGTTCGTCTGCGTGTGTGGAGGCGGCATTCCTGGGGGCATCATGGGGGGCCTCGCTGTGGAAGGGCGTGCCGAGGGTAGGATCTGGCTGTATTCCGCTTGAGTGTTGAAAGTAGGTTGGTATGTTTGTATATATATAGCTTCAAGAATGAATAGGCGGCGTGAGTCTATTTCTTTATCAAGAATAGAGGTGTGTTTATCTAAGTCGGGTCTGGTGAGTTCATGAGGGTGTGAGGATGTGTGGTAGTGGTCCTTGATAGCTCCGGCTTGAAGGTGGAAGGTAAGGCGATGTGACAGATGAGTCCTTGTCAAACCGACATAAGTGTGAGGTCCACAGTCCTCACTGTTACAGGTGTGTCGGTATATGACATGGTCCTCTTGTGACGGTTTCTTAGCGGTAGCCGGGGCTGTTGCGAATGACTAGTTGTGATGTTTTCCTCGATTTGTAGTATATGGTGAGTTTAAGGTGTTGGTCAGGGTTCGTAGTTTTAACGTTGTTGCTGATAATGTCTCTCATTATGTTTTCGTCTGTCTTGTGATCTGAGGACATGTGGTTTTTATAGTAAATTTTTATGTGTTCAGTGTTTGTATTAGTAGGCATGTCATTTTTGTACCATGTTTCAAGGTGTTTGTTGATGGTGTGGGCGATGTCCGAGTTACTGTACCCATTGTTTACAAGCACCTGGGTGAAGCTATTGAGTTCCTTGTGTGTGTCTCGCCAGGAGGTGCAGTGTGATAGGGCTCTCCTGACGTAGGCGGCGATGGTGGACCGTAAATATCGCTGGGGGCATTCACTTTCGCCGTTGAGACATAATCCGTTGTTGGTGGGTTTGGTGTAGAGTAGTGACTAGACAGTGATGGTAAAGCCTGAGGTGTTGTTGTTGTTTACGAGGACATCAAGGAAGGGGAGATGACCGTTAGAGGACTCCTCGAAGGTGAAGTTTAGACTGGAAGAGGCGATGAATCTGAATCGTTGTTGAAGGTCACGTAGCTCCTGTGGGTCCTTCACACGCACAAAGATGTCGTCCACATATCTGCAGTAGACGTAGGGGCAGTTGGTAGTCAGGAGCTCTTCTTCGATAGTGCCCATGTAAAAATTGGCAAAGAGGACTCCTAGGGGACTGCCCATTGCCACACCATCAATCTGCTGATACATGTCACCTCGCGGGCAGGTGAAGGGCGCCTCTTTGGTGCATATTTCCAGCAACGTCTTCAGGGCTGTTTCTGGGAGGTCTAAGGGCGTGTTGTCGTGTTGTCTATATATATATATATATATATATATATATGTATGTATGTATGTAGGTAGGTAGGTAGGTAGATAGATAGATAGATAGATAGATAGATATATATGTATATATATATATATATATATATATATATATATATATATATATATATATATATATATATATATATATATATACCGGTATATATATATATATTTTTTTTTTTTTTTTTTGTTTTCCCTAGACGCCGTAATTCCCGAGAGGGGATGTCCATGAACATTAGGCGTTTGTCACGAATTGCTAGGTCAAGTTGCCCATACTTGACATCTACCAATAACATTTTGATAGAGCGAGTATTTTTGTATATATATATATATATATATATATATATATATATATATATATATATATATATATATATATTTTTTTTCTTCTATATTCCAACTACTCCCTCTCGGGCATAGGCTGAGAGCCTGCACAATCAACCACTGAACACGGTGAGGCCCGTTAGGTCTTGTTCCAGTCTAGGGAGTGAGACATGCTAGACCCCGGCTCGAAGCAATCCCATCTCTGAAGCTGCTCCGCCTCTGCGCTTCACAGTCTCCTTCCCCAAACTCGGACCCTCACTCTCAGAACGCCACCTATTGAGCAATTAACTCACTAGGCATTGCCCCCCTGTAGCATATTTTGAATATGGGAATATTCATACAGTGCTATTTAATCAGGGAACAATGAGGGTATTTTTTGTTTTGTCATTTCGGTGTGCTGTGGTAATGCACTGAAACTAGGTACAGCACAAATTCCATCCCAATAATATCTTCCCATTGACATATTGGGATTCGAACCCGGGTCCATTGGATTACTAGTCCCAGTCGCAAGACAACTCTGCCACACCTCCTCTGTATACTGTATATATATATATATATATATATATATATATATATATATACACAGGGATATATGCATAAAAAGGCTACCTTTGAGAAAAGCTAGGTAAATTGAAACCCAAAATTAGTATAATATATATATATATATATATTGAGTATATATCACAAATATATATATATATATATATATATTGAGTATATCACAAATACACGTGAGCCACTAAATGTTTCTAATCTCTCAGTGGGGTTCGAACCGCCGACCGTCAGGACGATAGCCGACGCTTTAATCAACTCAGACTGCCGTGGTGTAGTTGATTAATTGCGTCGGCTATCGTCCTGACGGTCGGCGGTTCGAACCCCACTGAGAGATTAGAAACATATATACCGGTATATATATATATACAGTATATATATATATAGTTTACAAAACTAGTTGAATGGTAAAACAAATATTGCAGAAATGTATATGGCAGTGAAATATATAATTAAATAATCATTAGCGCCAAAAGTAACAAAACGAAGATATCTTTAATACTAAATACAACAAATGAATCTTTACGTGATGATAAATGGAAGGTTTTTTGAAAAGAATATATTTGGAAGGTAAAGCTCCAAATGAAATATACACAGGAGAAAATAGTTAGGATAAAGAAACTCTGGAGAAGGAAAAGACGAAAATGAAAAATAGCAAGGCCACTGAGGAAAAATGAGAGCACGGAAGAGCACTATCAGCGAGAGAGAGAGAGAGAGAGAGAGCAATGGCCGACCGGTATGGAAACGAAATGCGTCGTAATCCTGAAGGGGTTAATCAAGATCATTTGAAAACAATCTCCAAACATTGAGTGTCACACCTATTGCTGAACGGGTTAGTACTAACACGGGATTTATGTAGCTAGGATTGAAACCGGCAAACAAAACAACCTCACTTTCCACGGGATTGTTGGGCCTGGCAGCATAGAGAATGGCTTTTACTACTACTACCTCACTTTCATTACTAACTGGATTAAGAGTAATAATAATAATAATAATTATACAAATAATAATAATATAAATAATAATAAAATAATAATAATAATAATATTAATAATAATACTAATAATGATATAAATAATAATAATAAGATAATATAATAATAATATAATATTATTTATTGGTCACGTTAATTACAAGAAATTTGCATTGTATGCCTTCTGCGTGTCGTAAGAGGAGACTAAAGAGGTTGGCTAGGTGGGCTTGCGACCCCCACCCGTGAAAATAATGAAGCAACGAAAAACGAACAATCAGCCTCGGATGCGACGGACCCTGTGTTGACGAACCCCGACCAACTATGAACAATCATACAGACAATCTTAGAATAG
The DNA here is from genome assembly GCA_032716605.1 of Paralithodes platypus. Taxonomy (NCBI): domain Eukaryota; kingdom Metazoa; phylum Arthropoda; class Malacostraca; order Decapoda; family Lithodidae; genus Paralithodes; species Paralithodes platypus. Next base: position 17,479,746 of record CM064540.1, read on the forward strand.
CTATATGGAATGTGAGTGGCATAAATGAGAGCACAAAAGAGAGAGGTCCTGGAAGTGTTGGTGAATGCCAGGTTGGATGTATGTGGAATGACGGAGACCAATGGAGGGGTACAGATGTGAGAGAGTGGGAGTGTGGAATGGGTGTGTGTGCTCGAGTGAGTGAGGGAGCAGCGAGAGAAGGTGCGTGTTTGTTTGTAAGTAACAAATGGAAGGAGCGTGTAAGAGAATATGGGTCTGTGGGTTCAAGGATTGTGTGGGTGAGAATGAAAGTAAGAATACAAACGTGGGTGATTGTGTGTGTGTATGCTCCGACAGAGGATAAACTTGTAAGAGAGAAAGAGGAGTTCTGGGTGAATGTGGAGGCGTGCCTGGATAAGTTTGACAAGAACGAAAGAATATTTCTGATTGTGGATATGAATGGTAAGGTGGGTGATAGGAAAGTTGATGGAGTGGTGGGAGGGTGGGGGGTAAAGTCAGAGGTGAATGGGAATGGTAGTGCACTTGTTGATGTATGTGTGGGGAGGAGGCTGTGGATAGCCAACACTCTTCCGACACAGAATGATACACAGGTACACATGGAAAGTGGTGTGGACGATGAAGGATAAGACAGTAGTGGAACGAAAGTCACTGATTGATTATTTATGTGTGGATGAACGAATGAAGAAATCTGTGCTGGATGCTAGGGTGTATAGGGGTATTGGAGGGGGTCTGTCTGATCATTATGTAGTAGTAGCTAAAATTAGGATACAAAAGAAGTGGGTGAGGAGAGCTGGAGGGAGGCGAGAGGAAGATGGAATGGTGAGGAGGGTGGAGAGGCTACAGGAGGAGGAAATCTGGGAAGAGTACAAGAGAGCAGTAGAAAGACAACTAGGTGGGTTCGACCTGGAAGATATGAAGGAAGTGGAGGAGATAAGCAAGGTGTTTAATTAAGGAAGAGATCTGTGCAGCATGTGAGGAGGTGTGTGGAGTGAGGAGAAGAGGGAGGGGAGTGAAAGGTACAGCATGGTGGACAGAAGAGGTAAAAATAGCTGTGGAAGACAAGAAGAAAACGTATCGAGAGTGGTTGGGTAGTAGAGGGAATGAAGATTTGGAGAGGCAGAAACGAGCGAGGTACATGGAGAGAAAGAGAGTGGTGAAGTGAGTAGTGAAGGAAAGTAAGAGAAAAGTAGATAAGGAATTTGGAAGGAATCTGAGTGTAAAATGGAGGGAGTGTAAGAAACTGTTCTGGAAAGAAGTCAAGAAAGTTAGAGAAGGTAGCAAGGGAAACAGTAAAGGTGTGAAAGATAAGAATGGGAGAATGCTAGCCGAGAAGCAATAGAGAGTCGAAAGATGGAGGGAGTACTTCAACGAGTTGCTAAATGTAAGGAATGAAGAGCCAGCAAACATAGTTGGATATGGTATGGGAGGGAGAAGAAGAGAAGTAGTGGAGGAGGAGGTGGGGATCAGGAGGTCAGAAGTGTGGAAAGCCATGAAAAGAGTGAAGTTGAGGAAAGCACCAGGAACAAATGGAGTGTGTGGGGAAATGTTGAGGTATGGTGGTGAGATAGTGATTGAATGGGTATGGAAAATGTGCAAACTAGCATGGGAGAAGGGGAGTGCACCCGATGACTGGAAGACTGGCATAATAGTCCCGCTATATAAGGGCAAAGGGGAAAGAGGAGTGTGTGGTAACCACCGAGGAATATGTCTTCTAAGTGTAGTAGGGAAGGTGTACAGTAGGGTAGTGCTTGAGAGGGTGAGAGTGAGAACGGAGAAATGGATAGGCGACGAGCAGGGAGGTTTTAGGAAGGGAAGAGGATGTGTAGATCAGAGTTTTACCCTGAATTGTGTTGTGGAGAAATATCTGGAGAAGCAACAAAAGGTGTATGTTGCCTTTATGGACTTGGAGAAGGCCTATGACAGAGTGGATAGAGAAGGTATGTGGAAAGTACTTAGAATATACGGAGTAGATGGCAAGTTGCTGAAAGCAGTGTAAAGCTTGTATGAGGGTGCAAAGGCGGCAGTACGTGTGGAGAATGAGCAGAGCGAGGTCTTTGACCTGAATGTTGGGTTGAAACAGGGGTGTGTGTGACCTCCCCATGGTTGTTTACCGTATATATGGATGGAGTCATGAAAGAAATACTAGGAAGAGCAGTGGATGTTGGTGTATCGCTGAAAAGGGAGGGAAATGAGTGGAAGCTGCCTATACTGCTGTTTGCGGATAATACAGTTCTGATGAGCGATAATGAATGGGAGTTGCAGGGTCTGGTAAATGAGTTTGGAACAGTGTGCGAAAAACGGAATTTGAAAGTAAATGCGGGGAAGAGCAAGGTTATGGTCTTCGAAAGGGGTGAAATCACAGAGTGTGAGGTGAAGTTGAACGGTCAGGCTATGGAGATTAGTCAGTCAGTCAGTCAGAGAGGAGGGTCACGTCCGTCGCGGTCCGGGATTTTTCGACTATCCCGCGGGATACTGGTGATTAAACTTTAAAAAAATCACACACAAAAACAAACGTAGTGTCGCGGTCCTGTGAAGTGCAAAATCGAACCGATTGATAAAATATCTGGAGAGATATACGCGTTTTGGAGAAAAAATCCGTTAACTCCTACAGCAGTGCCACGGCGCTGGTCTAGGACAGGCCTAGGGCAGGCCCATAAGGCGGGTGGAAAGAAGAAGGGAAAGAAAAAAACCGTTACGTCCCAAAGCAAAGTGTTAGCTATATAGTCCTATGAAATCAAACAGGGCTATGGGAAAATAGGAAGCCTAAGTTAAAAGTGATAGTGAACATCGTATATCACGTAAATAAACTAGGAAAGTATAATACAGAGAATTAAGTCAGGGAACTTTTAACTTTTAGCTTGGGAACAGGACGTATGCTGTAAACAAAATACCCTCGGTGACCGCAAAGACCATAAACACATATATCCCCTCGCTCTCCTGGACACGTCCCCTCCCCTCCCCCTATACGATTTTACCAAAAGCGAAACTTAACCTCGACAGGAAAGGGTACCGACAAAACAAAAATCGTAAATAATAGCAAAGAGAGAAAAACAATATATAAATAAACAAATTAAATCAGAGCAGATTATTTCTCGACCATATCGCAGGTTAGTAGTGACGTTATTGGAGAGAAAGATCTCCCACGCAACCAAATGTGGTGAAAATTCGAACCTGAGCAGTGTTGAATCAAGTTGATAGGTAAAATATGAAAATTAAAATAGATACTATATATAGGTAGCCTGGAAAGTTCGTTATTTTCCTAGAGTGCCGCGCTAAACAGTCGACCAAAAACGGGAAAAGTGGTTAGGGCAGTGAGGATTCTGTTTCATAAGATAATTATTGAAAGTGTTACTTAAAGAGACTTAATGTTTAAACATAACGAGTGTAAACGAGTGGCACTCCCCCCTCCCCCCCCCCTGACACTCCCCACAAACCGCGTAACAAACACCTCCTTGTCCTCCAAGCCCCCCCCCCCCTCTCTCTCTCTCTCTCTCTCCCCCATGTAAGGGCGGGTGGAAAAACAAAAACAAAAACAAAAACAAAAAAATAAACAAAAATGTTTACCAGAGACAAATGTACGAGTTGTAAGATGAATATACACATGCATAAAGGCACCGCATGTCGGATATGCAAGCAACCATACCACTGGATTTGCATAGGATTGACACCAATAAATGAGACGTACAATACAAGAGGGAAGAACCTCCATTTCTGCGATAGTTGTTTCGATATCACATGGCAAGTCATACAGACTGTAGAAAATACAGAAGTACAAGATAGACTGAAATATAGCCAAGACATAGCTACCTTTCACAGAAAATGGGGAACTATTGGGGCCTTAGGGCCCATACAAATACCACAACCCACACACGCACACCTTCCCATGATAATGCCCACATTGCCTCCTGCACATCAACACACATCGCCTGCCGAACAACAACCTTTCGCACCCTACATATCCACAAACCCTGCCGCACATCTTCCCACACCTCCCCAGACCCAGAAAACACCCACATTAATCCCATCTATGGCCATTGACCACCCTACTGCTGTTGATCAAATACAATTGCAGGATGAACGTAGGATGCAACAAGCCCCCATATCAGGCTCCCCTTCCACATCGTCTCCCCCCCACCACTGCCACCTGCCCACCTACAACCGACCCGTAACTCCACCCCCCTGCAGGCCTCACCCCCCCATACACCAAGCCCACTATCACCCACAACCACACTTAGCTCACCACATAACCCCTTGCAGCCCCAGCCACACCTACTGGGGTTGTCTACACCAGTGTGCAGATATTATCTGGAAAGAAGGTGCTACTTTGGTCAAAAGGGCGAATATAATGGGAATTCATGTAGATTTGCTCATCCCAAAATTTGCAACAACATAACCAGTCATGGAAAATGTAGATTTGGTGAAACCTGCAAATACCACCACCCATCCCTTTGCAAGACATCACTTGAGAACAAGACCTGCTACAATATGAAATGCCCAGCTTTTCATATTAAAGGGACTTGGAGATATGCTAGACCTAACACGAATGGTAGCCCAAAAAACTCTCTAGCTATGCGAGGATGAGACAGAGGAAAAAGGCAAGGAGGGAAAGGGCAGATGAAGATGAAGAGACTGAGGGAGATGGAAGAGCACATAGAACACCTCGAGCACCTCCTTGGCCTCCCAAGAGTGGCCAATACATCCCGAAGACTATTAGGTACACATAGTACTCCAAACAATCCCTCCCCAATCTTGTTTGCAAATATCCAAGGCCTAAAAAATAGAACCACGAACAAAGTACCATTTATTAGGGGCCTGCTAGAAGAAGGAAACGCTATATTTGCGGCTCTCACAGAAACTCACATTAAAGATCAGGAAGATAGTGAGGTATGGATTCCTGGTTACAACCTACATAGGGCGGACAGAACGCATAGATCACATGGAGGTGTAGCCTTGTACATACATGACTCACTGATATGTACTGAATTCCTAAATAACAGTAATGAAGTGGTGGAAATACTTGGAGTTAAAATAGAATCCCTAAATTTAGCAGTTATTGTTACATACAGGCCTCCAGACTCATCCCGAGAAGAATTCAAAACCCAGCTCAACAAAATAAAATCAGAAGTGGAAACCCTGGGGAACCCAACACCAAATATTATATGGCTAGGAGACTTTAACCTACCAAACATTAAATGGAGACAACTAGAAAACCAGTTAGTGGCAAATAACACCGGAGAAGCAAATACTAATACGAGAGAGCTTTTTGAACTTTGTGATTTTTTTAGTCTTACCCAACATATTGCTGAACCCACACGGGAAAACAATATCTTAGACCTGGTCTTCACTAACAACGACTCTCTAGTATACAGCATTAACATATCGGACACAACATACTCAGATCATAAATTAATTGAGATCAAAACAACCTTAGAAAGTGTACAGACAACGTCAGAATCGAGAACAAAAACCGGCCCCTTCAGTAAATTTAACTTCAATAACAAATACATTAGGTGGGAAGAGGTAAATCAAGAAATGGAGGAAATAGACTGGGAAGATTTAATGGATAACCTGACACCAGCAGAATGTCTAGTCTTAATAACAGAAACCATGACCCAAATCTGTAGCCACCATATACCTGCAAGACAAACAAAACGAAGAAGCAAACAAGATCGGGAAAGGAGGAGGCTGTACAGAAGAAGAAAATTACTCACACAAAGACGCACACATCAAAATCTACAGGATAGGCAAAAGGTCGAAATAGATAGAGAAATTGTGGAAATTGAACAAAGGCTAAGAATATCATATGAACTACAACATATGGAAGAGGAGAGGAAAGCTATTGCAGGTATAAAGGAAAATTCCAAATACTTCTTTTCATACGCCAAACAAAAGGCTAAAACAACATCAAACATCGGCCCACTGAGCAAAGGGGACGGCTCTTTCACAGGGGACAAAAAGGAAATGAGCGAACTCTTAAGCAGGCAGTATGAAATGGCATTCAGTGAGCCTGATGAAACAAAAGTCATCAGAGACCAAAATATATTTTTCATGGAAACCTCCCCCACGGAAACCCCTCAGATGCTGGATATTGATTTCGGTCCAAAAGACATAGAAGAGGCCATTTCCAACATGCCATCCCACTCGGCACCAGGCCCGGACTCATGAAATTCGATCCTAATGAAAAAATGTAAGGAAAACCTCTCAAAACCCCTGGCTATAATGTGGAGAAGGAGTCTAGACACTGGTGACATACCAGATAGCTTGAAAAACGCAATAATTGCCCCACTGCATAAAGGAGGGAGTAAAGCACTACCAAAAAACTACCGCCCGGTAGCTCTAACCTCTCACATCATTAAAGTTTTCGAGCGAGTCCTGCGAAGCAAAATTTCAACATTCATGGAGACAAATGAACTACACAACACCGGTCAACATGGGTTCTGAGCGGGAAGATCATGTCTCTCACAACTTTTGGAACACTATGACAAAAAATTTAAAGCGCTAGAAGAAAAGAAAAACGTGGATGTCATTTACACCGATTTTGCTAAGGCATTTGATAAATGTGACCATGGTATAATAGCCCACAAACTGAAAGCAAAAGGTATAACTGGGAAAATCGGACGGTGGATATACAATTTCCTCGTAAACCGAAAACAATCGGTAGCAGTAAACCAAGTCACTTCTGAGCCTTCGGATGTCAAAAGCTCAGTGCCCCAAGGAACAGTGCTAGCGCCCCTTCTGTTCCTCATACTAATTTGCGACATAGATACCAACACCAGACACAGTACGGTGTTGTCTTTTGCTGATGACACAAAATTAAGCAAGATAGTAAACACACAAGAGGACACGGGCCGACTGCAGGAAGACATGAATGTAGTGTTCCAGTGGACCAGGGAAAACAACATGCAATTCAATGAGGAAAAATTCCAATTAATACGGTACGGAGATAATAATGGTGTTAAAGAAATTACAAATTACTTAACAGAATCTAACCACATAATAGAACGGAAAGACAGTGTGAAAGACCTTGGGGTATTAATGACTGAAAATATGGGTTTCAAAGTACATAACCAGGTCAAAGTGGCGGCTGCGAAACGTCTAACGGGTTGGATTCTGCGTAATTTTAAAACACGCGGTGAATTGCCTATGATAACGCTCTTCAAATCTCTAGTGCTACCGCGGCGTGAATACTGTAGCGTATTAACATCCCCATACAAAGCAGGTGAAATAATGACGTAGAGAGTGTACAAAGAAATTTCACTTCGCATATAAGTTCGATAAAACATCTACACTATTGGGAGCGTTTAAGAGCACTAAATCTGTACTCACTGGAACGTAGAAGAGAACGTTACCTAATAATATACACGTGGAAAATCGCAGAGGGTTTAGTACCAAACCTACATACTCCGATAGTCATGAAATTCAGTGATAGGAGAGGCTGGGAATGCGAAATCCCCCGGATGAATAACAGGGGTGCTATGGGCTCTCTGCGAGAGGGCTGGTTATCACACAGAGGCCCACGTCTCTTCAACAAACTCCCACGGCAAGTAAGAGACATGAGGGACATCTCGTTAGACAACTTCAAGAGAGCCCTAGATGTCGAACTGCAAAAAGTGCCAGACGAGCCCATCCTCGCAAGGGAGCGAGCTGTCGCTTCAAACAGTCTACTGCACCAAATCACCACCCATAACGAGGGGCGTCACGCTCCTTGGTGCCGCTAGAAGAGCGGCGAACACATCCAAAGGTATCCAAAGGTTAGCTCTTTTAAGTATCTGGGCAGTGTGTTGAGTAAAGATGGGACTATGGATGAAGAAGTACGGGAGAGGGTACAACAGGGGAAGAAGGTTGTAGGAACACTGATAGCAGTAACAAGAAATAGGGTGGTCAGTACGGAAGTGAAGAAGTCCTTGCATGACAGTGTGGTAATCCCGACACTGACTTACGGAAGCGAAGCATGGACGTTTGAGAAGAGACTCAGACCAAGAGTGAGAGGGGTGGAAATGAGTTACTTGAGAAATGCATGCGGAGTTACATGGAGGGATAGACAGACGAATGAGGAAGTAAGAAGGAGGTGTGGTGTAGAGGTAGATGTGCTGGAAAGTTTGAAAAGGAACACCTTGAGATGGTTCGGCCATATGGAACGTATGGGAAGTGAGAGAATGACTAAGAAGGTGTGCGAGACCGAGGTGGAAGGACAGAGAGGGAGAGGTAGACCAAAAGAGAGGTGGAAGGATGGAGTGAGGAAGTATATGGATAAAGGCGGTGATGGTTGGGAGGAAGGGCGTCGACTGACTGAGGACAGAGGTGCATGGGGGCGGTTCGTTCGTGGCCAACCCTTCGGGGATCACGGCGTCAGGCAATAGATAGATAGCGATAGATGTTTAAACAAAAAAAAATAGTAAGCAATTATACAGACACACTACATTATTACAGTGATTATAAAACAGTTTTATCACATTCGTACAGGACGAGAATTAATAGGATATCACTATCGGCAACTCTTCCATCAAAGAAGCAAGGGCAAATGTAGCTAAGCAGTGAGATAAGAAGATACTATGAAGCTGCGAGATGGTTGAGAGGAACAGGGAATTGGGATAAATGGGTACCAGTGGGGGAAATCAAGGATGGAGGAGAGCAATGGAAAAAAGCTAAAGAAAGATAAGAACAAAACCGTCTCAGAAATCGAACACTGGAGATGGTAAGGTTGAAGAAGGAAAAGAAGGTGACAAAATGAGAAGGAAAAAATAAAGTAAAGGAAAAAAAAAGGAAGGAAAGAAGAAGAAGAAAACAAAAAGAAGGGGAAAGCAGAGAGGAAGGGAAATGAGAGAAAGTGAAAAGGAAAGGAAAGAGGGTGAATGTGGTGTGTCGACGATAATTAAGGGATGAGGAATATGGAAGACAGGGAAATGAGATAGGGTAAAGGAGTGACGGCGAAACGAGGGAGGAAGAGGGGAAGAAGGAAGCTAAGACAAACGAGATAAAAATAGGGATGAGGACATTGAGGAGGAGCGAGAAGATAAGTAAATATGGAAGAGTAGGCATGGGATAATTTAATTTAAAGAATTGAAATGGGAAAAGTGCGAGAAAATGCGATTTAAATAGAAGAAAAGTTGTAAAAGAGAAGCAGTAATATTGAAGGGAGTGAAGAAAAATTTCTAATAGTGAGAAATGGATAGTATAAGGCTGTGGAATATAAAGAGGAGAGAGGAAGAGCGAAGAGAGCAAAGGTGGGGAAAAGAGAAGCATGATCGTCTTCGGTATGAATTGTATAATTGGTCTCCACACGGAAGACTTCTATCTCACCCCCTACCTCCTCTCAAGATACAGTATTCTGGACCTCTACGTCCTAGGCGTCCTACCCTGTACCCATGAATGATGCCCTGGCTGCCACAGGCCCGACCACCCTCTTTTCCCTGAGCGTGGAGCCCCTCGCACTAGCCACTGAAGAAGCCTACTCCACACCTACGTCACGAACCACAGCAGCTCACAGAGGACAACAGGAGGACAATTAAGACTGTGATTGTCCTGTGTGTCAAACAGAAAGGAAAATCTCCCACGATTGGCACCCTGGCCACTATGCAAACATTGAGCAGAAAGAGGCCCAGAACACCACTAACACAGTCAGAAATGGTCAGGCTCCCCAGTCGACAACCATCTCCCCCTCCCTCTCCACTGCAACACAAGCAGCCATTTCTCCCAACCACCCCTCTAGGTTTGGTAGCGTTGAGGGCGAAGTAACAAAGTTTTGCTCGAGGCATCCCAGGAGTCGTTACATTGGCGATCCCCATGATGGTGCAATCTGTTGCCCAATTGATGATAGTCTCGTTGAGTGTAAATGTGTAGTCGACCAAGACAGTAATAGACGTTTCGTTGAAGTCCAGTAGTAATGTATTCCAAGATTAACTATTTGTGTGTAGACTCGGTGTTCATAGTGTATATATAGAGATGTAAGTATTTGTGTTCATGGTGTTCACGCTAACGACAGAGAGTCCGAGTTGATTGATATACTGTATATATTCCTATGCGTCTAGTGCCAAATTACTCAATGAACGTCTTTTTAATGTAAATACACTTACCCACACGTGTTCTGTGTTCAAGTTAAGCTGAGGATCTCCATCTAATCGTTTAACAACTTGCAATTATGACAAGAAGATCTCAGAGTATCTTAAGTATTTTATCTAAGAGTACAAGTATAGACAAGTGTATAATTTTTGTGTTTAGGATATTCCCTTGTGTGTATAGTTGATTCTCCCAAGTGTTCATGTTAAAGGGAGCTATACAGTGTTAATCTAATTCAGTATCATAATTCGGAGTATCCTACCTGATTATTATCCTTAATTGATTTAGACGTTCAAGTGCCGCATTAATTGAAAAGAAGAACCCACCGTAAATCTTAGTGTGTCAATAATTAAAGACCGTGATCTTAAGGCTCCATCGAACTTCAGGTGGTTATGTTCATGGAAGAGTCCAGTACCTGACTAGTGTGCATAGCCAGCCATAGTGGGTACCGTCGATTGGTACTTGAAGTAGCTGTATTATTATAAGTAAGAGTTGTACGGGTATAATTATCTATAGCTCCTATAGCTCTATGTACTGTATACTGTATTTGTATTTGTGTATGTTCTTTAATGTTTGTAATCTTCTTGAGGCCGTCTGTTTCAGCGGGCCATTTCTTTACCGTCTCTCTGTGCGTATCTGTGTGCATGACTGAAGGTGTACATGTGTGTACCCAGTCAGGTTGCCCCAGGTGTCTGACAGATTCATTAATGAGAGTTACACAAACAGTTCTGCCCTACTAAAATATACACTTGTTTCCTATATAACACAGACTGTGAATTCCCATGTAGATTGTTCTGAATCTGAATGCACTACATCTCTGCACTATAGGTGTTAAACAAATATAGTTAATGGATATGTATTCTCTTGTACTCTGAGTCCCATGTTCATCGCATAACTACCAGGTTAAGAAAATTTACCCGAGAAACGCACCATTTATGTTTTGAACCCACTGAACACCAGGCAATATAATATAAATGTACACTCCAGGACCAGCAGGTTGTCAAAAATATTTGTTTTCCAGAAAACACCTGGAACGGGTTAGAAATGAAGGAAATATTAAAAAAACGATCCCCTAGGTCATTAAGGGGTCCTACGAGGCGCCCGAAAGTTGGAATTAACATGGGGGAAATGGGTAGGCAAAAACATGCAAAAACACGTTTTTGCGCACTCACGCACACACAGCTGGACTTTGAGGGTTTTCAACCATCGGCATTGTTGCGTGGGATACTTACGCAGTTCCCATACAAGTCTGAGCCCTCTAGGTGCCATAGGACCGGAGTAATTAACCACGATGCACCCTATGCGGTGCTGGGGTTTAGCGATACATACGTTGCCGACGCATAACGTGCGTCGCTGGTACTCGAGGGGTTAAAATTGTTACGTATGTAAATAAATTACCTTTAATTCTGACAGAATTCCATGCATTTACCATATAAAGCATTATTACTGCTCCATGTGCCTATATTTAACTTGTATAATGAACATGTTAACATTGAAGAACAAAAAATAGGTGTAAACAGTAAATTTCCAGTAAAAAAACATATATTTGTGATGGGGGAGGCTTGAGATATGTGACAGAGCGGGTAACATAGACCCTCCCTCGCCAAGGTCTTGCGAGACACTAGGCACGCACGGCTAACTCCTGCGCAAGTTAGAGGGTGGGAAGGAGTGGAGGGAGGGAGGGAGAGTGATAACTCTGGCAAAAGAAATAGGAAGAAATAAAATGGAAACATTAGGATAATTGAGGAGGGGTGAAATGGAGGGGGGGGGGGGGGGATGGGGGGGAGGAACACACATGTTAGGTTAAGGCAGGAGCTGGTGGTAAACAGGCATTTTTTTATGGGCTGTCTCCCAGAAGGCCTATCACATTCGCCTAACAGACACTTCCTGTAGGCCTAATGCTTGTTAGCTTCAATAAATGCAGCATTACAATGGTGACCAGCGGTGGTCTTGACCCGGTATAGTGCAAAGCATTTGTAATTACAACAGAGAGAAAAGATAGTATAACCCAGGCTAACGTTGAAACCATAGTAGAAAACATAATACATATTGTAGAAACCATACAGGATAGCAGGTAAACCCCCTAATTCCCTTCAACACGTGCTTTTCGCTCCCAAAATGTAGAATACAAATATTTGGATCACCACTGACGACACAGATAAGTAAAAAATCATGTACGCCCAAACCTACTTAGTTTCTTACTCGCAAAAAATTGCAGCTAAAATTTACAACAAGTCTACATGGGCGCAAGTTAAGACTGTACTCACGGCAACCTTCAACTCGTCCCTCACGCTCGACATGGCGGAAGCCAGGATTCATTTGTTACAAATAACAAAGGACATAGACGAGATCCATATGAAGATGCATAAACTATATAGAGTGGCCCGCCCAGAATTGACCCAGGATGCAAGGGACAAGTTGGTGTGGGAGGCCATGATCGCACACACATCCATCCGCCTGTATTTCGTGGAAAAACCAAGTACCAGCCTGGATCAGGATATCGGAATCCTCCAAGGACGTAGCATATGTACAGGCTCTCAGCCTATGCCCGAGAGGGAGTAGTTGGAATATAGAAAAAATAAATGTAATATATATATCCAGAGGGTCTCCCTGGCCGGATACTCAGACACCTCAGACAGAACAACTCCAACCCAGCGAACCACCCCTTTAGGATTACAGATCTAGTAAAGGCATGGTAGCTTGAACGGCCTTCAACAAGCCAAACTTCTCGACACAAGGATGCCCAACTATTGGAGATGATACGCAGGGCCTTCCGATAAGCCATCTCACATGGACAGAAAACACCCCCATCCCCCTCAATAAGTTCAATAATGAACATATGTTTTTGGGTGTAACAACTGACTCTATGCTCAGTAAAACATTAAATATCTAAAAGAATAGGTATTCTATGTAAAGAAAAATACAATCTTAATGATTCTTCACTTATCATGCTATATAATAGTTGTATTCATTCATTGCTAACGTATGGTATAGAAGTATGGGGAAAAGTGAGCAATTGTTTTTTAGAACCTATAAATTATTTACAATTGTGAGGAATTCGAATAATATAATCTGCTGAATTTGGAGCTCATGAAGGGGACCGTCCAGTAAAAAACTCCCGAAAATTCGATATTCAAATTATTTTACGTTAGATTCATAATTGGTTAGCTACATCTATCCCAACCAGCCTGCAAAAGTTGAATGCCGAAAACCGCTTCTAAATACTATATTTCGAACATTATTTAAAAGTTTCGCAGGCTGAGTACGGGCAGTGCGCGAGGTGACAAGTTGGAGTTGGACTACACAGTTAGTGTATACGAAAACCATTGTGTATAGATGCGAGATATTTATGTAAGTGTGTTATATCATATAAGGGTAGTTGTCAACTTTCTCCCCATGGCTGCCGCCCACCATGAATTTTGCCAAATCTCATTTAAATCGGAGGAAGTTCACCGACACCCTGGAAGTAAATACAGGACGGTCCCCTATTAAACAACAATGTGTTTCCTTTAACCAAATTAAGCTTATTCGAATGTCTAGTATTATGTGACTTATTATTGTGCTGTTTCCTTTATACATATTCGTAACAACTGAAGGGACTAATTAGTTCATGCATTTACCCACTAATTTTGGTATGCAGCAGACATCTACATAATGATTATGGCAGTATATAATTTTGAAATTTATATTTGAATTGAATTTGAATTACTAGAGCAAGTGGCAAATAGTTAATGAAGCAATATATTCTCCAAAAATAAGTTATAATAGTTATAGTTTGGAATAGGAGGTTGGACTTTATGATGTGAAGTAGTAAAAACCTGGTAATGCCGAGTGGTGCATGTCCCTACGTCCACGATGGCTCGTCATTCATAAAGACCTATAGCTAGTGAAGAGAGAGAGAGAGAGAGAGAGAGAACACAACTGCTCAAGGAGGACCCCCCCCCCCCAAAAAAAAAAAAAAAAAAAAAAAATTGTCCAAACAGCATAAGCCCACACCTGCTGAAATTATGTGCCGCCTATCTCTCTCCACCATTCACCACTATTTACCAGAGATGTCTGTATCAAAACCATGGCCTATCCTGTGGAAAGAGTTGTGAGGTGTTGCAATACACAAAGAAGATGGCAGAAACAATACCAAAGACTATAGACCTGCTATAATTTATGGGTCAAATGTTAAAGCCCCATATTGTTACCAAGTTGACCCTATTCATGGATACTCTCCAGCTTCCTGGTTCTAATCAGATGGGTTTTAGGCAGGGCAGATCTGCTCCCACACCATTCAACTTCATTGTATCACACTCTTGACACCTGTATCAATGCTGTCAATATTACTGGTGACTTAGACAGAGTTTAGCACAAGTTCACCCCAAATAAGTTAAGAATTCTAGGAGTGTGCAGAAACCTTCTTCAGCTAATTCATATTACCTCTAATGACTGCACTCCACACACCTGATACAGATGAAATAACAGAGCCACAATCATGCACTTAAAGTAGTTCTTGCAGAGAATCATGTAAGGGGCAGCGACTCTATAGACTAGTTAATAAGACAGGTCTAGCCATATTCGAAATATCATGGCCCCACCTGATATATGGCTCAAATATCATGGCCCCACCTGATATATGGCTCAAATATCATGGCCCCACCTGATATATGGCTCAAATATCATGGCCCCACCTGATATATGGCTCAAATAAAGAACACTATCACTTCAAGAATCCACTACACTCCTTGGTATGAAGTTTAACAATACTCTAATATTTACAAATCATGTAAGAAAACTTGTTTGAACATTTTGTCCCCCCTCATACCTACTAGACAAGACACAACACAGAGCCTAGAGATTAGTACAGCTAAAGTTTCCAGTATAATTGTAAGCAGTTTCCAACCACTAAAGCAGTGCTGAGATGTGGCAGGGCTTGTGTCATCTATAATGTCCCAAGACTACACACTCACCATCGCAGTAGACTACGCCTGCTCCATCCACCGCCACCTGTACATGTGACACGTGCAGCTCACATTTGGCAGCAGCATCTGATTGCATCCTTTGCTAAGATGGAACAGAACCTATGTGATTTTCTTACCCTGCAATAGCCATCTTTGGAATCACATGGTGTGCCATACTGAGGTGCATCACACCACATTGTTAAATTTGTAAAGTTAATGCATAGTTAAATTAGTTGCAATTTTCATTATTTATATGCATTCAAATTGCATTAGATTTAAGGTAAATTGAAGTATCACTACTGGATTTTAAACACAATTACACTTAGCCCCTTAAGTACCAGCGATGCGCCTATGTATGTAACGCTAAACCCCAGCGATGCAATGGTTGCGTTCGCATTAATTACGCTTGTCCTATGGCATTTTTTTTTTTTTTTCTATGTGATTGAGGGAGGCAAAAGGCATAACTGCCTATAGCGAGTGCCTCCCCCATAGTTGAAAGAGTGACAGGGCCAAAATCAAGGGACGTTCGAGCCAAAATGCCTGGACACACGGAGTTTGAAGCAATTTAAGTCATAGGAAGAGGGAAAGACTGATTCTGGGAGAGAGTTCCAGAGCTCAGCTGTTGAGTAGAAGAAAGTTTGAGAGTAACGTTTCACTCTTGGGTTGGAGAGTTGCACAGAGTAGGGGTGGGATTGAGTTGCAAGACGGGTACCACGTGCCCTACGTAAAGGAGGTGGTATACACTGGGAAAGCTCTGAGGAACACTGATTATTATAGTAGCGATAGAATAGCGAGAGAGATGCAACATTGCGGCGGAGAGAGAGAGATTGCAGAGAGTTGGTGAGTGGACGGGAGTTAATGATACGAAAGGCCTTCCTTTCAACTTTGTCTAGGAGAGCGGTGTGAGAGGAACCTCCCCACACATGTGAACAATACTCAATACAAGGGCGCACTATGCCCCTGTACAGAGCAAGAAGCTGTGCAGGGGAAAAGAACCCCCTAAGGCGGTTGAGCACACCCAGCTTCTGGGAGGCTGCCTTAGCAAGACTAGTAATATGGTCCTTCCAAATGAGAGCAGAAGAAAAAGAGACACCAAGAATATTGAGAGAAGATGAAGGGTTGATTTTTGTATTGTTGAAGAATAAGGGATAGTCCGCTGGGAGATCCTGACGGGTAGATAGATGGAGAAATTGGGTTTTGGAAGCATTAGAGTTAACAAGGTTTTCTCTGCCCCAATTGGAAATAGTATTTAGATCAGAATTTAAGAGTTCTATGGCTTCATTACGTTTGTCGTTGAGGGATTGCTGGCTGGGGCGTTCTGAAAAACTAATGGAGTAGTGTAAGGTTGAGTCGTCTGCGTATGAATGGATGGGAATTAAGGTACAGTTAAGGAGATCATTTATAAAAATTAGAAAGAGAATAGGAGATAGGACAGAGCCCTGAGGAACACCGGAGTTTATAGGGTGAGGAAGTGAACAATGGCCATCCACAACCGCAGCTATGGAACGGCCGGAAAGGAAATTAGAGACAAAGGCACAGATGGAGGGATAGAAACCGAAGGAGGGTAGTTTAGAAATTAAAGATTTATGCCAGACTCTATCGAAGGCTTTCGATATGTCTAGTGCAATAGAAAAAGTCTCACCGAAGTCCCGAAAGGAGGATGACCAAGAGTTAGTAAGATATGAAAGAAGATCACCAGTAGAGCGACCCTTAAGGAAGCCATACTGGCGATCTGAGAGCAGATTATGAGAAGAGAAATTAATGCTTAAGAAATTTGGAAGCAAGAATAGTTTCAAAACTTTAGAAAGACAAGAGATAAGAGCAATTGGACGATAGTTGGAGGGTTGAGAGCGGTCACCCTTCTTTGGGACAGGTTGAATGTGAGCAAACTTCCAGCATGAAGGGAAGATGTTAGAGGATAGACAGAGACGAAAGAGTTTGCCTAGGCAGGGAGTCAGCACGGAAGCACAGTTTTTGAGAAGAACAGGAGGAACACCGTCCGGACCGTACGCCTTATTAGTGTTAAGCCCAGAGTGGGTAGAAAGTACATCTTTAGAAGAGATTAGGATATTAGGCATAAGTAAGAGAGAGGAGGGCGGAGAGGGAGGAATAGCACCGGAATCATCCAAGGTGGAGTTTCTAGCAAAAGTTTGAGTGAAGAGTTTAGCTTTGTCAGAGGAAGAAGTGATGGTTGTGCCATCAGAGTGGGAAAGGGGAGGGAAAGACGAGGAAGAGAAATTGTTGGAGAGGTTTTTGGCTAGATGCCAGAAAGCTTGGGAAGAGCTAGAGTTGGATAGTTCAGTGCATTTATTATTGATGAAAGAGTGTTTGGCAAGTCGAAGAACAGATTTGGCTTGATTCCGGGCAGAAACATATGAAGAATGAGAGTCTTGAGTTTTAAGACGTCGGTACCGTTTGAATGCTTCCTCCTTATTGCGGACAGCAGTAGAACAGGCGTGAGTAAACCAAGATTTTTTAGCATTAGTCTGAGAGAAAGAGAATGGAATGTATGCTTCCATGCCCGATAGGATTACCTCGGTTACCTAGAGAATTCAGATTTGTATGAAAACTACTTTAGGAACCTACGAAACAATACCGATGATTGGCAACCCTTCAAGTCCAGTCGCGTGCGTGTGGGCATGCGCGGGAGTGATTTGTCAGTATATTGCCTACCCAGCACCCCATTTTAATATTATTGTGACTTTCCACCGCCGCCCAGGACCCCTAAATTACCGAGGTGAACGTTTTTTTTTTTTTTTTCCTTCATTACTAACCCATCCCATGTGTTTTCAGGAAAACAAATGACAATGGTCCTGATGGTCCTGGAGTGTAGGCCTACATTTACAGTATATTAAATCGTTTGGGGTCCACCGGGTTAAACACTGCTCGCTTGAGAAACAGAGAAAGAGAAGATATAAAATAGTTTCAATAGAGCCATGACAGAGACAGATGAGAGACACTAATGAGGCAAATGAAGAAATGCGCAAGGAGATCAGGTGAAACTTAATAGGAGAGGAAAGAAAGCTAGGAAGGAAGGAAGGGTGGATAGATAGATGTAAGGAGGAGAAAGAGAGGGGAATGCCATAAGGAATGAAAAGGAAGAAAGTATGAAAATATAGGAAAGGATGAAAATACAGAACAGGAAGAAGAAAGGAAAGATTGAATCAAGGAAGGAGATAATGAAAAGGGGAAAGACAAAGAGCTAGAAAACGACGAAGAAAAAGGAAGGAACGAGACAATTAATACAGATTAAATTAGAGAATGAAAAAGGGATAGCAGAAGAAACAAAGATAGTAATAGTAAAGAGGAACTCGATTATGAAGGGGGAGATTATAGACACCAATCGAGCAGGGCAATACCCAAGGGAGGCCTCATAGGCAATGTTATAAGGAGTTGCTGGAACTCTTGTATAATTTATCTGGCTTCCCTCACTGTTTCTGTTTGTATCTCACCTACACAGAGAATAATCCAGCTAGCTCTCACAAACACCTCCTTTTCTTACCACTACACAAAACAAGAACATACTTCTTTCCAATACACCATCTGTATACACCAACTCTAAGCCCTGCCTTGGAGACCCCAGGGGACGAGGGTGACATTCCAAAATCCACCATCCTTCACCAGACGACCCATCAAAACACTCTGGACTATGGCCTATCACTCTTACTATCAATGTATGTAATATTCATGGCCTTTCCTCTAATATTCCCTCTGTTGAACACCAGTTTTCCTCCAACAATCCTAATGATCTTTTCCTCGACACTCAGGTGTCTCACGCAACTGCCAGCAGCCCCTTCTCTGTATCCTCCGACTTTTTCTATCCTAGTTTCCAAGCCAAACGTGGATGTTGGGGAGGTGTGGTGGAGTGGTCATGCCACTGGATTGGTAATCCAATGGACCCGGGTTCAAATCCCGATATGTCAATGGGAAGATATTATTGGGATTGAATTTGTGCTGTACCTAGTATCAGTGCATTACCACAAAGCCCACCGAAATGCCAAAAAAATACCCTCATTGTTCCCTGATTAAATAACACTGTATGAATATTCCCATATTCAAAATATGTTACAGGGGGACAATGCCTAGTGAGTTCACTGCTCAATAGGTGGCGTTCTGAGAGTGAGGGTCTGAGTCTGGAGGGTGAGACGGTGAAGCACTTGGGCGAAGCAACCGGCCGCTTCAGAGATGGAGCTGCTTTGAGCCATGATGGATGCTTCGCATGTCTCACTCCCCAGGCTGGAACAAGACCTCACGGGCTTCACCGTGTTGAGCGGTGGAATGTACAGGCTCTCAGCCTATGCCCGAGAGGGAGTAGTTGGAATATAGAAAAAAAAAAAAAAAAAAAAAAAAAATATGTGCACAACAAGATCACTCGCTCATGTGTTCCTGACTTTTACTCTTCTGAATTTTCAACTCTATAGTTCAAACTTTCCTCTCAGTCACAAACTAAATATTTGTGTGGTGTCTTTCTATCCCTTAACTCTACCGACTTTCCTAAATTCTTTGACTATCTAACTCCTACAGTGAAACACATCCTATCAACGTCTCCTTTCTCTGAAATCTCCATCTTAGGAGATTTTAATGTCTATCACCACCAATGGCTCTCCTCTCATTTCACTGACCAACCTGTTGAACAAGCTTACATATTTTCTATCCTAAATGACCTAGAGCAATTAGTCCAACACCCTACTTGTATCCCTGACTGAATTGAAGTTGGGCCAACGTCCTTAACTTACAGTATTTCTAACCTCTAATCCTTCTACTTACACTGTAAGCCTTTTCTCTCTGTTGGCTCTTCCAATCATAACCTTATCTCTGCTACCTATCCTTTCTCTCTAGTATGATCATCCGATCATTACAGCCAGCGACGCTTGCGGCTCTTTGGCGCTGCCGACTGGGAGGCTCTTCGGCAGTACTTCTTTGATTTCCCATGGAATTATGTTTGCTTTCATGGCCAAGGGACCTTTGCAGTGTGCTGAATGCATTACCGTGGTAATCATCTCAGGCGTGAGGGCAAACATTGCATTGTCTTTCTCTAAGTCTGATGCAAAAACATCTTGATTTACTCACACTTGTTCTACTGCTGTCCGCAAATGGAGCAAACATTCAAACGATACCATCGGTAGGGGGCTGGGGGAAGATATGTGTCACAGATATTTTCATGTTTCTAAAATGTACTTTTTGAGTCATTTTTGCTGATTATGTGTTGGTGAAATAACTATTATCAAGTTCAACACATAACAAATGTGTCACATTTTTAAAAATAACATTAGTCAAATAATATGTTATTAACCCAATCAGTACCGGTGACATCTGTTTCATCATGTTCTGGACACAATTAGACGACTGTAGTCAGCTTAGGAAGGATCTGTGGTAGCTCAAAGGATTAAATTAGATAGTCTATAGCCTTTTAGTTGTTAGAGGTCCTTCCTAAGCTGAATACAATACAATCGTTGCCAGAATATAATAAAAAGGACGTCGCCGGTACTGAATAGGTCAACAGTACTGTATTATAAGATGAGTGAATACAAATAATTGACTTCTGTCACGATTTTTTGTTTATCTGAATACCTGATAAACAGTGCTTTACTGTACGTTACGCTGGATTATGCACCCCCAATGTACACCAATGGTAAACGATGGTGAGAGAAAGGTGCTGCAACGGTACCGACAATGCAAGGACGTAACCGACTGTCCTACGACGGTTCCTCGACGGTACAGGGACAGCACAGCGACGTTTAATGTGCCACGACCATCGGCCCCTGATATTAAATATTTTGAAAAAAATTCGTGCTTCGCCGATGCGTGGGAACACATGGAGACGCCGCTAGGCTGCCCCAGGACGCCCCTAGGACGATAATGAATGTGTGAAGTATCCTTAGGAATGGTAAAAATATTATATTTATAACAATGTTGAGGACAAACAAATGAGAACAAAAAATGTCATACATACGACAAATTAGTAGACTACAGCAAATTAAAGAATATAATAAATACAATATTTGAAGCAGGCGAATATAATGCGCCAAGAATAATATAAAACAGCAAACATCTCAGACAAAAACATACAGAGAAATATCATAGGAGAAGAATCGAGGACGAAGAGAAGGAGAGGCCCATGTTTGAAGGCGAGAGGAGAGGCCAATTAATAATGTTAAAGTAAGTGGCAGTAAAGATAAGGTGGGAAATAAAAAAAACAGTAATACTAAAAATACAGATAAAAGGGAAAACGTCCAAGAAGAAGAGAAGGAGAGAGACAGATATTAAGGTAAGGTGAAAGAGCAACATAAAAATATGGAACAGTAAGGCTAAGAAAGGAGATAAATATTGAACAGTAAGGCTAAGAAAGGAGATAAAGGAAACAAATATAATAAAAGAAAAAAACCCAGGAGGAAATAAAGGAGAGACACGGATTTCAAGGCGAGAGGAAAGGCCAAAGTTTTAAGTAGGAAGGAAGCCAAAATTGAAAGATTCCTTCCTCCCCCTAACTTCTGCTTTCCTGACCCACCGCAGACTTCACACCCATGGCACTCTTTGTTAAGGGGAGATGGCCGGATTTATTTGCTTATTGTTTTATCGATTTTATTATTTGTTATAGTTTCCTCGCTAGACCTCCATGAACATGTAAAAAGCACCCCCTTCAAGATAAATTTGTACATTTTTCGGTGGAAAAATGTCCCGGCCAAAGGCCGATTATTCTTAAAATTTCAGCCTCGCTATCGCTCGCCAGGAAAAAACTACATCTAAATGGCATGAAAGGTCTTAATATTGACAAAGAATTTGGGCGTAAAATCTAAAGAATTCCAAACTAATGAGCCGAACATCTTAAAATCTAAAAACCAATGGGGCTAAACACGAGGGAGAAGGGGGCCAGAAAAAACAGCCCATCTCCCCTTAATCTGTGTCACCCTCTATGTACAGTAACTATGGAACTTTATTAACCCTTTAAGTACCAGCCAATATTAGACCTTGTTTCACTCCCAGTGCCATTCAATTCTTGATTGTATTATATATTAATTAATTTACTTATTTATTTATTTATTTCTTCAATGTTTATTTTTGTTTTTGTTAAATCAACCTGCTCAGGAGAATAATGAATGTTAGTATGGAATATTTTTCAAGCGCACAGGTATTGTTGTGATGTATGTACACTCACGCGTACTAAAAGTTGCTCAGGGGTAGGGCCTTACTTCCCCTAGTCCACCCTGGACAGGTGGAAGGGGGGAGTCGTGTTCAAGTCTACCCCACCTTCCACCCCCAAACTATCCCCAACTCCCCCACCTTCCTCCTCTGGCTGCTAGTTAGTTATTAGCAACGAATGTATTCATGTCTTGTGAATTATTGCTAAATCATCATTACACACTCTTACAATGGACAACATTTAAAATGTATTAGGAATTTAATACAATATATAATTGTATTCTCAAAATTTATTTACATACAACGTCGGTTACATGCATTTCGGCTGTAGGTGTGTTTTGCTTCTCTCTCTCTCTCTCTCTCTCTCTCTCTCTCTCTCTCTCTCTCTCTCTCTCTCTCTCTCTCTCTCTCTCTCTCTCTCTCTCTCTCTCTCTCTCTCTCTCAACACGTAGACTATGAGTTCAAGTCATTGAAATATTTGAAATATTTAATGACTTTGACAATGTGGATAATAGCAACATGTTTAGTCTCAATATGAATACATCACGCAACCATGGCTGGAAGTTAAAAATCAAATGGTTCAGCACTAGTGTTTGTGAAAACTTTTTCACATATAAGAACTGTTCTACCTGGAACAATCTTCCCTTAGAAGTTGTATAAATGTCCTCAGTAGAACCGTTCTAGAAGATAGTAGATAGTAGTGTCCACATTCTGTAATGAGTGTAGTGCACTAAACAATGGTTTTCCTTCCACTTTGCGTATCTCTCCGGAGTGGACCGCAAGGCCTTTGATATACTATTCCTTGTAACTCCTTTTAACACTTACTCTCACTGTCATAGCCTACACTTTCTAAGACCTGATTAACAGGTCTGAATGGGGTATATACTGTATATCCCTTCAGTTGTGTGTGTGATGAATGGTGCCTGCATTCGATACACATAGAGGAGAGTTGATGGTAGAACTGTCTATTACATTATTATGTTTTCCCCACTAACCAACTTTACTCCTAAACTCGATTAATGAAATCAACAAACACATGTGGCAGTCCGGGTATTCGAACCCAGGACGCTCACACCGAAAATCAACACACTTATGCATTGCACCACGAAGACAGTTAAAGAATGCTGCACAAGCCTACGATTTATTATGCACCTTGATCTTTAGTTGGGGGTTTGTAGAGGTGAAAGGCTGGGATCACAGACAGAGACAGAGGAGGGGGAAGTGAGAAGGCGAACACTGCTACTCAGGGGCTCGATATTCAAACCTTACTATAAGTTAACACCGACTTTGATTGAAATTTACATCGAGTTCTACATTTAATTGATTGAAAAATGAGTTATAAACCGCGTAGGATGAAACATAGACCGTTTATAGTATGTATGGTATTGCATAAATGGGACAATTTGAATGAATTGATAAACAAAACAATCAGTAACAGTCGCTAAAAAGGTTAACACACGAACTACAGTAGGCATTATGCAAGGGACGTGGGTATTGAATATAACACTCCTCTTCATCTTGATGTCTATTCTGTTATGTGCCTGAACGTAACATATTCGATGCATAACTAAAACCGTCTCTGCATTGTATAGCATTGAATATATAACTTGGCATACCTACGATATACAACGTCAAATTTTCACTTTCTCCGGGACTTATATTAAATATATTTAGCTTATACACACTCTTTCTAAAAGCATATAGTGAGGTGCGCGTGTGTGGGATATAAACTATTTATCTACTTGATGTTTTCTGCCAACTAACTGGCGACCCACTAGTGGGCGGGGCCTGACAGTATAAACTACCCAGTTTCACTGAGTGTAGACTGTGTTCGGATGAGATAAACGTGCGTGGTGTCTAAAAAGGGTTCATCGCCTGGTCCACAATTTACCGCCGTGACTGTACACGGAGAAAAGTAGAGAGGCGAAACGGAAGATTAGAGAAGCGAATAAAAGTGAAAATAAAAAGAGGGGTCAAAGATTGAGTGAGAATTTTAAAGAACGTAAAAATATGTTCTGGAAGGAGATAAATAGAGTAAGGAAAGGAGAACAAAAGAGGGAAGAGTCGGTTTAAATGGAGAGTTATTAGAGGAATGTGTGCAAGTGAGGAAAAGATATGTTGAGTATTTTGTATCTATTCTAAATGGAAGAGATGGAAGGGAGGGAGTGCTTGAAGCAGTTGTTAATGGAGATAGGTTACCCAGGTGGCAGGGAATGAATGAAAGGATTGGGATGAATGAGGCGAAAGATACAGTTAGACAAATGAGACCGGGTAAAGCAGAAGGCATGGATGGTATTGCTGTGGAGTGTATTAAGAAGGGTGGAGATGTGATAATAGATTAGCTGGTGAGACTATTCAATGTTTGCTTTGTTGTGTCAATGGTACCATTAGACTGGAGGAGTGCGCATGTATTGTGCCTTTTTTACAAGGGGAAGGGAGACAGGCAAGAGTGTTAAAGTTATAGAGGTATTAATGTATTATCAGTTGTTGGAAAGCTGTATGGCAGGGTGTTGATAGAGAGGGTAATAAAGGGTGCAATAGGAGAAAAGCAGTGCGGGTTTAGGAGGGGAAGAGGGTGTGTGGATCAGATTATTACAGTAAGACAGTTATGCAAAAAGTGTTTAGAGAAAAATAATGAGATACTGTGGGCTTTTGTGGATTTGGAAAAAGCTTATGATTGTGTGGATCGAAAAGCAATGTGGAAGGTGGTAAGGTATTATGAAATTGAAGGAAATTTGTTAAGAACAGTTAAGAGTTTTAATGAAGAAAGCAGAGCATGTGTTAGAGTATTGTGAACCGGTGGTAATGAAATACATTACGCACAATGGCACTTAATTTAATTACCCCTGCCAACGAAGTTGGAGGAGGTTATGTTTTTGCCTCCATGTGTTTGTCTGTTTGTTTATTTGTTTGTCTGTAAACAAGATAAACCTATCAAACATAATGAACAGATTCAACAGATTGTCACGAAAGTTGGAGGCACCAAGGAAGAAGTCGTTTAATTGTGGAAGTGATTGGTAGAGCGCATTCCTACGCCATCGAAGACGGCTCACAAAGTTATATAGCAATGTTAACGAAACTTGAGGAGGGGATATGGTCAGATAGGATAAGCATCAAGGGAGAAGCAATTAAATTGAGGAGGGAGTCGGAAGAGTGCATACCTCCGCCAGCTTAGGAGGAGGTACGGTATGCACTTTCCAGAGTACCCCTCATTGTTACCTCCGCCAACGAAGTTGGACGGAGGTTACGTTTTTGCCTCCGTTTGTCTGATTGTCTGTAAAAAAGATATCTCAAAAAGATATGAACCAATGACCACGACATTTGGTGAGCAGATAGAATATGTTCCAAGTAAGAAGTCATTAAATATTGTAGACGATCAATGAAGCGCATACCTCTGCCAGCGTAGGCAGCTCTCAAAGTTATGAACTGATTTTCACAAAATTTGGTGTATATTATTGAACCAAATTTAATGATCTTCCACATGCATATACTCTAATAGGCCGTAACAGAGCCTATTTTGTTTACATTTCATCCTGAGCGTCGCGCCACGCGCCTCGGAGTTAACATGGCCACACGGACCTATAGTTCAGCTTGGACTTGTTGTTAAGGCAATGCTTAATAAAAAGTGCTATTTCTCGTTTATAACTGAACCACATTTAAATTATTTTCACACATATACGCTGATCTATCTTCTAGGCATTAACGGTGCCCTTTTTTGTTTTATTTCAGACAGGACGCCCCTCAAATCATCACCTGCAGTAGTGCGACGTTTATTAAAAATTGCTATAGCTCGGTTATTACTGAACAACATTTAATTACCTTACACATGCATATAAATGATCTATCCTCTAGGCTATAAGGGAGCCCTTTGCATAAACTTCGGCCTGGGAGCCCCCCAAATAGTCACCTTCTGCAGTAGAACGATGCTTATCAAAAATTGCTATTTCTCGGTTATTTTACAAAATTAAATGAACTTACACACGCATATGCTCGAATATATCTTCTAGGCCGTTAATGGAGCCCTTTTCTTAAATTAAGTTCTGGGTGCCCCGCTAATCGGCACCTTCTGCAGTAGTGGTGAAAAGGGAAATGGCCACCTGTTTGTAAATTGCTAAGCCATATTCAGAACTCCGTATGCATAGACTCTTGCTTATTGTTCAGGCTGTTGGAGGGCACTTTTAAAATACTTCGCCCTTGACGGTTAACTATAGGGCCCCTTCTACAGGAGTTGATGGAAAATTTAATCGGCTTTCTTTTGGGTTTGTTGCTTCGCCAATTTCATGGGCATGCATACTGTATACTGTACTCTGATCTATTTCATGGGCATGCATACTGTATACTGTACTCTGATCTATTATTTGACCATATCGGAGTTCAATAACCAACTTTAGCCCAGGGTGCCTCGCTACTGACTCCCTTCTACAGGAGTGACATAAAATGAAATCGGATATTTAAATGTGATTAATGAACCACATATTATAGTGTACATACTGTACATACACTTTCAATGTATAATTGGATCCAATATATCGGCCATGGCGCCCCACCACAGGGCCCCTTCTACAGGAGTGATGGAAAGTTAAAATGGTTATATTTTAGGGAGAGTGCTCATTGTTTACTTGCACATGTACACTCGGCCGCAATTCCGCGTGGGCCACCTAGTCATAGGGTTTGGGTAAATTCGTTGTGTAGTTTGTTCGCTCTGAATATAGTAAGATCTCACACTCCCCCCCCCCCCCCCTGAATCAATCGAAGATTTTGCCCCATAGATGGCGCAGCTTGATGGGAAGGGAGGGAGCTTGTCGTAGTGTTAAAAGGGTAGGACACAATGGGAGGAGGTGACGTTTTATAACATACAGTGACGAATGTTAAACTTATTTACTTTTACTTGTTCATACAATAATGTTCCCGAAACTAATTCGTAATGAACAGTAGATTCCCTCTTTCAGTAACTGAAACGTCTCTCTCTCTCTCTCTCTCTCTCTCTCTCTCTCTCTCTCTCTCTCTCTCTCTCTCTCTCTAGGTTATAAGAGGTATACAGAATGTTGAAAGTAACACTATTATATATATCCATTTACACCTTTAATTAATCACATTATGAAATTTATTCAGCAATATGATGAGAACTTGAGAAGAATATATTTTGAAGTAGCAACACGAAGTAACATTATACTGACGCGGCCATGTATAATTATCCACCTTCCTCTCCCTCTCCGAACTCGGACTTTTTTTTATCCTCTAGTCTATTTTTTTCCCAGCTGAGGGTAAATTGTCATGTTTCTATCTTTGTTACTCGGCTATAAGGTAGATTTTGTAGGGAAAGATGATGTTTATTCTGAAAACTTGGCATTAATATGACACACAGCCATAGTAATTTCATATATTTCCATTAAGTATCGATAAATCAGCTAATAAGAGATTCAATTTACGATCAGCTGGAAAAAAATAGAGTATAGTTGTCACTAAGGGATGGAGGGACGTAAGGGTGGCGAGGTGACTAACAAGGTGGGTGGAGGTGGAAGAGTTGTGGTGGGATTGTTTAGACTGGTGGATGAATGTATAATAACTAAATTTAGGATATTTCAGTGTGTGTGTGTGTGTGTGTGTGTGTGCTTAAAGGGCGATCGGGACACGAATGCATAGAGGTTTTGTGTTCGTGGACGGGTGGACAATTATAAAGCTAAATTTATTTATGTACTATATATTGTATCTCTTTTTATACTGGCATGGCCTTACTTACTCTTTACTTTATATTAGTTTTGCACACATTTTCAGCATATTTCACTAATTGGCTTAAATATAGTTATGTTTATATGAATGATGCATTAGGATCCCTTTGGACGATCCCCTGTTCGCTTGTTTATGCTTCCTCTTACAACTTCGGTTAATCATTGAACACAATCCTTGATGTAATATCATATTTCGTGAACTCGCTAATCTAATTTATCTATCTATCTATCTATCTATATATCCATCTATTGCCAGACAACCTTATCTCCCGAGAGGAGGTGGACGTGAAAGTATCACCTTCATAAGCTTCTATATGCCGAGGTAACTCATTCGATTATCTAGCTTTTTTTCAATTAATTTCAAAATAAATGTGTAGCTTGATCATACAAGATTATTGCGCAATGCAATATAACAATGACAAATATTAATTGTCCTGTTGATAAACATTATGTTTGCGGTAATATGAACAATTGATAAAGGTATACTCAATGAACTTCAGTAATTATATTTATGTAATTGATATTTATTAGACAGTCATAGTAAAGTAAATAGATCAAGGAAATAATGTGTTGGGGAAAAAGTGGATTGCAATTCTCGAGGGTAATTTACTCTAGGTAAATATTTCCCCCTGTATCACATTATCTTATATTATCAGACTTGGCAATATGTAACAAACCACATGCAAAGAGTATAACATATCAGTATAAATAACTATATGTGTGGAATAATATTATCTGTGTATACCCTGGTCTATTTGTGATATCTAATAACCTGAGTTTACATGTAGTTACTCATAGTCTCACTGTTACCAAGGTAATGCACACATTATTTATCAATACCATATTTACTACATATATTATTGATTAACACAGTGCAACTTTTCTCTCTCTCTATCTCTCTCTCTCTCTCTCTCTCTCTCTCTCTCTCTCTCTCTCTCTCTCTCTCTCTCTCTCTCTCTCTCTCTCTGAGAAACCAGACTTGGCTCTTCCGTGATACCAACAGATTTTTCATATACTTTAGTAATTATTTTATTTATTGTTTCTAGGTTAGCACACATCAATTATTAGCATTCGTCTATAGAGCAGAAAGAATTAGATTGGTACTATAGCTGAATAGTTAAGGTCATAGAATTTACCCTGATAAATGTTGGTAAGCCTGTCGAGTAGGAAGTGTGTAATTTTCAGCAGAAGTTTTGGTAAGGAGCTCTTTATGAAGATCCATACTAATTTCAACCTAATGTCAGAGAGCAATAAAGGTGAAACGAGACTCAAACTATCCATTTGGGGGACGGAAGGGGTAGTTTACCTTGATGCACAGGAAAATCGACTTTAAATCGCCATAAACAGAGAGGAATGTTGTATCTAAGTTTAAACACTGTTGCCAGCTACTCTAAATATACTGATATTCCTGAGGGAAATGCTTTATCAACAAATTTGCCTCGATGTAAATTAATTGTTAAATATATAAATCAGACATGTCATACCTCTACCACTTGGCTTATTGTATCAATGTGTTCATATGCAATGTTTTCTTTCTGGCCACAGGTAATTTAGAATCTTGATAATGATATTACCAATCTTAATGAATCCTGATCAATGTAATCAATATCCCACCCACTCAGTATTAACTGTGACTCTCATGCTTGAGGTAAGTCATCCACAGATCGACATATTTTGACACTACAAAGGTAACTCATCTAAATAATAATAGTTTACTACTTATGTTAATCTAATTT
Source organism: Paralithodes platypus (assembly GCA_032716605.1). NCBI lineage: Eukaryota > Metazoa > Arthropoda > Malacostraca > Decapoda > Lithodidae > Paralithodes > Paralithodes platypus. Next base: position 17,509,332 of record CM064540.1, read on the forward strand.
GTCGCTAGTTTGTAGTTTGCTATTTATTCATACCAATAAAGTGGGTGGAGAGAGAGAGAGAGAGAGAGAGAGAGTGACGTTTCAGTTACTGAAAGAGGGAATCTACTGTTCATTACGAATTAGTTTCGGGAACATTATTGTATGAACAAGTAAAAGTAAATAAGTTTAACATTCGTCACTGTATGTTATAAAACGTCACCTCCTCCCATTGTGTCCTACCCTTTTAACACTACGACAAGCTCCCTCCCTTCCCATCAAGCTGCGCCATCTATGGGGCAAAATCTTCGATTGATTCAGGGAGGGGAGTGTGAGATCTTACTATATTCAGAGCGAACAAACTACACAACGGATTTACCCAAACCCTACGACTAGGTGGCCCACGCGGAATTGCGGCCGAGTGTACATAATATCGCCTATTTCTTAGACATAATGGTTGGAGTCCTATTTTCAAATTTTGCCCAGGGCACTTCGTCGTTGGTTCCCTTTTGCAGGAGTGACAGAAAATGTGATCCAGTGTTAATGAAATACATTACGTGCAACTACACATGATTTTAATTACCTCCGCCAACGAAGTTGGAGGAGGTTATGTTTTATCTCCATTTGTTTGTCTTTTTGTCTGTGTGTGTGTTTGTTTGAAGGTCTGTAAACAATATATAGCATATCAAAAAGCTATTAACAGATTATCACGAAAGTTGGAGGCCAGATAGGATATGCACCAAGGAAGAAGTCATTTAACTGTGTAGGTGAGTGGTAGAGCGCATACCTCCACCAGCGTAGACGGGTTACAAAGTTATGAACCAATGTTCACGAAACTTGATGGGCAGATAGGATATACACCAATGGAGAAGTAATTCAATTTAGGAGGCGATCGGTAGAGCCCATACCTCCACCAGTGTAGGCGAAGGTATGTGCTTTCGAGAGTGCTGCCCTAATTATCTCTACCAACGAAGCTAGACGGAGGCTATGTTTTGCCCCAGTTTGCCTGATTGTATGTAAATAAGATATCTCAAAAAGTTATGAACCAATGACCACGAAATATCGAGAGCAAATAGGATATGCTCCAACTAAGTAGTGATTAAATATTAAATAAAAGGTGATCAATAGAGCGCACACCTCCGGCAGCGTAGGCGGCTCTCAAAGTTATGAACCAATTTTCACCGAATTTGGTGTTTTTTATCAAATAAAATGTAATGATCTTGCACATGCATATATTCTAATCTATCGTCTAGGCTATAACAGAGCCCTTTCTTTACATTCTAATCTATCGTCTAGGCTATAACAGAGCCCTTTATTTACATCTAGGCTATAACAGAGCCCTTTCTTTACATCTAGGCTATAACAGAGCCCTTTCTTTACATTCTAATCTATCGTCTAGGCTATAACAGAGCCCTTTATTTACATCTAGGCTATAACAGAGCCCTTTCTTTACATCTAGGCTATAACAGAGCCCTTTCTTTACATTCTAATCTATCGTCTAGGCTATAACAGAGCCCTTTCTTTACATTCTAATCTATCGTCTAGGCTATAACAGAGCCCTTTCTTTACATTCTAATCTATCGTCTAGGCTATAACAGAGCCCTTTATTTACATCTAGGCTATAACAGAGCCCTTTCTTTACATCTAGGCTATAACAGAGCCCTTTCTTTACATTCTAATCTATCGTCTAGGCTATAACAGAGCCCTTTCTTTACATCTAGGCTATAACAGAGCCCTTTCTTTACATTCTAATCTATCGTCTAGGCTATAACAGAGCCCTTTCTTTACATCTAGGCTATAACAGAGCCCTTTCTTTACATTCTAATCTATCGTCTAGGCTATAACAGAGCCCTTTCTTTACATCTAGGCTATAACAGAGCCCTTTCTTTACATTCTAATCTATCGTCTAGGCTATAACAGAGCCCTTTCTTTACATCTAGGCTATAACAGAGCCCTTTCTTTACATCTAGGCTATAACAGAGCCCTTTCTTTACATTTCATCCAGTGCGTCGCGTCATGCCCCTCGGAGTTAACATGGCCACACGGACCAATAGTCTGCTTGGACTTGTATTAAATTGTGTTACTAATGTTTATGATCTTTCAAAATCATAATTTTTATTAATGGAAATACAAAAAAAAAAAAAAAAAATGTAATACTAAAGAAACATATGAGAAGAATTGTGGACAGTCTAAAAAAATAAATAAATATATATATCAAGGGGTTAAAGGCAGCATTCAAATGTATCTTATTTTACTAGATGAAATATAAATTAAGTTCTATATGGAGTTTACTATTCAAATCTATAAGTATATAATAAGAACCTTTTGTAACTGCTTGCTTATAACACAAATTGTTATTATTGGTATAAAAGCTGTCGGAATATTGAACTAAAATGCCAATACCCGGTAACTAGGGCCACTGGAAGCTACATAAGTAATTAGCACCGCCATTTATTTAACTAGTAATGTTACGTTTACAACTGACATCCCTCTCACTACGATTAAAACTAGTAATCAGGTGACCATATTTACAACTAGCATAGCACTTATAATAACAACTAACACTGTTATGCTTACAAATACACCTTTCTCATCTCGTTTACAATACATAACCCACAGGCTATGCTTACAACTAGCACCCTACCAGACTCCTCAACTTTATTCAGCCAAAAAGACCCCTAATGCCGCCACCAACGCCGGGGAGTTTATAGACCTTCAAAGACTACAAATTTTGCAGCAGCGTGGTAGCTATCACCCGAGACTGATGGTGGACATTTGCACCTAGACGTAACTGCTTTATCATATAAGCATCATTAGTTCCAATTACCCCATTATTAAACCCAAACTTTTCTAACCCAGTGAAACCTATTTTATTTCAATATTATTGATTCCTAACATCTAATGACCCCCTAGAGTGAAAAATATTTTCGTTCAGTAGAGGGAGAAACCAATACACTGACTACAACTTCCCGATGCTACCTGTGGTAGCTACTAACCAACTCGGCGTACAATCCTTTTACTCCCAATAGTAATAGTAATATAACCATAACAATCCTTTTACTCCCAATAGTAATAGTAATATAACCATAACAATCCTTTTACTCCCAATAGTAATAGTAATATAACCATAACAATCCTTTTACTCCCAATAGTAATAGTAATATAACCATAACAATCCTTTTACTCCCAATAGTAATAGTAATATAACCATAACAATTAATGATTTTGAATAGTGAACTTCTCAGACCCAGTTGCAACAAAGATATAATAATACAATAATAAATAGCTACTGAGCGGTCAAGCTTTAGACATTTTTTGTTTATAGTATATTAGTAAATAATAAATATATAAGAAATTAGTAGTGCTCAGCCTATTAACAAATAATTCTTAACATGAAGATGTGAACAATTCGTGTAAAATTATAATACTGTACAGAAAAGAAAAGACCATATCAACGCAACAAACCATTCCTACTTCCAACGAAGCAAATCCTAGGAACGATGAGCCAGACCAACCGATCACCTCCACGCCACATACCGCTCCACTTTAAATAATCCGACTAAAAGTCTCTGAATCCTCATAAATTGTGCCCCCCCCCCCCCCCTCCCTCTGTTGTGCAGTCTGTTTGTTGGTTGTAACTGGGCGGTAATTCCCTGGGAAATACGAGTCGGTCTGTGTTGTATTAGGGCAGTCGTGTGGGAGCAGAGGGGCACCAATCAAGTGGCTGCCTTTTCTTCTGTTTGTTTATCAATTTGAATCAGTAATTCTTACGATAATATAATAATTAATTCGCAAAAGAAAATTGAGATAGATAGATTGATAAGTAATTATATAACACACACACAAAATATAGAACACACACACACATAAGGGTCACTGTGGTCCCGTGGTCTAAGGCGCTGTGTATTGCGCTGACTGCGAGGGTTCGAGTTTTCATCAGAATCCTAAAGGTTTTTTCGGTCATAGCGACGGAGAGAATTGTATCTTGGTTCCTCCCTAACCAAGCTGCTATCAGCCTGTGTTACCCTACACATACTTCCTACCAATACAAAGTGCATCTGCGTATGTACTTGGTGGGAAGCCAGGCGCCTCACGGTCGCCAAAGGTCGCATATGACCTCATAGTTAAGATAGAATAAGTGTTGTACAGTATCAAGGTTTAAGAAAAACTGCAATGAACAATATACCGACAATTATTTAATATTTGTATTACATACAGCAAAGTATTTTCTGTCACTCTATGTATATATTTTTTTATTTGTATGAAGGAGACAAAAGGCAAAGCTGCCTCTAACAAGTGTCTCCCCCAAAGTTGAGTGATAGTTGCTATTTTATGCTTTTGTTATTTATATTTTTTATATATTTCAATATATATTTTTGGTATAAAGGAAAGAGGAGCGCTGTGCTTGATTAGTGTAGTGAAATGAAGAGGTGGAGGAGGTGTTTGTGAGAGCTAGCTGGATTTATCTCTGTGTAGGTGAGACAAAAAGAAACAGTGAGGGAAGCCAGACAAATATAACAGGAGTTCCAGCAACTCCTCATCACACGCCTATGAGGCCTCCCCTGTGTGGATTGGTGTCTACAATCTCCCCATTCTCATGACTTATATATACTCTCTCTCTCTCTCTCTCTCTCGCTTTCTTAATCTCAGTTGTCAGTAAAATGCTAGGAATGCTCAAAAGAGACAGACTCGTAAATCACTTAAAGGAAAACAGCATACCAAAATGTTATAAATTAAAAAGTATGACGAAACAAGGCCCAGCCTCTGAGTCCGCAGGGGGAGGGACCGTAAATGCCCCCCCACACATACTGAACACTCACCCAACGACCTCTCAAAATGTCTTGGACCACGGCCTGACACTCCCGTTATCAACTTCTGCAACATTCGTGGTCTTTCCTCTAACATCTACTCTGTTGAACACCACCTCTCCTCCAACAAACCTGATCTTCTCTTCCTCACTGAAACCAAGTTGTCTGAGGCAACTGACAGCAAACCCTTCTCTGTATCCTCCTATTACCTCTATCTTCAGTTTCAAGCCAAGGGTAGATGGTGTGTGTATGTGCGCAAAAATCTTACTTGCTGTCGTGTTACCAACTTTGACTCATATCAATTCTCAAGTCTCTAGCTTAACCTTTAATTCGCGGCGACCGTCATATGACGGGAGAGAGAAAATTGGCCTATCCTGCGGCACCTGTCATATGACGGGTGCCATTTTGAGGCTATTATGAGCGCTAAGAGAGAGGCCAGGCGTTGGAGGGAGCATAGGCGTGCTCCAACCACTCGCCACGGCGTCCGGGCCCACACTGAAGCCCGACATGCAGCTGTCTCATTCATGTGCTGTCTCACACATAAAAATTTGCCAATATTGGCACTATTTTACCGATCTTCGCCTTCGTTGCAAGATCGTTGCAAGATAACCAGATGTTTTAAAAGGATGATTCAGGTGTCATTGAAAATCTCTATCATCGTCCTTTCACGGATATATAATTGTATTATGCTCTGGCTCTTGCTTATGCATGAAATACAGCATGGAATGAAGGTAATTTTCGGCAAATATATCCGCCTGGCGCTATGGTGATATACATAAGACGAGAGTTAAGCTAGCTTGTCACTCCCACACTTAATATATCTGTGCTGTTTATCTCTCCCCTTATTCTACTGACTATCCAAAATTCCTTGATTATCTTTCCTCTAAATTGAAACACATTGTATCCACCTCTCTCTTCTCTGAAATCTCTATCATGGGTGTTTTCAGTGTTCACCACCGCCAATGGCTCTCCTCTCATTTTACTGACCTACCTGGTGAACAAGACTATATATTTTCTATTCTAAATGACCTAGCTCAGTTAGTCAAGCACCCTACTCAAATCCCTGACTGCCTTGGATATCGGCCTAACATCCTTGACATATTTCTAACCTCTAATCCTCCTGCTTACTCTATAAGTCATTTCTCTCTATTGCGCTTCTCCGCTTATAGCCTTTCTCTGTTGCATGTCCTATCTCTCCAGTGAGGCCATTTGACCCTCCCAGCCTACGGAGATTTTGGTAATTTGACGCTGCTGGCTGGGAGGCTCTTCGGCAGTACTTCTTTGACTTCCTTTGTAATGATTTTTGCTTCTATGGCCGGGTACCCTTGGAGTGTGCCGAGCGTGTCACTGAGACAATCCTCTTGGGTATGGAAGCATACATTCCATTTTCTTTCTCTCAATCTAGTGCAAAATTTGTTTTACTTACTCAAATTTGTTCCACTGCTGTCCATACTAAGGAGGAAGCATACAAACGGTACCGAAACCTTCAAACTCATGAATCTCTCAATCTTTATGTTTCTGCCCGTAATCAAGCCAAATCCGTTCTTCAACTTGCCAAAAATTCTTTCATCAATAACAAATGTAATGAACTCTCAAATTCTAGCTTTTCCCAAGCTTTCTGGCATCTAGCCAAATACCTTTCCAACAATTTTACTACATTGTCTTTCTCTCATCTTCTCCACTCCGACGGCACCACCATCACTTCTTTCTCTGACAAAGCTGAACTCTTCGCTCAAACTTTCGCTAAAAACTCAACCTTGGATGATTCCGGTGCTATTCCTCCCTATCCACCTCCTCTCACTTACTTATGCCTAATATCTTAATCTCGTCTAAAGATGTACTTTCTGCCCTTTCTGGACTTAATACTAAGAAGGGATACAGACCAGATGGTATTCCTCCTGTTATACTTAAAAAATATGCTTCTGTGATGACTTCCAGTCTAGGCAAACTCTTTCATATCTATTTTTCTTCTACAATCTTCCCTTCTTGCTGGAATTTTGCTCACATTCAACCTTTCCCAATGGAGGGTGACTGCTCTCAACCCTCCAACTATTATTCCAGTTGCTTCCATTTCTTGCATCTCCAAAATTATGTAATCTATTCGTACTTCAAAATGTCAAAATTAAGCATTTGTCTTTCCATTATCTTCTTTCAGATTGCCAGTATGGTTTCCTTAAGGGGCAGTCTACTGGTGATCTGCTTGCTTATCTTACTAAATTCGGTGAGACCTTTTCTATTGGGCTAGACATATCGAAAGCCTTCGATAGAGTCTGTCACAAATCACTTAATTTCAAAATCTTGTTACTTTCAATGCGTCCAAAACCCAATTTCTCCATCTATCTACCCGTCTTAAACTTCCACAAGAAAATCACTTACTCTGCCAAATTTCTCAGCCAATCCCTTTACCAAAGGAGCGCGCCATTCATATTTTTTAAACGTCCGCCAGTGCGAAAAAATTACCTTAGATTCTGACAAAATGTGTTATATTTACCACATAAAGCATTATTTCTGCTCCTTGTGTGTATATTTTACTTGTATGATGAACATGTGAACTGTGAAGGCCAGAAAATAGGTGTAAACAGCATTTATCTAGTAAACAATTTATATTTGTGACAGAAGGGGGTGGATAGAGGCGAGAGAGAGAGAGAGAGAGAGAGAGAGAGAGAGAGCAGAATAGATGTGCTTTCGGTGCCTGCTTGAGGAAGACTGATAGCCCCACCTGTCTTCAGTGCATGTGAAGGGGATGAGGAAGTGTGGAAAACCATTACTCATCGTATTTTGTGCAGGGAAAGGGAGGAATAGCAAAAATAAGAGGAATAATAGCCAATAATTGAGGAAGGGGAAAGTGGGGGCAGAAAGGAGGGGAAGGAGAGGTGGGGGTGGGATACATGTGGGGAAGAGGAAGGAGGTAGTAGAGGGTGAATATGCCACCTAATCACATATTGCTACCATTTGAGTGTTTGTGGGGTATATATATATATTTATTTATTTATATATTTAACGTGATTATGCCCTGCGGTCGCAAGTATTCAAACCCTGGTATTGGTCTGCAATTACCTTAGTCCGAGGTGGGAACCATTAATAGATGAAGGAATAATAATACCTGAGGTCGAAGGTTTATGAAATAAAGTCAGAGTTTATGAATAATTGTCGAATTATTCCAACCCCCGTATTAAAAGAAAATGTTATACAGCACTTCAACAACACACAAATAAACCCTTCATCTTCCCTCAATATTCTTTGTGTTTCTTTTTCTTCGGATCTGCTTAGGAAAGGCAATATCACTACTCTTGCTAAAAGAGCTTCCCAGAAGTTGTGTGTGCTCGATCGTCTCCAGGCGCTCTTTACACTCACACAGCATCTTGCTCTGTGCAGGACCACAGTGCACCCATGTATCGAGTACAGTTTGCATTTTGGGGGAGGTTCCACCCATACCACACTTCTCATAAGGGTACAGTCAAAAGCATTTTGTTAACGCGCCTCTTTTTACTAATTTCCTACAATCTCTCACTACACGCCGCAATATTGCATTGCTCTCACCCTTCTACCGCTATTGCAATGCTCAGTGTTTTTCAGAACTCTCTTAATGTATACCTCTTCCCTAACGGAGAGTGGGTGGCACCTGCCTTTCAACGTATCCCACCCCTATTCTGTCCAACGCTCTAATCCAAGAGTGAACCGATTTTCCCAGTCTTTCTTTTACTCAACAAGTAAACACTGGAACTCTCTCCCTTGATTTGTCTTTCCCTCACCCTGTGACTTAAACTGCTACAAACTGCTTGAATTTGGCTCCCTGTCACTCTTTCAATGTTGGGTGGGACATTATTTTGTTACAGGCAGCGTTGTCTTTTGTGTCCTTCATACACATAAAAACTAAATATACTCAAAGATACTCAACACGGCTTCCGTAACAAATGCTTCTGCTTGACAAACCTCTTAGACTTCTTTCATAACATCTTGAACTTAACAAATTGGCTCAGTGAAAAAAAGGAAAAAAGCAGTCATAAACGGTAAAGCATCCAAATGGACCAACGTAACTAGTGGGGTACCCCATGGATCGGTACTAAGGACAGTTTTCTTCCTAGTTTACATTGACGACATAGAAGAGGGCCTCACCTGTACAATCTCAAAGTTTGCAAACGATACAAATATTGCAAATATCGTGAACATGAACATGCAGAAGATATGCATAATAATCTAGAAGGTAAATAACATATTTGGCTTTATAGGTAGCTGGTCACTTGAGTATAAATCCAAATATGTAATTCTCCGTCTTTACACTTCCTTAGTCCGTCCATTTTTAGAAGATTGTGTTCAATCCAAATGATATAGATAAACTGAAACGAGTTCATCAACTTAGAGTTACGAAAATTATACCTAGTCTAAAAAAAATACTGTACGAGGAGCATCTTAGATAATTAGTTCTGATTCCTTTAACCCAGAGCAGCTTAAGAGGCGATCCACTTCAAGTGTTCAAAATCATCAAAGGCATCGACAACATGCACTGTAATAAGTACATTACGATCGACCAATCAATTTACAAGTGGGGAAATTGTTGCAAAATCATTGTTATATATTTAAACTCGCATGAGTCTAAGAATGTCTTCTTCAATCGAGTTAACAACTTGTGGAATGGGTTTCTTTGAGATGCTATAGACTGCAGCACTTGATATATTTACACGTCGCCTAGGCAAACACCTCATCTTAAATCCGCGACTGGCTGCATTTGTAAATGAATCACTTTTTTCATTTTTCCTCAGATCATTGAGGATCACTGCATATATAAATAAATAACTAAGATGTTACTCTCCTTTCCCCAGATACACGAAGGATCACTTACTGTGTCGGGAATAGTATATGATGACCCCCCGACAGTTTGGAGACCAATTGGGTTATTTGAAGTTAGTGGAATTGTATAGTAATTATGATTGTAGTTAATATCTTATTTACTGTAGTAGATTATTAATTGTAAGTTAATTATTAGCTTGAATTCATAAATCTGTAATCAACTCTGGATGTATAATGAAACTAGCTCATACTGTAGGTTCGAAATATTATCCGAACGGCAGCCATATTGTAAGCTCACAGTTGAGCTCAGGGCCTGCCCTCAGTCTCTTAGAAACAGCCGACCAACCAACATCTTCCCCTGGCTCTGATTCAACCTAAAGACCACTAACTTCTGCCGGTAATTATACAAATCTTCAGTCCTTCATCACCAGTCCTCAATAAACTAAGTTTATTATGTGTTTATATTGTATTATGTGAAATTAAGACATGTCATTTGTATGAACTAGCCGTGTGAGAGAGGACAGGGATTCTACCCAACGAAATCATCATTTCATATTGGTAATTATCTTGTTTTACTTATTGTCGGAAATAATTTGTGTACCAGTGATTGAATAATTTAACCTATCTATTTATTCCCCACAATAATTAGTCCTTCGAACCGGATTCAAACATACTGTATAGTTGTGTTATGTTAATTGCTAACCCATGTTATCACCTAATAACATCTCCTAACCCTACCTTTGACATTAGTCCCACGGCAGTACTTCCCATTCAAATTGTCACTTACCCACTCTAAACCATAGTTGAACACTCAGTAACAGTGATTTAGAGGGCAAGTAACCACGAGGAGGTCGCTAGACCGGTTGTTGCTTTACTTCCGTTGTACTCCTTTGTACTCTCTCTCTCTCTTTCTCTCTCTCTCTCTCTCTCTCTCAACATCATCACCATCATCAACTTTTTTTTTTCTATGTGGTTGAGGGAGACAAAAGGCAAAACTGTCTGTGACGAATGCCTCCCCCAGGAAAATCAAGGAACGTTCGAGCCAAAATGTCGGGACTCACGGAGTTTGAAACAATTTAAGTCATAGGATGAGGGAAAGATGGATTCAGGGAGAGAGTTCCAGAGCTCAGCTGTTGAATAGAAAAATGATTGGGAGTAACGTTTCACTCTTGAGTTGGAGAGTTGTACAGAGTAGGGGTGGGATTGTGTTGCAAGACGGGTACTACGTACCCTACTTACAGGAAACATCACACAACATGCACACAATGTTTATAGATAAATACTTGCTGCCAACATTGTGTATACTAATGGTTGTTCTCTTTACCCCCAGGGGGTAAGGGGGCCTTCACCTATGGTGGAGGAAAAAAAGAATATGCCTCACGCATCCTACTGCGTGTCGTACATGGCGACTAATAGGGGGGATGGCGTTAGACTTGCGGACCAACAGCCATTACTATACAATGAAGCCTTGTTATTAGCGCTGGCATTGTTTTCATATGACAGTGCTGTGACAGGGCTTCATTGCTCTTGCTCCAAGTTGCCTAATGGCGGCACACTGGTGTTGGATGTCGCTCCCTCTGGACCCGGACCTGGTCCCTTGGGCCCAACCTGGACGAAATGGATCCAGAGGGTACAGTGCGTAGTGTTTCCCCAGACTGGCACTTTCCGCCCAAAAGTATAGGGGCCCGAACCTGGTGGTAGCGCTCCAGGAGGCTGCGAAAAATACCAGACCAGTCGTAGCGCCGTGTACGCGCACGGGGTGCGTCCCTGCAGCTGATTCTGATGGGGCGCACCGAGGCCACTGGATCCTACCCCCTTGTAATCTCTTGGGGGAAGGAGCTGGGAATGGTCCCTGGGGTAGACTGGAGCCAGAGTTCTGGGGGGGGGGGGGGATGCCCATTTGCCAGCCAATTTACCAAATATGACTAAACGTAAAGAGAAACAACGTAAGTCCGAGGATCCAAAACCGCACAGGATAAGGACAAATGCCCCCCACAATCTCAGACTTGCTAGTGTGAATGTTGGTAGTTTGAATCTGCGTGCAAATGAAGTGGCTGAGATGTGTGAGAGGAGGCGAGTGGACGTCTGCTGTGCCCAGGAAACACTCTGGAAAGAGCATGGGGTACAGTGGATTGTTGGAAGAAAGAAAAGATATACTGTAGGATCTACTGGAAAGGGGTTGAGACTGATAAAGCGAAAGGAGGAGTGGGTGTTCTGGTGGCTGAATAGCTGGCGGAAAGTGTGCTTCAGATTACGAGAGTTAGCGAAAAGCTGATTGTTTTGAAGTTGAAAGTTGGTGACAAAATTCTGAATGTGATATCTGCATATGCCCCACAGGCTGGCCTACAGAAAGAGATAAAAGAGGACTTCTGGAATGACACCGTCATTTCGGGCCTCTCGGAGAATGAAATAGCAATCCTGGGAGGGGACCTGAATGGTCACGTGGGAGCATCTGCAGATGGATACGAGGGGGTACATGGAGGAAATGGTTACGGAAGGAGGAATCTGGAAGGCGAATATATACTGGAGTCCTGCGTTGCACTCAACATGGTTGTGTGTAACACGAAGTTCAAGAAAAGACAGCGCCATCTGGTCACATATAACTCTGGGGTCTCCAGTAGCCAGATAGATTACTTCTTGGTTAACAGGAAAGACTGGAAACTGGTTCGGGATGTAAAGGTCATCCCGAGCAAAGAATGTATCCCCCAGCATAAGTTACTTGTGTACGACATGAGCTTATACAGAGATCCTAAGCGTAAGAAGGTATACATGCCCAAAAGGAAAGTGTGGCTGCTGAAGAGCAAGGAAGTTAGGGATAGGTTTCATAGTGAACTGGAGGAAATTAATAGAAATAAGGAAACTAGGCCTAGCGATGTAAATAGTAAATGGAATTTTCTTAAGCATAGCCTTCTCGCTGCCACTGACAAAGTCTGTGGGAAAACAAAGGGTCACCCCAGGAATAAGATCTCCTGGTGGTGGAACGATGAGGTAGAACATGCTGTGAAAGAGAAAAGGAGATGCTACAAATCATGGAAGAAGGGAGGCAGCTAAACGAACTGCCAAAAGAGTTATTTACAATGCTAACAAAGGCATTAAGGACCTGGTCCACGAACAAGTGTGTAACACTGACAATCCCAATGGGATCTTCAACCTAGCTAGGCGAGTTAAAAATTACAGTAGGGATATTATAGGTTAATAGTGTGTTAGAAACGATAATGGGAAGATTGAGTATGCAGAAAATGAAATCAGAGAAGCAGGGAAGGCACACTATGAACGATTGCTAAATGTAGAGTTTGAATGGGATAAGTGTTACGATCCAGGTTCTCAAAGACACAGGGCTCTTCAACATTGGACTAGATAATGGCAAAATGCAACAACGGTAACACTAGATCCAACCCCTGCCTTAAACACTGGAAAACAAAACACCATTACCGCCCTGCGTCGTGCCTGGACAACGAGGTATCCTATGACTCGGTAACTGGTGCACACACACTAGGCTGACGCTCGATGAAACAGCCTATTCTCAAACAGTAAAAGATTACTCGATTAGGTTACACAAAGAAAAGATAGTTAACGTGATTAATTAACGTTATGGTAGATACTCAAATAACTGGCACTCCTGTATTAAAGAAAGTGCAATGCTAGTCCTGCAACATCAACTGGAAACTTCTGAAATAAGTCTGATGCTGGGAAGATGTTCGTAAAGAATCTTGAACAATTATAATGCAGAATACGGGTCACAATAAATGCTAGGACATATAGTAATAATAGGCAGGCGAATAATAAAGACTGCGCAAAGGTAGTAATGCTCGACAACTAAAGAAATGCTTCGTGACACAACGCAACAGCCTACTAGGGTTGTGCAACTCAACAACAACCTCGGCTCAAAAGTGCAGTGAATAATAATGTTGCATACATATAATAATGGGGGCTTATCTCTAACCAGTGTCTGCTCAGTTAATAAAGTCTAGCTGGGGTATCAAGGCAGGGCAACAATGGGTGAGCATGCGGCTCGTAGCCTAACGTTGTCCGAAGGTGGTATAATGACGATTACGTTATATGACGGGGATGCTCTCTTGATAAATCTAGGTCTCTAGTACCTAGTTCTATCCTGGCGATCCCTCAGAAGTCAACACAAAGAGGCAGAACTATGTTGTGAGGGATAGGCTATGGCCCTCTCACACCACAGCGCTGTGCTCGCAAAGTAAACCCACCCGAAGACAACTTAGGCTCCCACAGTACCTGTCGATGTCGTGCAGGGCTTAGCTAACACTGCACACATCGGAGACAACAACACAGTAACCTTACCCTTAGTCTAGCTTTAAATAACCAAGCAGAATCACTCAACACCTTGCCAGGGAGACATATACCGGTCTACAACCTTCCCGAGAGAGGACACATACGGAAAAGTCCGTCTCTCCAAACCCTCAATAAAGCATAATACCTCCTTAATCTAATACATGGAAATATCTGAGAGCTTCGCGTACAATACGACTGGCCGACGGTGAACGTCTATGCTGAAACCAGAAGGGATGTTGAGTTTAATAAAGATTAGAGAATGAGAAAGGAGAAGTCGAGAGAGAGAAATAGTATGCAAAGTGGCGAGTATGGGGGACAGAATTGCAAAGGATGTAGACGATACGCGTGTCAGGCAAGCTCTGAGCTGGTAAAAAACACGAGGCCGCGATGGGCAGGGACTAGTTGACCACCCGGCCGCCAACGCCGTCAGCGCCCAAGCGAGCCGCGTCATAGCTCACCCCGCTGCCAGGTGTACCCCCTCACCCTCTCTCGCTCGCCTCTCACACAAGCAACATTTATATTATAGCGAATATAAAATACAAGGCGCGGTCACAGACCAAAACAAAGACCATTTCTAGACTATCTGTGGCCACACGACACCAATCACACAAAGCAGATCATTCTAGGACAACTGTAGCCCATCCCCCCATCCTGGCGAGCGCTAGCGAGCTGCAATGCCCCATGCAACCATTCTGTTAACGCCGGGAGGCGTCACATAAGGAACAGCTTAGTATCGAAAAACCATTATCTGGACCCCCTCCTCTGATAGCACCAACTGTAGTGAGCGACGCAATCAATAAAATGAAGGACGGTAAAGCTGCAGGGTGCTCTGACATTGTCGCTGAGATGATAAAAGCCTCAGGGGAGACTGGTGTCAACTTAGTCACTGAGTTGATAAACACCATTATTAAAGATGAGAAAATCCTCGAAGATTGGCACAAAAGTGTAATAGTAAATATATACAAAGGAAAAGGGGATGCGCTAGATAGAGATAATTATAGGGGCCTGAAAATGCTTGAACAAATTATGAAGGTCTGTGAGAGAGTCTTTAAGGGTTTGATCAGGCAAAGCATCTCCATTGATGATATGCAGTTTGGTGTTATGCCAGGACGTGGTACAACCGATGCTATCTTCATAGTCAGGCAGATACAGGAAAGATACTTACTAAAAGGCAGGGATCTTTACTTTGTGTTTGTAGACCTGGAGAAGGCCTTTGATAGGGTGCCTAGAGATGTTGTGCAGTGGGCTATGAGGAAACTTGGTGTGGAAGAGTGGCTGGTGCATGTGATAATGAAGATCTATGATGATTCGCAAACTGCGGTGAAGGTGAAAGGTGTACTGAGTGATGAGTTCGCAGTCTGTGTTGGAGTTCATCAGGGTACAGTGTTAAGCCCCATCCTCTTTATTATGGTCCTGGAGGCACTGTCTAGAGTTTTAGAGGCGGACTCCCGTTGGAACTGTTTTATGCAGACGATTTAGTCCTAATAGCTGACAATATGCAAGATGCTGAGGCCAAATTCAGAAGATGGAGAGAGGGCATGGCGAGCAAAGGTTTAAGAGTCAATATTAACAAAACCAAAGTTATGCAATGTAGATTGAGAGGAGGCAATGTGGAAAAGAGCGGTGCATACCTATTTGCAGTGTGTGGAAAGGGTGTGGGCACTAACTTGATTCGATGTAGCATCTGTCGATGTTGGGTGCATCATGGGAGTAAGCGCTATAGTAGAATAAAAGGACCCCTGCCGAAGGATAAGTCAGAAATAGAGAAATTTAAGTTTGTAGTGTGCAAAGACGAGCTTGTGTTAAGTGATGATCCTGTGGCTGTGAACTTTGGAAATGAGTCATTGCAGCTGGTGGAGAAGTTTTGTTACCTAGGAGATACCATCTCTGCCGGTGGTGGGGCCGAGGCTGCCACTGTTGCTAGAATTAGATGAGGCTGGGGGAAGTTCAAAGAACTGCTGCCAATTCTGACCATGAAAAGAATGCCTCTCCCCCTGAAGGGAAAGGTGTATGCCTCATGTGTTAGAAGTGCAATGATGTATGCCTCAGAAACATGGGCCGTTAAAGTTGAGGATGTCAACAGAATGGAACGTAATGAGATAAGAATGGTGAGATGGATATGTGGGGCCAGGCTGCAGGATAGAATAACAAATGATGAGCTGAGGCGACGTTTAGCTATAAAGAGTATTAGCGAGGTAATGCGTACAAGTAGACTTGGATGGTATGGACATGTGGAGAGAATGGATGAACAAAATTGGTTGAAAAAATGCAGGTCTGTGATTGTGGAGGGAGCTGCACCAAGGGGTGGACCGAGGAAGACCTGGGATCGGACTATATGTGGCGATCTCAAATACAAAAACTTGACAAGTGAAGCAGCCCTTAACAGGGTTGCCTGGAACGCCGCCATTAGGACAAGAGACTGAAACTGCACGTATGTGTGGAGCACTTAAAATGTTATGTATGTATGTATGTATGTGGCACATGCATAAAGGTATCAAAGTATCGATTATATTATTGTATGTGAGCAATAAACAATGAGTAAGGAAGAATTGTGTGAGCCTACAAACCGTTCTTAAAATGACCTGACAATTTCGACAAAAAGCCTCTCCCGTCCCGTACATTACTAACTGGCCCTAGCGTAATCATATTAGCGGTACACACGGGCGCCCGCACACAGAGAGAGAGAGAGCGGGGAGGGAGAGAGAAGGGGGGGGGGAGGGGTGAGAGAGTTGTATTATTTTAGCTGTGACTGTGCCCTGGTATGGCTAAGCGTGGTCTTCCACGGTCGTAGCCGGGAGCCCAGATTTATTATGCAACACTTCATGAGTAACTAAATCGAGAGGGCTGCTGAGTGAAGGCTAGGAAATTGCATGTCTTCGATAATTTAGAGATGTTTGTATTAGTAATTATTGTATTTGAGAACAGGATTATAAGTTAATATTTTGCATTTACACTTTTATAGGAAGATATAAAGTGCGTGGATTTTGGATTTACATATTCATAAAAAAAAAAACGCCTTTGTAATAGTATAAGGATTTAGTAATTTATTTGACTACACTTCCTTAAAGATTCAATGATATTAGCTGACCAATTGTGTGGAATTACACTATTATACAAAAAACAACAAGTAGAATATACTGTATAGCTATCTAATAGGTATGGCAACACCCATATGATGTCATGGATGGGTCACAAAAGATGATACAATCTTAATATTAGTCTTGGAAAATGTCGGCGATATGAAAAATGTGTTCTACAAATTATTCAATAAGGATACATAACATTTTCATTGATAACTGATAGCCATTAATGCTGTTTCGTTCATTAGCCTAACTTGACTTAATCTGGCACTTGATTTATTTGTGTAGTTTTGCCTACAAATTGCCACTTAACTTATTCAGACATTTCTACTGAGCTTAAAACGATATATAAAATGTAATTATTTAGATAGTTATCTGTCATATTGAACTTAATCAATTTATTAAAAGATATGAGGATTGAAATCGGATATCAGTGGGCCTTACTATGTCCGCCATCTAATTATTTTTGTTTCATTTTTGTTTTGTTTTTGTTTTTTTGTTTTTTCTGTATTCCAACTTACTCCCTCTCGGGCATAGGCTGAGAGCCTGGACATTCCCAGCTGTACAATGAGCAGTGAAGCCCGTGAGGTCTTGTTCCAGTCTAGGGAGTGAGACATGTGAAGCACGTAGAGTACAACGAGCACCTGCCATCTTGCCTTCACATGAGGCAAGGTGCTCACTCATGGCCCGAAGTGACCGCATCTCTGAAGACACCTCGTTCCCGTGCTTCACTGTCTCACCCCCTACACTCGGACTCTCACTCTTACACATACACACAACGCCACCTGTTGAGCAGATAACTCACCAAGCTTAGCAATGACCTTCCTAAATCGAAGGCTAATAAATCATGCCCATATTAAATTTAGCTGGCTACGACCTTGCAGAAAGTGAATAGAAAGTGATTGTGAATAGATGAGCGATAACGCGGTCGTAAGGAGTGGGGGTCGGGCACCAGTTGGAGTACATAATAGTCTGTTGCCGTCCGGCCCGGGGAGCTGATGTATACATGAAAGGCTATTTCTGTAAGTGATGTGGGCAGGCATTGTGGTGCGCTCCGCTGCGTTTCTGCCTGGTGAGACCGGAACCTCTCCGGGAGGTCTAGGACCTTGGAGTCCTTTTGCTGGGAATCCCAAATGGGCCTTGGTCTCTGGGTCTTCTCTTGGACAACCTAGACATGTGTGAATTTCAATTTGTATTTTATTTTGTTGCTTCTGTTCGAGCTGTCTCGAGTTGGCCACCCCCAGCTATGGGGTATGTGCCTGAGTATATACATACATACATACATTAATACGTTTATAATATTTTGTTTGTGAAATTACAATATAACTATTTCCTGTAAAAAAACAAAAAATACTTTTAAATTTTCCATCAGACGATTATATTTAGGTTGGTAATAATGTTTCGAAATCCAAGGTTTATAATACCTGCCTGTATTCAATTCCGCGAGCTAGCAGCGTGAAGCAAGTGTGTTATTTACGTGGGTGTTAAACTCCAGCAGCCCCCGGAGTGCACACGGGACCGCTTACACCTTATTATCTACAACCTTATTCTTACCATGCAGTCATATATCGTAAGCAATGTTGGGTTTATTGAAGGTATGGAAAGGGAAATTAAAATATGCATAATAATATACTCTTACAAAAAGCATATTGACTGTAATAAACCCATCTAACGTATAGAAGTAATATGCTCATCCAACTTAAGGATAGGCAAATCACAATCAATTTGCACATTGATTTGTTATACCATTTCTATACACTTAATTGTTTACAGTGTTCCTACCGCATAGCCACGTCTCCCTGATTGTCTCTCTACATACATACAATACCATTCTGATACGAGTCCTGCAATAACCTTCATGAAAAATCGTTAAAATTCCAGTGAGAGGTATATAAATCTGACAATTTTACAAGCGAAAATAAATAGTAAAAGTTATACGGTGACATTAACACTAGATTAGCGGGCTAGCGGTTTATTTATATGTACCGCCCAGCGGGGTGTTTTTAGCCAAAATAGGGCTGTTTATGTGATCATTTTCATGCCTAAATAAGACCCAGAGCATAAAACAAGTATCTATCCCTGAAAGGGCATAAACAGAGCTTTCCAATGACACCATAACGATTCTTTTATGACGGCTAGTTTTCTTGCAACAACCGCGCAACGCGAGTGCAAAAAGCATGTAATTCGGTACTTTCCCCATTAAATTCAGTATGTAGCGAGTGAGAGAGGGAGGGAGGAGGTGGGATTCGTGTCAGTAGGTTCGCCGCGGTGGTCTGGAGCAGTCATACGCTCGCTACTCTCCTGCCACCACTTGTCTCTCTCTCTTAGCAACATTACGTGCTGAAATTGCCACACGACCTATGTCGCGCGCCGCCAGATAGTCCAGATTTATTATACTCGACTTATGTTGCGCGCCGACACTTAGGGGTTAAGCAACTGAGAACTTTTAATATTAAGTATTACATTTTCAAATGACACCACCCTCATCTAGGTTATCAGCAAACTGTTTATTCTGACTATATACATGGTTAGAAGTGGGTTAGATATAGTGAGCTACAGGCCGGGTGGGTGCAGGTAATGGTCAGAAGTGGGTTGGATATAGTGATCTACATGACGGGTTGGTGCAGGTGACTGTATAAAGGGTTAGAAGTGGGTTAGATATAGTGAGCTACAGGCCGGGTGGGTGCAGGTGACTGTATAAAGGGTTAGAAGGGGGTTAGATATAGTGAGCTACAGGCCGGGTGGGTGCAGGTGACTGTATAAAGGGTTAGAAGTGGGTTGGGTATAGTGAGTTAGAGGCCGGGTGGGTGCAGGTGACTGTATAAAGGGCTAGAAGTGGGTTAGATATAGTGAGATACAGGCCGGGTGGGTGCAAGTGACTGTATAAAGGGTTAGAAGTGGGTTGGATATAGTGAGTTACAGGTCGGGTGGGTGCAGGTGACTGTATAAAGGGTTAGAAGTGGGTTAGATATAGTGAGATACAGGACGGGTGGGTGCAGGTGACTGTATAAAGGGTTAGAAGTGGGTTGGATATAGTGAGTTACAGGCCGGGTGGGTGCAGGTGACTGTATAAAGGGTTAGAAGTGGGTTGGATATAGTGAGTTACAGGCCGGGTGGGTGCAGATGACTGTATAAGGGGTTAGAAGTGAGTTGGATATAGTGAGTTACAGGCCGGGTGGGTGCAGGTGACTGTATAAAGGGTTAGAAGTGGGTTGGATATAGTGAGCTACAAGCCGGGTGGGTGCAGGTGACAGCTGATGGTTTACAGCCAGATTTTTCCAGGACCTTAACGGCCAGTTTGTTCAGCCAAGCGTTTATTTGAAAACTTTGATGGTCGTCGTTGTAAAGCAGAGGTGCGTGTCGGAGGAATATCGGTATCGCAGAATCACAAGTAGTAGTAAATATCGGCGGAATATTGTTGCTGTTATCGAAGTTCAGAAGTGAATGTCGATTTCGCTAAAGGAAAGACTCACAATCCATTTATCTTGCAATTGCTCTTGGCAATTGCAGAACTTGACAAGAATTTGTTAAAAACAACTAATATTTCAGAAATGTTAACCCCTATCCTCTTGCGAAGAAAAAATATGAACACATCCAGGTTGATACTTCTACCATTTGGGAAGAGCCACCAGTAAATAGATGTGGAATTGTACAGTCCGTTTTCTCCAGCCCTCCCTGAGTTACAAGAAGTTAGGGTAAGACGTCTGACCTAGTTATAGAGAACATAGTTGGTCCATACTCCGCAAAAGATACTCGAAAAGTTGCAAAAATGTTTGATAATATAATATTACCAACGAAATAACTCGTGTGCCTCCGCCTGTAATTAATAGCGAATGCAAATATCAGCGGACTATCGATTTTGGATTATATCGATGATAGACTCCACTGGAGCTGTCATCTGCAATTATATTAAATAATAATGAATGTCGGGGAACATATTGTATCACAGGATCAAAAGAGTGGGTGAATGAGAAAAGGTTATTGGTGTTCCACAATTAGAAGTGGAGGTAAATATTGACCGTATATCAGTAAAATGGTATGACAGGATCAGAAGGGGAGGTAAACGTCAATGTATTATAAGTATATATTGCACAGAATAAGAGATATAGTACACGGTGTTCCAAAATAGGTGGGCAAACTTCAGGATATGGATGGATATGATATGGATGATTCTAAGCATAAATTATTATATATAAATAATTGTTAATCTCAACCGTTAAGGAGATATTGATTGATTTACATAGTGGCCTCCCCCATGACCCTGTAATGAACTCTTCCATGTTAAGGGGAGATAGGTCGTTAAGGAGATATTGATTGATTTACATAGTGGCCTCCCCCATGACCCTGTAATGAACTCTTCCATGTTAAGGGGAGATAGGTCGTTAAGGAGATATTGATTGATTTACATAGTGGCCTCCCCCATGACCCTGTAATGAACTCTTCCATGTTAAGGGCAGATAGGTCGTTAAGGAGATATTGATTGATTTACATAGTGGCCTCCCCCATGACCCTGTAATGAACTCTTCCATGTTAAGGGCAGATAGGTCGTTAAGGAGATATTGATTGATTTAGATAGTGGCCTCCCCCATGACCCTGTAATGAACTCTTCCATGTTAAGGGCAGATAGGTCGTTAAGGAGATATTGATTGATTTAGATAGTGGCCTCCCCCATGACCCTGTAATGAACTCTTCCATGTTAAGGGCAGATAGGTCGTTAAGGAGATATTGATTGATTTACATAGTGGCCTCACCCATGACCCTGCAATGAACTCTTCCATGTTAAGGGGAATAGGTCGTTTTTCTGGTCCCCCTTCTTCCTCGTGTTTAGCTCCATTTGTTTTGAGATTATGTACACAAGCATACTCACGGACACCTACTTTAAAAAAAAAAAAAAATCTATGTGGATAAGGGAAACAAAAGGCAAAACTGCCTGTAACGAGTGCCTCCCCTAGAGTTAAAAGAGTGAAAGGGCCAAAATCAAGGATCGTTCGAGCCAAAATATCTAGACACACGAAGTTTGAAACAATTTAAGTCATAGGATGAGGAAAAGATGGATTCAGGGAGAGAGTTCCAGAGCTCAGCTGTTGAATAAAAGAATGAATAGGGAGTAACGTTTCACTCTTGAGTTGGAGAGTTGTACAGAGTAGGGGTGGGATTGTGTAGCAAGACGGGTACTACGTACCCGGGGGGGTCTAAGGGGAGGTGTGGCAGAGTGGTCTTGCCACTGGACAATGGACTCAGGTTCGAATCCCAATATGTCAATGGGAAGATGTTATTGGGATGGAATTTGTACTGTACCTAGTATCAGTGCATTACCACAGCACACCGAAATGCCAAAAAAATACCCTCATTGTTCCCTGATTAAATGGTATTGTATGAGTATTCCCATATTCAAAAATATGCTACAGGGGGGCACTGCCTAGTGAGTTAATTGCTCAATAGGTTGCGTTTTTGGAGTGAGGGTCCGAGTCTGTGGGGATGAAACTGTGAAGCACAGAGGCGAGGCGGCTTCAGAGATGGAATTTTTTCCGTGTTCAGCGGTTGAGTGTAAAGGCTATCATCCTATGCCCGAGAGGGAGTAGTTGGAATATAGAAAAAGAAAAAGAAAAACTACGTAGAAGAGGTGGTATACACTGAGAGAGCTGAGGAACACTGATTATTGAAGTAGCGATAGAATAGCGAGAGAGATGCAACATTGCGGCGAAGAGAGAGAGATTGCAGAGAGTCGGTGAGTGGACGGGACTTAATGATACAAAAGGCTTTCCTTTCTACTTTGTCTAGAAGTGCTGTGCGAGAGGATCCTCCCCACACATGTGAACATTACTCAATACAAGGATGCACTGTGCCCCTGTACAGAGCAAGAAGTTGAGCAGGGGTAAAGAACCCCTTGAGGCGGTTGAGCACACCCAGTTTCTGGGAGGGCGCCTTAGCAAGACTGGTAGTATGGTCCTTCCATGAGATAGCAGAAGATAAAGAGACACCAAAAATACTGAGAGAAGATGAAGGGTTTTTTGTATTGTTGAAGAATGAGGGATATTCCGCTGGGAGTTCACGGCAGGTAGATAGATGGAGAAATTGGGTTTTGGAAGCATTAAAGGTAACAAGGTTTTCTCTGCCCCAATGGAGATGGTAGTTAGATCAGAAGATAAGTGTTCTATGGCGTTCTGTAAATCAAGTTAAGTAGTATAAGGTAGATTCGTCTGTGTATGAATGGATGGGACTGGAGGTACAGTTGAGAAGATCATTTATGAAAATTAGAAAGATAATAGGAGATAGGACAGATCCCTGAGGAACACCGGAGTTGATAGCTATGGAACGACCGGAAAGGAAATTAGAGACAAAGGCACATAAGGAGGGATAGAAACCGAAGGAGGGTAGTTTAGAAATTAAAGATTTGTGCTAGACTCTATCGAAGGCCTTCAATATTCTTAACGCAATAGAGAAGGTCTCACCGAAGTCCCGAAAGGAGGATGACCAAGAGTTAGTAAGATATGAAAGAAGATCACAAGTAGAGCGACCCTTAAGGAAGCCATACTGGCGATCTGATAGTAGATTATGAGAAGATAAATGCTTAAGAAATTTGGAAGCAAGAATAGTTTCAAAAACTTTAGAGATACAAGAGATGAGAGCAATTAGATAATAGTGTGAAGGCTGAGAGTGGTCACCCTTTTTTGGGACAGGATAGTTCAGTGCATTTAATATTGATGAAAGAGTGTTTGGCAAGTCGAAGAACAGATTTGGCTTGATTCCGGGCAGAAACATAGGAAGAATGAGAATCTTGAGTTTTAAGGCGTCGGTACCGTTTGAATGCTTCCTCCATATTGCGGACAGCAGTAGAACAAGCGTGAGTAAACCAAGATTTGTTTGCATTAGTCTGAGAGAAAGTATATGGAATGTATGCCTCCATACCCGATAGGATTAACTCGGTAATGCGTTCAGCACTCTCCGAGGGTCCCTGGCCATGAAAGCAAAAATAATTCCATAGGAAATCAAAGAAGTACCGCCGGAGAGCCTCCCAGTCGACAGCGCCAAAGTGCCACAAGCGCCCTTGGCTGGGAAGATCGGGTTGCCGTACTGGAGAGATAGGACAGGGAACAGAGATAAGTTTATGGTCGGAGGAGCCCAAAGGAGAGAAAAGATTGAAAGTATAAGAAGAAAGGTTAGAAGTTAGAACAAGTCAAGAATGTTGGACCAATTTCCAAAGCGATCCGGGATACGGGTGGTTAGCTGAACTAACTGCTCTAGGTCATTTAGGATAAAAAAGACGTAGGCTTGTTCACCAGGTTGGTCAGTAGTGTGAGAGGAGAGCCATTGGCGGTGGTGAACGTTGAAATCTCCTAAGATGGAGATTTCTGAGAAAGGAGAAATGGATAGAATGTGTTCCACTTTAGAGTTTAGATAGTCGAAGAATTTGGGAAAGTCGGTAGAGTTAGGGGAAATATAGACAGCACAGAAATATTTAGTATGAGAATGATAGGATTGTTTGAGCCATAAAGTTGAGAATTCAGAGGAGTCGAAATCGGGAACACAAGAGCAAGTGAGTTTGTTGTGCACATATGCACAACATTTGCCTTTGGCTTTGAAACTAGGATAGAGAAAGTAGGAGGATAGAGAGAAGGGGCTGCTGGAAGTTGCTTTAGACACCTGCATTTCGGTGAGGAATAGAAGATCAGGTTTGTAGGAGGAGAGATGGTGTTCTACAGAGTGAAAATTAGAGGAAAGGCCACGAATGTTGCAAAAGTTGATAGAAGAGTGAAAGGCCGTGGTCCAGAGCATTTAGAGGGGTCGTCAGGGGAAGGTCGGGTGTGGGGGCATTTATGCTGCCCCCCCCCCCCTCCCCCTCCCCCTTTGGGACTCCGAGGCTGGACGTGTATGTTCATCTATCTATCTATCTATTGCCTGACGCCGTGATCCCCGAAGGGGTGGCCACGAACGAACCGCCCCCATGCACCTCTGTCCCCAGTCAGTCGACGCCCCTCCCCCCAACCAGCACCGCCTTCGTTCATGTAGTTCCTCACTCCATCCTTCCACCTCATATTCGGTCTACCTCTCCCCCTCTGTCCCTCCACCTCGCTCTCGTACACCCTCTTAGTCATTCTCTCGCTCTCCATACGTTCCATATGGCCGAACCATCTCAAGTTGTTCCTTTTCACACTTTCCAGCACATCTACCTCCACACCACACCTCCTTCTTACTTCCTCATTAGTCTGTCTATCCCTCCATGTAACTCCGCACGCACTCCTTAAGTAATTCATTTCCACTGCTCTCACTCTTGGTCTGAGTCTCTCAACCAACGTCCATGCTTCGCTTCCGTAAGTCAGTGTCGGGATTACCACACTGTCATGCAAGGACTTCTTCACTTCCATACTGACCACCCTATTTCTTGTTACTGCTTTTAGCGTTCCTACAACCCTCTTCCCCTGTTGTACCCTCTCCCGCACCTCTTCATCCATAGTCCCATCTTTACTCAACACACTGCCCAGATACTTAAAAGAGTTGACGATCTCCATAGCCTGACCGTTCAGCTTCACCTCACACTCTGTGACTTCACCCCTTTCGAAGACCATAACCTTGCTCTTCCCCGTATTTACCTTCAAATTCCGTTTTTCGCACACTGTTCCAAACTCATTTACCAGACCCTGCAACTCCCATTCATTATCACTCATCAGAACTGTATCATCCGCAAACAGCAGTATAGGTAGCTTCCACTCAATTCCCTCCCTTTTCAGCGATACACCAACATCCACTGCTCTTGATAGTATTTCTTTCATAACTCCATCCATATATACAGTAAACAACCACGGGGACATCACACACCCCTGTTTCAAACCAACATTCAGGTCAAAGAACTCGCTCTGCTCACTCTCCACACGTACTGCCGCCTTTGCACCCTCATACATGCTCTTCACTGCTTTCACTTTGCTTTCAGCAAAGGCGGCAGTACGTGTGGAGAGTGAGCAGAGCGAGTTCTTTGACCTGAATGTTGGTTTGAAACAGGGGTGTGTGATGTCCCCGTGGTTGTTTACTGTATATATGGATGGAGTTATGAAAGAAATACTATCAAGAGCAGTGGATGTTGGTGTATCGCTGAAAAGGGAGGGAATTGAGTGGAAGCTACCTATACTGCTGTTTGCGGATGATACAGTTCTGATGAGTGATAATGAATGGGAGTTGCAGGGTCTGGTAAATGAGTTTGGAACAGTGTGCGGAAAACGGAATTTGAAGGTAAATACGGGGAAGAGCAAGGTTATGGTCTTCGAAAGGGGTGAAGTCACAGAGTGTGAGGTGAAGCTGAACGGTCAGGCTATGGAGATCGTCAACTCTTTTAAGTATCTGGGCAGTGTGTTGAGTAAAGATGGGACTATGGATGAAGAGGTGCGGGAGAGGGTACAACAGGGGAAGAGGGTTGTAGGAACGCTAAAAGCAGTAACAAGAAATAGGGTGGTCAGTATGGAAGTGAAGAAGTCCTTGCATGACAGTGTGGTAATCCCGACACTGACTTACGGAAGCGAAGCATGGACGTTGGTTGAGAGACTCAGACCAAGAGTGAGAGCAGTGGAAATGAATTACTTAAGGAGTGCGTGCGGAGTTACATGGAGGGATAGACAGACTAATGAGGAAGTAAGAAGGAGGTGTGGTGTGGAGGTAGATGTGCTGGAAAGTGTGAAAAGGAACAACTTGAGATGGTTCGGCCATATGGAACGTATGGAAAGCGAGAGAATGACTAAGAGGGTGTACGAGAGCGAGGTGGAGGGACAGAGGGGGAGAGGTAGACCGAATATGAGGTGGAAGGATGGAGTGAGGAACTACATGAACGAAGGCGGTGCTGGTTGGGGGGAGGGGCGTCGACTGACTGGGGACAGAGGTGCATGGGGGCGGTTCGTTCGTGGCCACCCCTTCGGGGATCACGGCGTCAGGCAATAGATAGATAGATAGATAGCCCTCTACTCCGTATATTCTAAGTACTTTCCACAAACCTTCTCTATCCACTCTGTCATAGGCCTTCTCCAAGTCCATAAAGGCAACATACACCTTTTGTTTCTTCTCCAGATACTTCTCCACAACACAATTCAGGGTAAAAATCTGATCTACACATCCTCTTCCCTTCCTAAAACCTCCCTGCTCGTCGCCTATCCATTTCTCCGTTCTCACTCTCACTCTCTCAATCACTACCCTACTGTATACCTTCCCTACTACGCTTAGAAGACATATTCCTCGGTGGTTACCACACACTCCTCTTTCCCCTTTGCCCTTATATAGGGGGACTATTATGCCAGTCTTCCAGTCATCGGGTGCACTCCCCTTCTCCCATGCTAGTTTGCACATTTTCCATACCCATTCTATCACTATCTCACCACCATACCTCAACATTTCCCCACACACTCCATCTGTTCCTGGTGCTTTCCCCAACTTCACTCTTTTCATGGCTTCCCACACTTCTGACCTCCTGATCCCCACCTCCTCCTCCACTACTTCTCTTCTTCTCCCTCCCATACCATATCCAGCTATGTTTGCTGGCTCTTCATTCCTTTCATTTAGCAACTCACTGAAGTACTCCCTCCATCTTTCGACTCTCTCTTGCTTCTCGGCTAGCATTATCCCATTCTTATCTTTCACACCCTTACTGTTTCCCTTGCTACCTTCCCTAACTTTCTTGACTTCTTTCCAGAACAGTTTCTTACTCTCCCTCCATTTTACACTCAGATTCCTTCCAAATTCCTCATCTACTCTTCTCTTACTTTCCTTCACTACTCTCTTCACCACCCTCTTACTCTCCACGTACCTCGCTCGTTTCTGTCTCTCGGAATCTTCATTCCCTCTACTACCCAACCACTCTCTATATGCTTTCTTCTTTTCTTCCACAGCTATTCTTACCTCTTCTGTCCACCATGCTGTACCTTTCACTCCCCTCCCTCTTCTCCTCACTCCACACACCTCCTCACATGCTGCACAGATCTCATCCTTAAACACCTTGCTCATCTCCTCCACTTCCTCCATAACTTCCAGGTGTATGTTCATCATGTTATTTTATTTTATTTTATTTTTTTA
Organism: Paralithodes platypus; assembly: GCA_032716605.1. Classification (NCBI taxonomy): domain Eukaryota; kingdom Metazoa; phylum Arthropoda; class Malacostraca; order Decapoda; family Lithodidae; genus Paralithodes; species Paralithodes platypus. Next base: position 17,537,332 of record CM064540.1, read on the forward strand.
TGTGGAAGAATGAAGTCTGGTGTCCATGTTTAGTGTAGCGAAGTGGATAGGAGGAGGAGGTGTTTGTGAGAGCTAGCTGGATTACTCTCAGTGCAAGTGAGGCTCAAAGGAAATCAGTAAGAGAGGTAAAACAAATGAAACAGGAGTTCCAGCGACTCCTTATCAAATGCCTATAACCTCTCCTGTGTCTACCCCTGCTCGATTGGTGCCTACAATCTCCCCCATGTCATGATAGAAAAGACTTTGTTTCTGCTAGCACTGGCCACATTCGACCGGGTATCTGAATTGGCGGCAATGTCAAGAGCGGACAATTGTCTCAAATTTTCACCTACCCTCTCATATGTCACTAATGCATCGACTTTCAAATTTATGGCTAAGAATGAGCAAGGGGTTCATGGCTTTAGAACTTTTAAGCTATTTGCTCTGAAGCAGACAAACTCTTCCCTGTTAAAGACCTTTTGTGTTCATGTACATATGTTAAATCGCATTAATCCTCAAGTGTTGTGGAATTTTATCAAACAAGGAAGTAATTTGGCAAAGCTTCTTTTGCAAGCAGGATACGCAACGTTATTCACACAAGTAATCCCCGGGTGAGGGGCAAAGTGCACAATGTCCGGTCATATGCCGCGAGCCTTAGATTCTTCAAAAACTACTCAAATCAAGATATTCAAGTTACAGGAATTTGGTCTTCAACCAGTACTTTTTGTACACACTACTTTTCCTTGTTCGCTGAAAGACCCACTAAGCCATGTGTAGCTTTAAGGAAAGTCATCAGCTAGCTCCTCTTCTTATGTCAGACAAAGAGGGGTGGCGGGGGGGGGTCTGAGGAGAGTAGCTAGTTGAGATAGTAGTACTCTTTAAGGTTAATGCTATTACTTAGGTTAAGAATACACACAAAACAAAATTGTGACATGATTCTTCTTTAATATATATGGTCTGTCACACACTTTGTATTAAATAGCCTACTCTTCATTGTGCTATTCCTAACCTATCGTTATTATTTTGGATATGTTTGTAACATGGAAACAGGACTGATGATGTCTGCCTCCGATCTCGTTTATTAAGCATTACGTTTGATCCGTAATGGCTACTACGAAATTACATGTTTAATGACACTCCATATACAATACCAGGCAAATCTCTTATTTGGTAGTAGCCTTGGAATATCAGACATTTGATACACCCACCAACTCCATCCCCTCCCAATCCTATTCAGTCTACACTCTTGATAACGTGAGGATGAGCGCTAGGCTGTAGACGCACACATGGGATACTACGCATGCGTAGGTGGAGGCATGTGATTAGCAGGTCGAGTAATCCCTTATCTAGGTGGGCTATTTGAAATGTATTTGATTTTACTCTTAATTCTTCATAGCAAACCTTGGATATCAATAATGTACCTATCAGTAATCAATATCAAGAAATTATTAACAGGAAATTCAATCCCACCTAATCTCAGGGATGGTGACGATGTTAGGTTCAATCTCTCGAATATCTTACATTAGATTACACTTTTACCCATTAGCTTACACCAGTCTCTCACACAATAGTCGATGGGTCAGATCCCAAAATAATACGAGTTGGTACAATGCAAGGGTGTTACATGTTTAGCATAATCTGTAATAAATGACTAATATGTAAAGTCGTTCACCAAGGTCATTGTATCAAAGTATCATCATATCACAATATAAAACAAAATTATGTAGAAAGTCATTATCTTAATTAATAACCTAACCTAACCTAACCTAACCTAACTGCCTTCGTGGTGTAATGTATAAGGTGTTGATATTCGGTGTGAGCGTCCTGGGTTCGAATCCACGGACTGCCACAGGTGTTTGTAATATTTCATTAATCGATTTTAGGAGTAGAGTTGGTTGTTGGATAGAACATAATAATTAACATCGTTATACCAATAACCCCCCAAAATGAATGAAAGCATATGATCCTCCCAGGATACCACATACAAACTTACACGCTCTAACCAATATACCATCAAACACCGTTAAAAGTACAGCATATGACCACGATTAATATCCATTAACGATTACTGCGTACCAATCTAATCATGTATTGGCCCCAACTTCACTATGAATAGCCTAATGCTTATGCGAGAGCAAAGAACATTTTATGGGGTACAAATCTCAAAGACCGACCTCGCAACGAAATGTTCCTGTTTTGTATTGGTGTTAAGCACGATGTTAATTGATATATAAAATATATCAATTAACATCGTGCTTAACACCAATACAAAACATGAAATTAATAAAAGTATGCAATATAAAAGCCCTCTCTGGTAGTACTAATTTTCACTACAAGCCGTACCGGTACCAAATTTTTTTTTTTTTGTTTTTTCTATATTCCAACTTACTTCCTCTCGGGCATAGGCTGAGAGCCTTAACATTCACCGCTTTACAATGAACAGTGAAGCCCGTGAGGTCTTGTTCCAGTCTAGGGAGTGAGACATATGAAGCACGTAGAGTACAACGAGCACCTGCCATCTTGCCTTCACATGAGGCACGGTGCTCACTCATGGCCCGAAATGACCCCATCTCTGAAGCCACCTCGTTCCCGTGCTTCACTGTCTTATCCCCTATACTCGGGCTCTCACACTTACACACACACAACGCCACCTGTTGAGCAGATAACTCACCAGGCATTGCACCCCTATAGCTTATTTTGAATATGGGAATATTCATACAGTGCTATTTAATCAGGGAACAATGAGGGTATTTTATTGACGTTTCGGTGGGCTTGTGGTAATGCACTGATACTTGGTACAGCACAAATTCCATCCCAATAATATCTTCCCATTGATACATCGGGATTTGAACCCGGGACCTTTGGATTACCAGGCCAGTGGCAAGACCACTCCACCACACCTCCCCTTACCTTATGGTACCTTACCGGTACCATATGGTGGAGAAATATTGCAAAGAAAAAGCAATACCATTCATTGATAACTGGGATAGTTTCTATGGGAGAGATGGGATGTACGCAAGGGATGGGGTTCATCTTTCATGGTTAGGGGTTTCCACATTAGCTAGTTCTTTAGATAGGGTGGTTGTGGGGTTTTGAACAGAAATATTGAGAGTGTAAATGAGAGGTTAAATGGAACAATTTTAGCGTCAGGCGAGAGCGATAAGGATATTCAGTCTCATGCTAAAAATGATGACTATATTGCTAATGATAGTAGTGATGGTGCAACGGAAGACGGAAATGTCGTTAGAAATAAAGGTAAATTAGGTATAAAGAAAAGAAGTAAATTGAGAGTATATTACACAAACTGTAGGAGTCTATGTAACAAAATGAACGAACTTAGAGCCCTTGTTAGCAAAGAAAATATAGACATAATAGCGCTAACTGAAACGTGGATAAATACAGAAACCAGGCATTTTTTAGCAGAATTTGATATACCAGGATATAGTTTGTTTAAATATGACTGAACAAGTAAGAGGGGTGGCGGTATAGCAGTGTTTGTCAGGAGTACATTAAAAAGCTGTATTAAATCAGGTATTAGACTAAATAACGATAATGAAAGTGTTTGGGTAGAGGTTAACGAAGGTAGTGAGACCATAGTTATTGGAGTTATGTGTAGACCGCCAAATATGAGTAGAAATGACGGAACGTCATTATGGGAGGAAATTAAAATGGCATCAAGGTTTAGCAATGTGTGCATTATGGGCGATTTTAATTTTCCGAATATAGATTGTCAGCATCAAATACGAGACTCTGATTCTGAGGAGTTTATAGAGGTAGTACAAGATAGTTTTTTATTTTGTTTTTTAATTTTATTTTTTAAGATATACTGTATATATATTTATATAGGCCTATATATATATATTTTTTTTTTTTTTTTTTTTTTTTTCAATTCATAGATACGCCGACTAGAGGTAATAATATTCTCGATTTAGTTTTCAGTAACAATGAACATATGGTAAATAATGTTGAGATAGGGGACCACCTAGGAAATAGTGACCACAATTCTGTATATTTTAATATATAATGGAAAGGTAATACCAGAGAGAATACAACATTAATACCTGACTTCAGAAAAGTCAATTATGGTGGGTTAAGAAGAGCCGTATTAGCTGACCCTATGGTCAAAAAATTAAGTCGATCCAGGTGTCCAAATGAGTGTACCCCTTCTCAGGCATCTGTCATCTTAAGTCAGGAAGAGACGTCAACCTTGGTAGATACATACAATAATTTTATCGAGTCAGTATTCAATGCACAAAATAAATACATCCCCAAAAGAAAATTTAGATCAACACAGAACCAACCCAAATGGATGAATAATAGACTATTAGATCTTCTAGGACAAAAGAGAGGAATATATAGAAAAATTAGGAAAGGCGAAATTCACCTACTTGCTTACTATCAGAATCTATCAAGACAGGTAAAAAAGGATATTAGGAAAGAAAAAAGAAATTATGAAATTAAGGTTGCCAATGACTCAAAAAATAATCCTAAAGCTTTTTACCAACTATATAAATCCAAGGTTAGAGATGTAATTGGTCCCCTTAAAACTTCAATAGGAGAAATGACAGAAAATTATTTAGAAATGTGCAGTACATTAAATAGTAAATTTCTTTCCGTTTTCACTAATGAAAATTTGGCACAGTTTCCAGAAGTCCGTAAGGTATATAGCGATAGTATAGAAAATAGGTTAAGTACGGTTACTATAAGTAGAAATGATGTGTTTAACCCTTTCACGCACATATGACGCAGAGATTGCCAGATTAGCAATAAGAAATAGTTATCTCACTCTTATAATTACCTCTCCAAAATTAGTTTTCTGCCCACAGCTAACTCAAACACAACTGCAGAGGTTGAAGTAACTAAACTAAAGGTTTCTAAATACCTCTGATGGTAACAAAGGTTTTAAAGTATCCCCAATAGGCTCATAATCGCGTCATATGTCGGAGAGGGTTAAGGAAATTGACAGACTGAAACCTCATAAATCGCCTGGTCCTGATGAGGTATATGCTAGAGTATTAAAAGAATGTAGGGATGAGTTAAGTTACCCATTAACATTTCTATTTAACAAGTCATTAGAGACAGGTATAGTTCCAGAAGCTTGGAAGCTTGCAAACGTAGTTCCGATCTTCAAAAAAGGTGACAAATCAATAGCATCCAATTACCGTCCCATTAGTCTTACATCAATCATAGGAAAGCTACTAGAGTCAATTATTGCTAGTAAAATTAGAAACCACTTAGATACATTTAATTTAATAAATTCTTCTCAGCATCGATTCACTCAGGGACGTTCTTGCCTTACTAATTTGCTTAGTTTTTTCTCAGAGGTATATGAAGCAGTAGATAATGACAAGTCATATGATATAATATATTTAGATTTCAGTAAAGCTTTCGACAGAGTCCCCCATGAGAGATTGATGAGAAAGGTTGAGGCGCATGGAATAGGTGGGGCGTTGTTGGGATGGATTAGGTCATGGCTAATTGGTAGGAAGCAGAGAGTCAGCATAAATGGTACGAAGTCAGAATGGGGGGCAGTCAAAAGTGGTGTCCCCCAGGGATCTGTATTAGGTCCTCTGTTGTTTGTTATATACATAAATGACCTTGATTTAGGTATAACTAGTAGGATAAGTAAATTTGCAGACGATACCAAAATGGGGAGAACAATTGATTCAGATAGAGATATAGAGTGCCTCCAAAGGGATCTAGTTACCTTACACGAATGGTCAGTAAATTGGCAGATGAAGTTTAACATTGATAAATGCAAGGTATTAAAGATAGGGAAGATGCATACAAATGTTAAATATAAACTAGCTAATATGGAATTAAAAAACTCGAATTGTGAGAAAGATCTAGGTGTGTTTGTTAGCAATGATTTGAAGCCTAGAAAGCAGTGTATAAGCGTTCGAAACAAGGCAAACAGGATTCTCGGGTTCATCTCTAGGAGTGTGAGTAACAGAACTGCTGATGTTATCTTAAAACTTTACTTGTCATTAGTGAGACCCCATATGGATTATGCTGTTCAATTTTGGTGTCCTTATTACAGAATGGACATAGATTCATTGGAGAGAGTACAACGTAGAATGACAAAAATGATCCATAATATTAGAAATCTTCCGTATAAAGAAAGGTTGACGAAATTAGGCTTACATTCGTTAGAGAGACGCAGAGTTAGAGGGGACATGATAGAGGTATTCAAGTGGGTTAGTGGGATTAATAAAGGGGACATGAAACATGTACTAAAGCTCAGTGATAGCGAAAGAACTCGTACAAATGGTTTCAAATTAGATAAATTTTGTTTCAAGAAAGATATAGGCAAATATTGGTTTGGTAACAGAGTTGTAGATAGGTGGAATAGGCTACCAAGTGCTATAGTGGGATCAAGAACGATAGGGAGCTTTAAGATACAATTACATAGGCATATGGACGAGATGGGTTGGGTGTGAGGGTGATCTGTCAGGTGTGGCCCAGGTGTGGGGATCTGCAAATCCCCGTTTTTCTGACCTCTGACCGTTTCGGTGAGGTAAGTCCTAATGGTGTTTTTAAGCTGGGCTTATAATTAGGGTTGGGTGTAACAGGGATCTGCCTTGTGTAGGCCAATCGGCTTTCTGCAGACTCCCATTTTCTTATGTTCTTATAACTACAATCACATAAACTACACAAACATACAAACGTACCTGATCACATGCTAAAGCTATCGTCTGTTTAGGATAAATATTAGCATTTCTCCCCTCAATAGGTGACACACTCCAAACTTTACTATAAAATAACATACACAGTATCCCACATCAGCAACCCAGTGAAACAAACCAAACAATTCCCTTGATTCCCATGCAAGACCAAAGAGGGATGTGACACAGCCAGTGTCTTGAGCATAGAGTCCAGACATGAGTTGCTGAAACCTCCCTTCGCAATCGGTTAGGATAGAATATGTTAGGTTAAGGTTAGGTTAGGTTAAAATAGGTAAGGATAAGACGTGCTTGACTGGGTTAAGTTAAGTTAGATTGTGTGTGATAATGTGGTTGTTGACGAGGTAACATGAACCGAGAGAGGTGACGGGTCCTTTACTTCTTCTTCTTCTTCTTCTTCTTTATCTTCCACCTTCTTTTTGTATTTGGAGAGGTGATGGGGGTCGTGCTAAACAAAGGGCCATTCCTATAAAGTGTCAGAGGGCGAGACCATGGGGGAAGCTGGCAAAAATGTAAGGGGTGGCTAGTGCTGATGGAGAGGGCGGAGAGAGAAAGAGAAGAGGTAAAGAGGGAGTAGAAGTAGAGATACCAGATACACAGTTAGAGAAAAGGGTATAAAAAGAACTGAAGGACGGAAAAGAAAAAGGGAGTAAATAATGTAGAAAGAAAATATACATAAGAATAAAAATGGCAGGAAAATAAGGAAAATGTTGAAGACGCATCTAATTTATACTAGCTCACTGGGCTAGTGTTCGGTGAGAGGGTGTATGGGCAATACATTTAATGAGTCATACGTAATACGTCAGCGGATTGTGAATACATGAAAAGGAGCTTATGTCTGAGGTCATATATCATTGTACAGATTTACAGCCTTCAGAAATTAACGAAGAGGGGTAAAGTCGAAGGAATCAGAGTCAGCAAGAATGTTTTGGAAGGAGTTGCTGCGTAGGACTCGCCATCTTTCAGGTTCGTATACGGGGCAGATACAAAGAAAGTGGTGGACAGTAAGAAGTGTGTGACAATGCTGGCACTCCGGTGGCTGTCCCCGGGCAGTAGACATCAAATAACCAATAACCGTGGTTGAGGCGTGTGTGTCTGATGAGTAAACATGTTAAAAGTGCTTGATCCGCGTGGTTAGAATTGATAGAAGAAGGTCAGATGCATATGTCGTCCTTGATGAAGCGAAGGAGCCCAGTTAATGACAGGGAACAAACTTGTGAACTTCATAAAGGAGTGTAAATCGGAAGAGGTTTATCGGAAGGGCTATATAAAAATTTAAGAAAGGTGGAGGTCGCACCGAACACAGGGTCATTCCTATAAAGTGTCAGGGCGAGAAGGAACTGACAAAATTTTAGGGGGGAATGGGGCAGTGCTGATGGAGAGGGTAGAGATAGAAAGGAGAATGGGAAAGGATAGAAGTAACAGGTAGAAGAAAGAAAGGATGTATAGGGAGAAGATGATGCAGAAAGACGAGGTACAGAGAGAGAAGGCTGCACACAGAGTGATCCCAATTTAGAGGGACACAAGCAACAGCAGACCTAGTGATCCTTACTAGGCTTTTGAAAGAAAGGAAGTATTGCCACAAAAGCAGTAGAAGGGCTTTAGCTCCAAAAGATCTGGTAATATGTATAGATAAAAAGCATAGGAAATATTGGTAGAAATGTAAACAAAAGGAGAAGAATGAGCAAAAGTAATGATATCGATGAAATAAGAGAGGTAGAAAACAAAGATGAAAAGGAAAAGGAGTGGTTGTTGTTGTTGTTGTTCCCTAAGCTGCCTGGCCGAACAGCCCCGAGTCCCTGAGGAAGGCCATGGCCACGATCGGGCTTTCCCACAGAGCTCTCATTGAGTGTAGATTGTGTTGTTGGCGTAAGTGGTTGTGTGAAATGCAGTCTTCTATGATGTGTTTAATGGTATGGGGTGCTGTGTTACATCCTGGGCAGGAGTCGACAACGGAGTCATCCAGTCTCTTCTGATAGCTCAGGAGAACTGGATGGTGTCCGCATCTCAACCTGGCCAGGTGGACTCTGTCCTCGCGAGGAAGGGAGGATTCGGAAGGATGGATTTCGGGAGGTTTGTGCATGCAGCTGCGTGTTGTCTGTGAGTGAGTGGATGGATCGGTGAGAGATATGAGTATGGATGTGCTTCTGGAAGTTGGTTCGGGGTGGGCAGGGAGGGAGAGAGGACAATAATTGTGTGTGATACCGTGTGCTGGGTGTTGTTTTGATATTTCTTGGTGTCTGTGGGTGTGTTGCCATGTAGTTTAGTGGGTGGTCTTGGTTCGTGGAGGCTGCTGCCAGGAATTGAGTGCATCTCATGTCCAGATGGTCTTTGACTTTGAGGATTTTGGTTTCTTGATGTAGGTGATCTGTGGGTGCAGTAGCTGTGCAGCCTGTAATGATCTTCAGGGCTTTGTTTTGAATAGTCTGTAAAGTCTTATGATGTGTTTCAGCTAGGTTAGAAGCCCAGGCTGGGCTTGCGTATTCCATCACTGATCTTATGTATTGTTTATATACTGTGGTGGTAGTTTCTTTGTTGTGTCCAAATTTTGTGTGAGCAAGTGACCTGAGGGCGTTAAGTCTGGGTGTCAGTTTCTTTTTAATGTTTGTGGTGTGCTGTTTGAATGTCATATGAGTATCATATGTTACTCCTAGGATTTTGGGTGTGTGTGTATGTGTTAGGGGTGTGTTGTTTATGGTGAGTTGAGGGATGTATTCGTGTTCTCCCGTCCAACTTGTGAGCAGGGTTGCGGTGGATTTGGCTGGCGCTAGATTAAGTCTGTTTGTAGTGCACCAGCCATGTAGTGTGTTGAGATAGGGTTGAAGGAGATCTGTTGCTCTTTTTGGGTCATGGTGTGTGCATGTGAGTGTTATGTCATCTGCATAGGAGGCTAAGTTTATTTGGGGCGTATTGGGTGTAGTTATATCGTGCATGTACAGATTGAAGAGTGCGGGCGATAGGACGGATCCTTGTGGGACTCCGTTTGGAAAGTTTCTGATTTTAGATGACTGACCGGCAAAAGATACGTGTGCACATCTGCCTGCTAGGAAGTTGGCCAGCCACCTTTTTGTTGTTGTGCATGTTTGTGTTGTAGATTTTGTTTGTTAGGTTGTGGCGGGGGATGGCATCGAAGGCTTTACTAATGTCGAGTGTGGCTAATAGTGATCTGTGTGGTGGTCTAGCTGAGTTGATGCTGTCGAAAGCTCTTTGTGTAAGGTCTGTGAGAAGAGTGTTTGTGGAGTGCAGTGGCCTAAAGCCATGTTGTGTTGGAGCTAGGGGTAGGTCGGGTGTAATTAGTTGTAATACTAGGCGTTCCATGACTTTGGAGGGGGAGCAAAGGAGTGTGATGGGGCGGTGCGAGGAGGGTAGCGTGGGGTCTTTGTTGGGTTTGGGGAATGTGATGATGATACCATGCTTCCAAATGTCTGGTATTGTGTTGTGTGAATAGCTGTAGTTTGATATGTTAGTGAGTGCTTGTATGCCTTGTGGTCCCAGGTGTCTGAGATGTATGTTGCTTATGTTGTCTAGGCTACAGGCGGGTGAGTGCTTGAGATTGTTGATGATATGCTTTGTCTGGTGATTGGTGAAGGGTGTATAGTCAGGGTCTGTGGGGAATTGTCTCTTACGTTGGATGACACATCGGTCGTCTTTGTGAGGTTTTAGGTGGCTGACATGTGAGAAGTGATTGATGAGAGTGTTTGCTTGTTGTTTACATGAAGGAGTAGAGTCTGTTGTTGTGATTGCAGCATGTGATTGTGTTGTGTTGCTGTTGGAAAGTGTGATGCTGTTTAGTGTTTTGTAGAGTTTTTTGGGGTTTGTTTTGTGATCAAGTGTTTGTAGGAAGTTATTCCAATTTAGTTATTGTTGTTCTTGTATTTTGGTATTAGTTTGGGTGTTGAGTGCTTGAATTTGTTGTGTGATGTCTTGTGTGTGGGGTGCTGGGGAGTGTTTCAGTATGTCGCGTTGTCTGATGAGGTTTTGAATTTCTGGTGTGAAGTTGGGGTTGTGTCTTTTTCTGTTACCTCTTGGAATGTGTTTCTTGTCAGCATTTTGGATAGTTTTATTGAGTATGTGTACAGCATTGTTGATGTTAGTGATGGGTGTACTGTTTAGAGTTGTGAAGTGTTGTTCTGTCTCATTTGTGAATGCTTCCCAGTTAGCTCTTTTATAATTGGTGTATGTGTGTTTGTGGATAGCTGGGGAGAGTCTGGTTTTGGTGGTGATAATGATCGGGAGGTGGTCAGAGCCTAAGGTTCTGACCACCCTCCAGGATGTTGTGGGGGCGAGTTCTGGGGAGCAAAAGGTGATGTCTGGAGATGATGGGTTATAGAGGGCTTGGTGAGGAATATGGGTATGTTGATGGATGTCGTTAAGGATGATGAGGTTATCGGTTTGGTTTTGTAGTACCAGCCCTCTGTCTGTGTCGGGGTTGTCGACAAACCAGGCCGACGTCTTGGCGTTGAAGTCACCACCCAGGATGATGTGTGGGGTGTGTGGGGTGTTTGTGATGTGTTGTAAGTGTGGAAAAGGAGAGGTAGAGAGAAGAAGTAGCCTACAGATGGAGAAGCAGCGTTATAATTTGTGTAAGGAAGAAATGGAATAAAGAAGATTTACAGAAAGAGAATTCGAGGTAGAAAGAAGATATACAGAACAATATGGTATACATAGAAGATATGTGGAGATTAAAGAGAAAACCAAAAACAAGAAAACTAAATATAGAATTACAAGATAGAAATAAAGGTAATAAGAAATTACGAAAGAGAAGGCATGTACTACCGTATACTGTATTATGGCAAAAGAGAAAAGGGTGGAGAGATATATTGAAAGAGAGCATTGAGTTCACGGTTCTACCGTTTGGTGTTTGCAATGGGCCAGCGAGTTTCATTAGGGTTATGGATGAAGTACTGAGAGGACTAACTTGGCAGACTTGTCTGGCCTACCTGGATGACATCATAATATTCTCAAGCAGTTGGGAGGAGCATATTGGCAGGCTGCGAGAAGTATTAGACAGAATTCGGAAGGCGGGATTAAAATTAAAATCTTCTAAGTGCCAACTAGGGGCACGCGAGGTGGCTTCAAAGAAAGGTATCCAACCTACCCCCTCAAAGTGAGAGCCATCGCAGAGATCTCTCCACCTACCACTGTCAAAGGGATCAGAGCATTTCTAGGGATGGCCTCTTACTATCGAAGATTCATACCAAATTTATCCAAACTAGCTTGACCTATGACCAAGAGACTTGAGAAACGAAGAAAGTTCGACTGGGACCAAAGTTGCCAAGAGGCTTTTGAAACCTTAAACAAATGAGTTAACCTCTAACCCCATTATTTGTCATCCCGATTTCACTAAACCTTTTCAGCTGTACACTGACGCCTCTGATGAAGGGCTAGGGGCAGTATTGGCCCAGAAGGTTGATGGCAAGGAAGGCATGTGCCATTAGGACCCTAAATTAAAGTGAAAATAATTACAGCGTTACCAAGAAAGAATGTATATCTTTAGTGTGGGCAGTGCAATATTGTCGACCCTATTTAGCCGGAGTACATTTTGAAGTAATCACTGATGATCACAGCTTACATTGGTTCCGAAAGATGAAGACAGAAGACGGATTATTTGTTAGGTAGAAGAGGATTCTGGAGGAGTATTCATTCGATGTTAGGCATTGACTAGGCAAATTATATACCACCAATGCAGATGGATTATCCAGGTTACCTGTAGCCCCGGTACAACCCATTCAGTGTGAAAAGAAAAAAATGGAGCCTACACAAAACCTGGGGGATAAATTTCGGTTTTCTGATGGGGCCTGGAGGGACTCTAAAAATCATGTAGTTTTAGATTATCCCGAGGCTAAACACATGATTGAGATCCTACATGGGCTAGATGGGAAGGGGGCTCACTTAGGCCAGTGTAGAGTTTTGAGGCAGTTTAATGAAAGGTACTGGACCTTCCGGGATGACAAAATAGTCAAGAAAGTGGTTCAAAGTTGCTTAGGGTGTCAGAGAGGGAGGGATGGATGAGGATCCAAACAACAAGCAGGGCACATTCTTGTTGGGAAGCACTGGGAAAGTTGTCTGTAGATATTGTGGGGCACCTGCCCAGAAAGAAGAACAAAAGGTAAATATTAACCTATGTTGACGTCTTCTCAAAATATAAAGTTGCTTGTGCCATCCCGGACAAAAGTACTGAGACCGTGGCAAATAGTATACTCGATAAAGTAATTTTCTTGTATTCTTACAGTTTCTTATAGTAGATCATCTGGAAAAAGGCAAACTAGGCCTGTGTATCCAGCTCAGTACCAGTACTTGCACTGCTGCGGTCGTTCACGGTGTTGGCGGCGGCGGTAGCAGACGCATGGCATCCCCGAGTTCATTATGAGTGATAGGGGTAGGGAGTTCAATAACGAGAACTGGCAACATTTGGGGGATATACTTGGGATACCAGATTCGGCATACCTCCCAGTACTGGCCACAAGGGAACGTTGTATGCGAGAGAAACCATAGGTTACTTGAGAATTGTGTAAGAGCTAGTCTGAGTTCACAAGGGGAAAAGATAACCAGAGAATGGAAAGAACTATTACCAGAAATAATTTGGGGAATTAATACTACAGTTTGCAGGACTACCGGATATTTCCCTTATGAGATAATATTCGGTATTACACCTAGACTACCCCAAGAACGACTCCTACCTTACACTACCAACCGCACCACCTATTCTCGACCAGAACAGTACCTCAAAGGTCAAGGGGAAAGACGCCAGCGAGTTCATACCCAGATAACGCAACGGCAACCCAAAACCTACTCTGACAAATCCATATTATCGAGGGGAGTACATTCTGGTCAAGAGACATGACCCCACTCAGGCAGGTAAATTAGAAGAGAAGTACGAGGGTCCTTTCCGAGTTATTGAGATCAATGGACCATACCAGGTCTGGTATTTACATAATGGGGTTATTGTTTCTGACACGCATAACTGCCATACTAAACGGTAAGAGGGAATTTTACCGCCAGATATGAGTGAATGGAGTAGTGAAGTAGAAAGTGAGGGAGACCCAGAATGTTGGGCAGAGAATAAGAATTACTATTTTACTCCTCCTGGTACGAAAGATTCGTTACTGGGAGATGGTCGTACTGGGACTTCCCTGTTCTTGCAATCCTATAGTACAAAGGAGTACAAAGGAGTACAAAGGAAATCAAGCAACAACAGGTCTAGTGACCCTTCTAGGTTGCTTGTCCTCCAAAACACTGAGGATCAAGTGTCCAAACAGTGGTTTAGAGTGGGTAAGGGAACATTGGAAAGGGAACTACTGCCCTGCCACTAACGTGGCAGGACTAGGAAGTTAGTAAGGGACATATGGGTTAGTAACTGAGGGGAGCATAAAGTTATTCATTTACAAACGCAGTCAGTCGCGGGTTTGATGCGAGATATTTGTCTAGGCGGAATTTAAATGAATCAACGGTGCTGCAGTCTATAACGTCACGGGGAAGCCCATTCCACAAGTTGACAACTCGATTGAAGAAGAAATTCTTAGATTCGTGCGAGTTAAAAGATTTACCAATAATTTTGCAACCGTTTCCCCGCGTGTAATTAGATTGGTCGATAGTGAAGTACTTACTACAGTTCATATTGTCGATGCCTTTGATGATTTTGAACACTTGAATTAAGTCGCCTCTTAATCTGCGCTGGGTTAAAGGAAATAGATTTAATTCTCTAAGACGCTCTTCGTATGGTTTGTTCTTTAGGCTAGGTATCATTTTGGTAACTCTACGTTGAACTCGTTCTAGCTTGTTTATATCTTTTTGGTAATAAGGGCACCAGGATTGAACGCAGTATTCCAGAAGAGGGCGGACTAAGGAATTGTAAAGGGTTAGGATAACTTCTTTGGATTTATGCTCAAATGACCTGCCTATAAAGCCAATTATTTTGTTTGCCTTCTTAACAACTTCTGAACATTGTTGACTCGGTTTTAGGTTACTCGATATTGTTACTCCCAGATCAGTTTCTCTGTTTACATTCTTAAGCTGAGTGCCATTCATCGAATAGTTTGCTTTCTCATTTAGGTATCCGACATGTAGTACTTTACATTTATCTGCATTGAAACTCATTTGCCAAATTTGGGCCCAACATGACAATTTATCTAGATTGTGTTGCATATCGTCAACTTGTTCTTTTGAGAGTACGCTATTTGCAATTTTTGTATCGTCAGCAAATTTTGAGATTGTGCAGGTGAGACCCTCATCTATGTCGTTGATGTAAATTAGAAAGAGAATTGGTCCTAGTACCGATCCCTGGGGTACCCCGCTACTTACATTGGTCCATTTAGATGCCTTACCGTTTATGACTACCCTTTGCTTTCTGTTGCTGAGCCAATTTTCTATCCATTTCAACACACCGTCTTGTATTCCATGCGCTTTTAGTTTTAGCAGTAAACGTTTGTGGGGAACTTTGTCAAAGGCCTTTTGAAAATCAAGGTATATAATATCTACAGCTTTACTCTCATCGTAGAGGTTGAGGATATCGTGGAAGAAGTCTAAGAGGTTTGTTAAACAGGAACGTTTTTTACGAAAGCCGTGTTGAGTATCTTTAAGTATGTTATTTTCCTCTAAGTGATTTACGAGTCTGTCTCGTATGACCGTTTCTAGCATTTTACATACAACTGAGGTTAAGCTAATTGGACGATAGTTACTGGGTAGGGATTTGCTGCCTTTTTGAATATCGGTGTTACGTTGGCTAGCTTCCACTGATCAGGCATAGTTCCAGACTGCAAGGATTTATTGAATAGTAATGTCAGTGGTTTGGAGAGCTCATTCTTAGCTTCCTTTAGAACTCTAGGCGAGATTGTATCAGGTCCTGGCGTTTTATTTACCTTGAGTTTATCTAAACAGTTCAATACTTCTCTCTCTGTAACGGTGATATTGCTTAGAACATCTGAATTATCAATCTGAATCGGCGATGGTGTAGGGATGTCACTGAGGTCTTCTGTTGTAAAAACTGATGCAAAGAAGGTATTGAGGGCATTACTCATTTGTACTTCGTCTTTGGTGTATTCTCCTTTTTCATCGACTAACGGTCCAACAGTTGAAGTAACTACTTTTTTCTTTCTGATATAACTATAGAATTCTTTCGGGTTTGTTTTACTTTGATTCGCAATATGTAACTCTAAGGTCTTTTTACTTTGCTTAATTAACTTTTTGGCTTTGCGTCGTAGCTCTACAAATTTCACCCGTTCTTCGTCATTTTGTGAGGATTTTAATCTATCATTAGCAAATTTTTTAGCAAGCAGGCAGTTTGAAATATCTTTATTCCACCATTTGGGCTTATTATTATGGCCTGGATGCCGTATTTTCGATGGTATGCAGTCTTGCACTGCTTTTAGGTAAGTGGTTTCGAATAACTTCCAAGATGTATTTATGTCGTTATTGTTAATTAAAAAGCTCCAGTCAGTTTCTTTAAACATAGCTCTAAGTTTATGGAAGTTTGCTTTCTTGAAATTAGGGACTTTTTCGATGCTACTATTTGGTTCGTTACTAGTAAACTTTAAAGTGAAAGTTATCGTACGATGGTCGCTGTTACTGAATTCATCACCAACATTCAAATTCTCTATCAATTCTTCTTTTGTTGCAAGTACAATGTCAAGAACGTTATTACCACGGGTCGGCATTCGAACAAATTGATAAAGCGAACTCTCTTGCAAGTTCGTATACAAGTCATGTCCGGAGTGTGAAGTAAGAGTATCGCCCCACTTGGTCACAGGTAAATTAAAGTCGCCAAAAATTACGGTATCTTGTGAGTTACTTACATCTGCAATTTGTTCGTAAATTTCTCGGTCAGTTTGCACTGATTGAGCTGGAGGTCTGTATATTAACGCAAGTATTATTTTTGTACCTTTATTATTCTTTATTAGCACAAAAGATGTGTCGACGTTCACAATTTGAGGTTTTGACACGAGGGTCGGGTTAAGACTTTCTTTGATATAAAATAAAACGCCACCTCCATTTTTATTTATTCGGCTGTTCTCAAACATTACATAACCGGGAAGTGAATACTCTGCTAAAAAGTCTCTATCTTGTGTATTGAGCCAAGATTCTGTTATGCCAATCACATCATAATTTTCTGTAAACACTAGTTCCTCTAAATCTGAAAATTTATTGCGTATGCTACGAGCGTTTGCATAGAAAACATTCAAAGTTTTGGATTTGGGATTCAAGGAACGGTCTTTATTCAAATTATTGGTTCTGGTCGGATCTACATTTACATTCATGGCTGTCCTCGGTCCTCGGTCGTTATCCCTGACGGTCTTGAATTTGGGTCGTGTTGGTGGAGCTTTATCCAAATTCGCGGTTCTTGACGGATTAGTATTTAATTCCTTTGTAGAATGCCGTCCTCGCTGTCGTCGGTCCTCCTTCCTGGTTGTCCTGTGCTGAGTCGATTTCTTCTCCGAAAATCCTTCACCGCATCGTTGAGAAGACGCCCAAAACGCGCTGCTCCCACCTGGTTCAGATGAACTCCATCGTCCGAAAACAAATAGTCATCGTAGTAGAAATTGTCCCAGGTGTCGACGAATCCCACGTTCTCCTTCCTGCAGAGGTTTGCTAGACAACGATTAGTAGAAGAAAGGATGAGTAAGACTCTGAATAAGAACTTGAAGAGTCGGAATAAACCAAGGAAATTGTGACAGACTGGGAGAGAAAAACCAGAGCCGGTTAACCTCGATAAATCCACGGACCAAGAGAGCAGAGTTTCAAATACTGATGGAGATTTTAATGATATCCAAAGTAGTGAGGAGGAAGAACTAAGAGATATAATTCCAGAAAACGAGGCGTTTAACGAACCTAGAATTAAATATGGATCTCCTTGACTGAAGTAATTAAGTCACATGAAGGCCAGGGAACCGATCCACTGAGCAAGAGTAAAACTGAAAACTTTAAGCCGACTGACCCCGCTGAAACAATTACGCATAGTGGTAGGGTTAGCCATCCACCAATCATGTATCCGGACCCGGTTATAAATAGAACATCTGAGGTGTGTCAGAGTCTAAAGGTACCATGCCTCTCCCAAGCGACACCCAATACAGGCTCCGTCGCCTCATAGCAATAGTAGACGGATAGGGTCAGAGAGTGCAAACCTTACGAACCCTGAAACAACTTCTCAGTCAGCTGGGGCAAATTATACTTGCCAAGATAGCTGTGGGCAACCAAAACCCAGCTATCCAACTCCACAAGTGTATTGTAGAACACAGTGGAAGGGTAGAATGGCAAACAGACGTGAAGAACTTTAAAGGAACGGTATTAAGGCGATCAGTTAGAGAAGGGCTTCAACCCAGACCCATGAAATACTCTTTTTGTTATAAGGAAACAACAGTTATTAATTAGACATTCACCTCGTCGACAGCATGCTTTCGATTGTGCGTAAATATCTAGCCAACTAGTTTTAAGGATGCCATTGATTGATTAATAGTTTGTAACATGGTTAAAGTGTCTTAAAGGACATAGCTTTCTGTTAATGTAAAGGTGACATAAATACCTGTTGATTTAGTAATTGTGTTCAATATTGTAAAGGGGATTTAATCGAATAATTGTTTACTAATATTGCTATGGTGATGTAAATACCTATGGATTCATTATTTGTGTCTAATAATTATTAAGGTGATTTAATCCCATGTAAAGGAATAAGTGTTTCTGATAATGTCATGGTGATGTGAGAACATATGGGTAAAATTCTCGGTCCTATAGTGATTAAAGGACATATTGCGGGATAGCTATATTATAGATTTGTCAATCATTGTGAATATAGTGATGTGCCTTTGGTTCGAAGTTGAAGTGAGTCAAGACGCTGAATAGTGATTTTCCAGATAGGTTGTGATGGGAATGTAAAAATTCCAAAGTGCAATCTATACTGAGCCGTCGTAGGTATTCAAATAATAGTTTGAACTCTTCTTGACCCGAACAGAGAATTAATTGCTATGTGGATTACGGTTACCATGGGAGTTTGTTAAATAAAGACGCGAACTTCCAAACAACTGTCGAATTATTCCTACCCTAGTAGAGCAGTGAATTTAAGTTTAAGTACAATAATAATAATGCAAATAATAATAATAATTAAAGGAGTAATTCCGTCCGTCAGTCAATCAGGAGACGGGATTAGCTCAGGTAAAGAGACAAGGTTTACCCTTTAAAACTTGTCACAGGAGGAATACTGCCACACCCTCGCTCTCCACCAATCAGCGGCTTCCTGTGACACAACGATTGGAGCCAGCTATACCTCCTTTTAAATGCTCGCGTTAACATCACTCCCAGTTCACTCACGTATATTCTATCCTGATCGCAGATGTCCTATTACCACGGTGCAACCTTGTCATTCCCGTCAGCCACTAAAGGACATCTCCAACAAGCTTCCAGAATATTATGAAGCTGGAATGAAGCAAGAGGAGAAGATATGGGAAATTCAAAGCGAGCGGGCTAAGCAAGCTCCTCCCGGACGCGTGGCTCAGCCAATCACAGGGCTCCGAGGCCGTGAGGGAGGGGTATATAGGGAGTTGGACGGGGCTTCAGGAGTCACTCAACCACAGGTGCCTGAAAGGATCACACCTAGACGCTCTTAGCACAGACGACCCCAAGTCTCACCTTGGCACTCTTGGGGAATCAACTAAGCCTGTTCCGGTGCTCCAGCAACCTTGCACTACTGAATGCCAGAAACCCAGCAGATAGTACATCCACCACCCACGGCTCAGATACACCTTCAATATCCTGATGCCTGCAGACACATTGCTGGTCTTCATACCTTAAGTCAAGCGATTCAAGATGGTCACCGGGTGGTAGATGGGACAGAGAAGATGGAGATGGTATATTGGCCCGCTATGAAGTGGTGAAACAAGCCAGGAGAGACTACAAAACATTTTATTAAAGGACCCTTACGGGCCCGAACAGACTTATTAAAAAAGTAAATGATAAGACTAACCGGTGTGTTCCAACTATAAAAAATAATGTGTTCTTATAGAACAACCAAAGAGAAATTGAATAGACAAATGATGCAATAAAAAGATGAAGTATTGTGAGATATAGTTGTCTTTATTAGTAAAGGCACCCAGCCGAATATCTAGAATAGTGCAGGATCTTATCGGAAATTAAGTAAGATAGAGGATCAAACAGAAGTGGGAGTTCTTCGGGATATTAGTATAAACGGAAATTAACTGATTAAATGCAGTTAACCGGGATAATGGGATTTACATAAGAAACTTGGAGAGAGTATTTGAGTAGCTTTGCAGGGTTTAGTAATTGAAGAGTAGGTTAGAACTAGCAAAAGGAATAGTTAGAGAAGGCCTTCAGCGCCTACCCATGAAATACTCTTTTTGTTATAAGAAAACAACCTGTATTAATTAGATATTCACCTCGTCGACAGCATGCTTTCGATTGCACGTAAATATCTAACCAACTAGTTTTAAGGAGGTCATTGATTGAATAATAGTGTGTAATCTTGTAAATTGACCTGAAGGACATAACGTTCTAATATTGTATAGGTGACACAAATACCTATTTATTTATTAATTGTGTTCTAATATATTATGTAAAGGTGACAGGGATACCAATTGATTTAGTAATTGTATTCTAATATTTGTAAAGGTGACGAGGATACCTATTGAGTTAGTAAGTGTGTTCTGATATTGTAAAGGTGACAAGAATACCTGTTGATTTAGTAATTCGTGTCTAATATGATTAAGGTGATTTGATCTTATAAAGGAAATAAGTAATTCAAATATTATTACGGTGAGATGAGAATTTATAGATAAAATCCTCGGTCCTAATATTGTTCAGGTGATTAAAGGACATCTTGAGGGAAAATAATAATATAGTTTTGTCGAGCGCTGTGAAGATAGTGATGTGCCTTTGGCTTGAAGTCGAAGTGAGTCAAGACTCTGAATAGCGATTGTCCAAATAGGTGGTAATGGGAATGTAACAATTCCGAAGTAAAAAACTATAGTGGGCCGTCATAAGTATTCAAATAATAGCTTGAACTCATTTTGATCCGAACAGAGAATCAATTGCTATGGAGATTATGGCTAACATGGGAGTTTGTTAAATAGATATACAAACTTCTGAACAACTGTCGAATTATTCCAACCCTAGTAGAACATTGTATTTAGAACTAAGTGCAACAATAATAATACTCAATAATAATAATGATATTATAATACTACAGATGATAATGATGATATGGAGGAGTATGAAGATAAAGGTAATGAAATCATCTACGATAATGAAAATGTAAAATGAAAGATGTGAGAAGATGTATATAAGAGAGGAAAACAAAGCTAAGAGCAATAGTGTATATTGCGTAATATGGTCAACAGTTAAAATAACAAAGATCTAAAAGTCGCAAATATGTTGATTAAGGAATCAAAGTATAGATAAAATAAGGAGATAGAAAGAATACATATGAAGCGTGAAGGAAGAAGATATTGAATAATACTCGAAACAATGAAATAAGGAGATAGAAAGAATACATATGAAGCGTGAAGGAAGAAGATATTGAATAATACTCGAAACAATGAAATTGCAAAGCATTTTAATAGTTGCAAGAAAGTTGAAAATTAAATAAAGAAAGGGGAAGTAGGGAGACATAAGTACAGACAAAAAGTAAGTTACCTGAACATAAACACCGTATGATGAGGAATACTATATTGACAACGTTAATATAGTAAGTTACCTGAACATAAACACCGTATGATGAGGAATACTATATTGACAACGTTAATATAGTAAGTTACCTGAACATAAACACCGTATGATGAGGAATACTATATTGACAACGTTAATATAGTAAGTTACCTGAACATAAACACCGTATGATGAGGAATACTATATTGACAACGTTAATATAGTAAGTTACCTGAACATAAACACCGTATGATGAGGAATACTATATTGACAACGTTAATATAGTAAGTTACCTTAACATAAACACCGTATGATGAGGAATACTATATTGACAACGTTAATATAGTAAGTTACCTGAACATAAACACCGTATGATGAGGAATACTATATTGACAACGTTAATATAGTAAGTTACCTGAACATAAACACCGTATGATGAGGAATACTATATTGACAACGTTTCGCATATAGCTTCATCAGGCCTGATAAAGCTATATGCGAAACGTCAATAAAGTGCTCCTCTGGTATCGTGTTTATATTCATTATGTCTACTATTCTAAATATATTTGTATCAAGAAGTTAACTGATGCAGCGTGGAATTGCTGTATGGAAAATTAAATTAAGATAAATGGACACAACATAATATGTGGTGTAATGGACACAACATAATATGTGGTGTAATGGACACAACATAATATGTGGTGTAATGGACACAACATAATATGTGGTGTAATGGACACAACATAATATGTGGTGTAATGGACACAACATAATATGTGGTGTAATGGACACAACAATAAAGTGGTGTAATGGACACAACATATGTGGTGTAATGGACACAACATAATATGTGGTGTAATGGACACAACATAATATTTGTATGACACAACATAATATGTGGTGTAATGGACACAACATAATATGTGGTGTAATGGACACAACATAATATGTGGTGTAATGGACACAACATAATATGTGGTGTAATGGTGGCAGGAGCTTTGAAAAGTAAACTAAGTAAGAGGACATTATGGTACATAAAAGAAAGAAACGAAGAAATGTGACGAGATGATAAGCACGGCTGGACGTAAACATGCATGGAAGATAAATTAAGAGAAAAAATGCAAAAACATTTATGGTGATAATGCTATTGAAAAGGGAACGAAACACATGATGAAAACGTGAGACAGAAAAGATAGATTGTGAATAAAGGTACCGCAAGAAGAATTCATCAAAGACGGAAGGAAATTAAGAAAAACTGGACAGCGATTAAAGAGAGGTGGAGGAGAGAGTCGAAGAAAAAGAAAATGCGGGATAAGATAAACGAGCAGAGATAAATTTGGGAGAACGGGGAATTGGCAAAAATAAATGGGGTGGCGGGGAGAGGAGTGATGAGAGGGGGAGGCGGAGGGGAGAAGGGAGAATAGATGAAAGTAGAAGAGATCGAAGCAGGGAATAATCAG
Source organism: Paralithodes platypus (assembly GCA_032716605.1). Classification (NCBI taxonomy): domain Eukaryota; kingdom Metazoa; phylum Arthropoda; class Malacostraca; order Decapoda; family Lithodidae; genus Paralithodes; species Paralithodes platypus. The sequence continues at coordinate 17,560,100 of CM064540.1, forward strand.
GAAATACAATGTGTGATAATAATACATAGAACACCCATCTAGAAAGGACGTACAAGGGAAAATGGTGATTGACAATGAGGGAATTAGGTAATATAGATAAACATAGAAATGAAGAAATACATAATCAAATGGAGAATGAAGAATATAAACAAATTAATGGACAAAGCTATCAAAATAGGTTATGTAGGAGGCAGAGAAAGACGTAGTAGTAAGGACGTAAATAGATGAGTGAACATAGCAAGAAATGTTGAGGAAGCAAGGTTAGTACGACAGATATAAGGAAAGGAATTCATTAGGACGTGAAAATATGAATGAGGATAACATTTAAATATAGGAACAAGTAGGAGATAATAGAGAAAACAAAAAATATGAGATAGAGGGAAGATGTGACCAGGTCATGAAAAAATAGATGAAAGCAAAGAATATGGTGAAAATAATAGTTGTTGGAAATATAATAAGACAATAGAACGGACGTGATATTATATATATTATAACAATGAAAGGATAAACTCTAAAGAGCAAATACTTTATACTAAGCATAAAATTCAATTAATATAGAAACAATATATACATTGAGAAATATAACAAAAAGGTGGATGGAGAAAGGGGCATGACAATTATAAAGAAAATATATGTAAACAAATAAAGAAGAGAGAGCAAGAGGGAAAATACGAAGATTACAAAATAAATATTCACACACAATAAACGTCACATACAATTCTTTAAACAAATATGAAAATATGTAGAGAGTACGTGGAAATGTGATTATAGATCGAGAACAAGAAGGATAAATTGAGAAACGTAAGTAGAACGAAGAGTAAATAATAAAATAATTTGGATATAAAGTGCATAATGTGAAGACAAGCAAAATGATAGATGAGGAGGAAGGGAAGAATCAGAGAAGGAGAAGAGTAACAAATACAACGGTGATTCGGGAAGGTAAATGAAGATGGTTTATCTAAAATATAAATGAAAATGGGAAAACCCAATGTAATTTATGGGATGACAAGTGATGATGAAGAGAGGAAGAAACGAGATACAGAAATATTGGAATTGTGGGGAGGTTAATGGACAAAAGTGAGAGAGGAGGAGAGGGAAGGTATGAAAGACAAACTATATGTATAGAAAGGAAGACAAGATATGTAGAAGAAAAGATTAAATTTAGTGGAGAGAGAGAGAGAAGGGAAGAGAATAAGAAATATAATGTAGGCAAATAGAAAGATATGAGAACGAGATAAATCACTAAAACGGGACGATCATATATTAAGCAATAGCCAGAACTGATAAAGATAAACAAAATAAAAAGAGAGTAGAGATAGTGGAAGAGAAAAAAATGAAAAGAAGTGGAGGGAAGAATTAGAAGAGAATATGAAGAAGGGAAGGAAAGAAAGAGTGACAGGTGAAGGAATGAGCATGACTTAAACATACAGAAATACAAGAAAGAGAAAGGAAAGAAAAGAAATAAAAGAGAGTAAGACCATAAACGAAGGAAAAGGAGAAAAGAGAGAAATAGGAAAGGCAAAGAAGTAAAACAAAATTAAAGAAATGGAATGACAAGAACGGCGAAGGAATGAGAGAAAGAGTAAGAATGGGAAACAAGGAAATTATAATAAAAGGAAAGAAAGGTACATGAAAGGCAGAAGAAATGGAATAAAAACGTAAGAGGAAGGAAATGAACCACAGGAAATTAAGTAAGAAATGAAAGAATGGAAAAGGAAAGAGGGCGAAAGAAGACGTATGGGAAGGAAAGTAAATACTTTAGAAGGAAGGAATGGATGATAAAAGTAGCAAAATATAGAAAATTATGAGAGAAAGAGTTAGAAAGCAATTGCAAGAGTTAGACAGGGATTAAGAGGAAGGGATGACACAAAAGGAACTGGGAATCATGAAGAAAGAAGGCAGACAAATAAAACAAATAGATGGAAAATGTAAAACGTGCATAACAGTGGTGGGTATGGACGAGTGAAGGTTGAAGGAGGAGAGGAACCATAAAAAAGATGAATGTGAGTTGACCTGGACCAAGAAATTCTTAAATGTATGGGATCTGAAAAGGAGAGAGAAATGGAGAAAGAGGATAGAGAAAGTAATGTAATAGAATGAAGACAGTGTAGAGGGAAAGAGAAAGTATGGAGAAGTACGAAAGACAGTACGGGAAAGAAAACTAAAAGGCCACGGATCTGGGATCCATAGTAAATAACCTTTTAGGAGTGCAATGTATCTTATATACATGGAGAACTAGAGTACCTGGTCACGGTATATAGAGTTTTATTTATAAATTACAAAATGAGTACAAACATAGGTATTGAAGGTTACTTGTTTATTTATTGGCAAACCCTAGTAATAATAATATTAAGTAGAAGTGCCGTTTTGCCCAAAATCAAAACGGCATACCCAACTCTGCGATGAGTTACCATCATCACTACTAATATCATCATCAATCACAATCACCATCATCACTACTAGTAGTGGTAATAACGTTCTTGACATTGTACTTGCAACAAAAGAAGAATTAATAGAGAATTTGAATGTTGGTGATGAATTCAGTAACAGCGACCATCGTACGATAACTTTCACTTTAAAGTTTACTAGTAACGAACCAAATAGTAGCATCGAAAAAGTCCCTAATTTCAAGAAAGCAAACTTCCATAAACTTAGAGCTATGTTTAAAGAAACTGACTGGAGCTTTTTAATTCACAATAACGACATAAATACATCTTGGAAGTTATTCGAAGCCACTTACCTAAAAGCAGTGCAAGACTGCATACCATCCAAAACTCGGCGTCCAGGCCATAATAATAAGCCCAAATGGTGGAATAAAGATATTTCAAACTGCCTGCTTGCTAAAAAATTTGCTAATGATAGATTAAAATCCTCACAAAATGACGAAGAACGGCTGACATTTGTAGAGCTACGACGCAAAGCCAAAAAGTTAATTAAGCAAAGTAAAAAGACCTTAGAGTTACATATTGCGAATCAAAGTAAAACAAACCCGAAAGAATTCTATAGTTATATCAGAAAGAAAAAAGTAGTTACTTCAACTGTTGGACCGTTAGTCGATGAAAATGGAGAATACACCAAAGACGAAGAACAAATGAGTAATGCCCTCAATACCTTCTTTGCATCAGTTTTTACAACAGAAGACCTCAGTGATATCCCTACACCATCGCCGATTCAGATTGATAATTCAGATGTTCTAAGCAATATCACCGTTACAGAGAGAGAAGTATTGAACTGTTTAGATAAACTCAAGGTAAATAAAACGCCTGGACCTGATACAATCTCGCCTAGAGTTCTAAAGGAAGCTAAGAATGAGCTCTCTAAACCACTGACATTACTATTCAATAAATCCTTGCAGTCTGGAACTATGCCCGATCAGTGGAAGCTAGCCAACGTAACACCGATATTCAAAAAAGGCAGCAAATCCCTACCCAGTGACTATCGTCCAATTAGCTTAACCTCAGTTGTATGTAAAATGCTAGAAACGGTCATACGAGACAGACTCGTAAATCACTTAGAGGAAAATAACATACTTAAAGATACTCAACACGGCTTTCGTAAAAAACGTTCCTGTTTAACAAACCTCTTAGACTTCTTCCACGATATCCTCAACCTCTACGATGAGAGTAAAGCTGTAGATATTATATACCTTGATTTTCAAAAGGCCTTTGACAAAGTTCCCCACAAACGTTTACTGCTAAAACTAAAAGCGCATGGAATACAAGACGGTGTGTTGAAATGGATAGAAAATTGGCTCAGCGACAGAAAGCAAAGAGTAGTCATAAACGGTAAGGCATCAAAATGGACCAATGTAAGTAGCGGGGTACCCCAGGGATCGGTACTAGGACCAATTCTCTTTCTAATTTACATCAACGACATAGATGAGGGTCTCACCTGTACAATCTCAAAATTTGCTGACGATACAAAAATTGCAAATAGCGTACTCTCAAAAGAACAAGTTGACGATATGCAACACAATCTAGATAAATTGTCATGTTGGGCCCAAATTTGGCAAATGAGTTTCAATGCGGATAAATGTAAAGTACTACATATCGGATACCTAAATGAGAAAGCAAACTATTCGATGAATGGCACTCAGCTTAAGAATGTAAACAGAGAAACCGATCTGGGAGTAACAATATCGAGTAACCTAAAACCGAGTCAACAATGTTCAGAAGTTGTTAAGAAGGCAAACAAAATAATTGGCTTTATAGGCAGGTCATTTGAGCATAAATCCAAAGAAGTTATCCTAACCCTTTACAATTCCTTAGTCCGCCCTCTTCTGGAATACTGCGTTCAATCCTGGTGCCCTTATTACCAAAAAGATATAAACAAGCTAGAACGAGTTCAACGTAGAGTTACCAAAATGATACCTAGCCTAAAGAACAAACCATACGAAGAGCGTCTTAGAGAATTAAATCTATTTCCTTTAACCCAGCGCAGATTAAGAGGTGACTTAATTCAAGTGTTCAAAATCATCAAAGGCATCGACAATATGAACTGTAGTAAGTACTTCACTATCGACCAATCTAATTACACGCGGGGAAAACGGTTGCAAAATTATTGGTAAATCTTTTAACTCACACGAATCTAAGAATTTCTTCTTCAATCGAGTTGTCAACTTGTGGAATGGGCTTCCCCGAAACGTTATAGACTGCATCACCGTTGATTCATTTAAACTCCGCCTAGACAAATATCTCGCATCAAACCCGCGACTGACTGCGTTTGTAAATGAATAACTTTATTTTATCCCCCCCTCAGTTACTAACCCATCTGTCCCCTACTAACTTCCTAATCCTGCCACGGACATTAGTTCCAGGGCAGTATTTCCCTTTCCAATGTTCCCTTACCCACTCTAAACCACTGTTTGGACACTTGATCCTCAGTGTTTTGGAGGACAAGCAACCTAGAAGGGTCACTAGATCTGTTGTTGCTTGATTTCCTTTGTACTCCTTTGTACTCCTTTGTACTACTGCCATCATCACTACATCTGTCCCCTACTAACTTCCTAATCCTGCCACGGACATTAGTTCCAGGGCAGTAATTCCCTTTCCAATGTTCCCTTACCCACTCTAAACCACTGTTTGGACACTTGATCCTTAGTGTTTTGGAGGACAAGCAACCTAGAAGGGTCACTAGACCTGTTGTTGCTTGATTTCCTTTGTACTCCTTTGTACAACTGCCACAATCATCACGACTACTTTTATCATCACCAATACTATGATCATCATCACTACTACAATTACAATCATCGCTACTACGCTCACCATCATCACTACTACTGTCACCATGGTCACTACCATCTTAATCACTACTATCATCATTGAGACAACTATCAACCATCATTACAAATATCATCACCACCATCTTACAATCAACATTACTAATGTTAACATCATCACTACTACTGTAACCATCATCATTAGTACTGTCACAAATATTACCATCATTTATCCTACTGTCACCATCATCACTACTACTGCCATCATCACCATTACTATGATCTTCATCACCACAACTATTGTCATTATCACTACAACTTTCACCAATCCTCACTACTACTCACCATCATCACTAATGCTCACACCATCGTCACTACCAGCATCAATACTTTCATTATTATAACTACAACTATCATCATTACTTGTCACCATCATCACTACTATTATGACCATCATTACTACTACTAGTACTGTCACCATCATCACTAATAATACCATCATCAATCACAAACACCATCAACACTACTACTGCCATAATCACTACAACTGCCACAATCATCACAACTACTGTAATCATCACCATTACTATGATCATCATCACTACTACAATTACAATCATCACTACTACACTCACCATTGTCACTACCATCTTAATCACGACTATCATCATTGATACTACAACTATCAACCATCATTACTACTATCATCACCACCATCTTACAATCATCATTACTACTACTATAACCATCATCATTACTACTGTCACAAGTATTACCATCATGTATCCTACTATCACCATCATCACTACTACTGCCATCATCACAACTATTGTCATCATCACTACAACTTTCACCATCATCACTACTACTCACCATCATCAATAATACTCACACCATCGTCACTACCATCATCACTACTGTCATCATTATAACTACAATTATCATCATTTCTTGTCACCATCATCACTACTATTATGATCATCATCACTACTACTAGTATTGTCACCATCATATCTACTAATGTCACCATCTTATCTACTACTATCATCATCATCAATACAAATACAACCATCACAACTACTATTATCACCATCATCACTACTATCACCATAAATCCCACTATTACTACCATCACTTCTAATGCCAACTAAACTAACTTAACCTAGCAAATGCGGAGCGAGATGTTTTCGCCCCCAGAACGAATGCGTTCTTAGTGTGTGAGCCCCTTCGGGGCTCACACACAAATAATGCCATCATTGCTGGGGTTGGGGGTGGGGGAGAGGAGGGGGGAGGGGGGGGGGGGTAAAACCATATTTTGGACCTAAAATCATAACTATTGCATAAATTCAAAAACAAATTTTTGACTGACATTCGCATTCACGCAACAAATGTTTGTGTGAAATTTGGTGAAAATCCGTCCAACGGTCTAGGAGGAGTTCCGAGACAGACAGACGGACAACGACGACAACGACGACAACGACGACAACGACGACGACGACAGACATTTTTTTGTGTGTGGTACCCACTATACGGGGGGGGGGGGGGCCATACCAAACTCTGCTTACGCAGAGTTGATAATAGTTCTTAAAGCTAGCGCATGCGCCAGCTAAGGATAACCCAATAAGGCCGATTAGCTGTATTTCCATTGGGGTCCTGTACTATTAACCCATCCCCTTGCTCACGAGGGACGGTAACGACTCAGTGCTTGTGAAAAACCTTTAATGCACCGAGCGTGGGCGCGATCCTGGGCCTTCTGGGTAGAAGTCCAAGACGCTAGTCACTACACCAGCGAGCCGCTAATGAGTAATAGGTTGGATACATCTATGTACAACTCAATAATATGGTAGAACATAGAAAAAGTAGAACATGGATATGGAAGGGAGAGCTGGGGGGTGGGGGATAATTAATATGTCTTAGAGTGATGTTGATAAGTTCTTGTGTTAAGGTAGACATTTAGGTTTTTAATATTATAGATGGAGGTACCTATAATACTTAGGAAGATATATTCGTACAGAGCTGTGCAAGGGATATAGGTGTGGTAAGCAATACTGTTGTTCTAACTGGGTAAGCAAGGAACTAGGGGGAACCTAGGTAAGGGAATGCCCTACAGCCTGGGTAAGCACTGGAGCTGTAGAGTAGTCGTCACATCCTCCGGGTCTTTACCTGATTCCTGTGCCTCATGCTGTGGGCTAGCCTCATGATTGGACCGGAGTTGTTTCCTTTTAGGATGGTGTCAGGTGAAGGCCTAATGATTGGTAGGGCAGGTAGTGGGAGCTCCCATTTTGTTCCGGCTGGTTGGAGAGGGGACTGTCCTCTTCCATTATCTATGGTGGTGGTGGCCTGAGCAAATTAGGGTATTCCTGTGGTGACTTGTGCAGTTCTTCCTCGGGGTATCCAACAAAGGTGATGCCAAGGGAAGGGTGTCTGTAAAGGGCAAGGGTACAGGCAGTGTTGGTAGGGGTGGCCTGGGGTTGCTGGTGGCAGTTGCAGGCCCTGCGGCAATGGTTACTATCATGCATGCTGTTGCAGATCCTGGCATGTTAGAAACAAAGATGAATGAATGGATAAGAAAGAAAAGAAGAGTACAAATTTAATAACAATGGTGGAAATAGGCGAGCGAAGGTTGAAGGAGGAGAGCAACCAAAAGGGAGATAAATGTGAGATGACCTAGACCCAAAAAATAGTTAATGTATGAGGTGGGCAGAACAGGGAATAAAAATGTGATAGGGAATAGAGAAAAAGAGGACGGAAAGGATAATGAAAAAAACAGATAGATAAATGAAAGAAAGGGAAAGAAATAGAGAGGAAGGAAGCGAAATATACAAATAAAAGGAAAGAAATGTAAATCGAGAATAATGGTTATGAGTAAGGAGAGGAGGAACCATAAGAAAGATGAATGTGAGATAACACGGACCAGGGAAACTGAGATAATAAAAAGGAGAAAAGAGGGTATAGGAAGGGAAGAAGAAAAAGACATGAAATAGAAACAAAGAGGACAGAAAGAAGAAGATAGAGAGAAAAGGGAAGGAAAAGAAAGGAAAACGAATGAATTGGAAAGAAAGAGTGATAATGAAGATAGAGAAGAAAAGCAAAATGTAAATAATTGCGGTGGGTATGGACACGACAAGGGGAGGAGAGAAACCACAAAAAAGATCAAAGCTAAACAAACTGGATCGGGAAATTGCTAAATGTACAGGGTGGGGAGAAGATGGATTTTCAAGGAGGGGAAAGAGGAAATTTATGAGGGAGGTTGATAGACTAATAATTATAAGAAAGAATGGGAGAGAGAAGGGAAGGAAATAACAGAAGGTAAAGAAATAGAAGAAAAGAATGGAAAAAAGAGGAAATTAAATAACAAGGCTTTCACACATACATGATCTCCTTCCCGACACACCTCGACTTGGCGAACGTGGTGAACACTACAGAATTTTGTCATGGCCAGTAATATGCATTGTGCCGCCGTGGTACCATCGCGGCACCATTGTGGCACTGTCATTACAGTTGAGGCACTGTTGTGGCACTGTCGTTAGCCATTGGCGTACATCGGGGATGCATAATGGATTATAACATTAGAGTAGAAGACCATTTGTCTGGTACTCAGATAACACATAATAATGACAGAAGTCAATACTTATTATTCACTCATCTTTTAACCCAAGAACAGCGATGTTCCTTCCGGAATGTTCTAATGGGCAAATGTGACGTTCCTTCTAGAAAATAGCCCATAACAAAAATAAAACACACACAACAAATGCCTCAGTGCTGGTAAAATGGAAGCAATATGTGATTAGGTGGCTTGTTTTCTTTCCACCACCTAACACTAATTATCTATTTCATTACGGTACCTTCTATATGGCGCCCTTGCGCCATATCTTTAGCCCTGAGCGAACTGGAACAAACTCCAATGAAAAGACTGGGTCGAAGTCTCCCTATAGCAGTCACCATCCCCTCCCTACCTCTTCACATCACCCAGGAAAATTGATCAATACTATGCTTGTTTCGTCGCTGAAAACCGACCCCATTCTCCACTCCCGAGTGAAAATACACAATTTTCTCCTTCATTTCTACTCTCGATAACTACCGTAGATGATATTTAGTTACTTTATCATGTTTTGTGTTTACAAGACAGTATGAGTTGTTGAAATGAAGAAGAAATGAACCTCAGAATTGTACCTGGTATATAGCTGTCATAATTACAGTACATGGATTTGATTTTCAGCTTCTAAAGCACCTCTTCATTGTACACACACCCTCCTTCAACCAATGACCTAAGCACACTGATGTAAGTATGGCTGAGAATTTAATAACCTGGAAACGTCTGACAAAAAGCGGGGTAGGTTGGTGCAACCAACTCAGCTGGTACTACCAGAACGTATATGTACGTTGGCCACAGTGTAGGCCTTTTTAAATAGGACGTATAGTTATGTCTATAGGGTTAAATTGCAACCAAACAACATATTTTTAGGTTAAATAATAAAGGAGATAGATGGAATAGGAGGAAAGGTTGGCAGATGAGAATCATTATTAATGTCACCCTACAGTACATAACAGGAATATGAACAAAGAAGCTCACAAAAGAATGAAAAGCACTGATAAATGGGCAATCTCCAGATGGGAAGTTGACACTAACGAAAGTTGAGGGGTAATGAAGTTGGCCAAAGAACTCACTCTACCACTCAAGAAAGTATGCCAGACATGTCTCCACCAAATATCTGGCCAGAATTAGGGAAAAAACCTAGAATCACACCAGTCCACAAGAAAAATAGCAAGAGTGAATGATGCCCTGGATGCTGGACATCCAACACTAGTCATTGCCCTAGACATTGCAAAAACCATTGACACTGTGTGGCATCAAGGTTTAGTTACAAAATTTGTCTCACTAGGAATAGCTGGAGACCTACTGGAACTATTCAGCAGATACTTGACTGATAGGACACTCTCGGTGGTAGTTAGCATGCAGTCATCATCAAACTACCCTGTTGGAGTCTCAATCCCCCAAGAATCAGTACTAGGGAAGATTCAATGGAATATCTTCATGAATTATTATTATTTTTTTTTTAAAAGACCTCCGTCTACGTATTGTGAAAAACCTGTTATCCTCCGGCAAATTGTGGGGTTGAGTGAGTGAAGGGGGGGGGGGGTGGAATTATTATGAATTATTATGTTTTTTTCCTCCAACCAACTTTCCCTCTAAACTCAATTAATGAAATCAACAAAAAAATGTGGCACTCCAAGGACTCGAACCTAGGATACTCACATCGAAATTCCGCGCACTTATGCATTACGCTATCAAGACAGTTAAAGAAATATGCACAAACCTACGATTTATTATGCAGTTTCGAATCCTGCATATTAATTTGAGCATGTACATATATTCCAACTGCGCTATGGTAGCCTAATGTATAGACCAATGGAAGGAGTAATTAATGGGCACTTAACCCATGGGAAGGCCTCGCTATAAATTGCTCCTGAACCAGATTGAATTATTATGTTTTTTCCACCAACCAACTTCACCTCTAAACTCAATTAATGAAATCAACAAATACATGTGGCACTCCAAGGACTCGAACCTAGGATACTCACATCGAAATTCCGCGCACTTATGCATTACGCTATCAAGACAGTTAAAGAAATATGCACAAGCCTACGATTTATTATGCAGTTTCGAATCCTGCATATTAATCTGAGCATGTACATATATTCCAACTGCGCTATGGTACAAAGCCTCCCATCATAATATGCAGATGACTGCACTATCACAGCCACATATAAACAAGAAGAATTGGACTAAGTTATAATGTACAAATCATCATCTGGAGTACATCACAAGATGGGGTCATAAGTGACAAGTTAAGTTTACTCCAGGAAAAACACTGGTTGAAGGTTGTATCACATTCCCCCAATGATACAACCAATTTTTAAGCCCTTCTGAAAGTTGGACACGACCATCTTAGCATCAAACACAATATGAACATACTGCGAGTCAACATTGATAGCTAGCTGAACTTTGAACAATATGTAAAGGAGACGGCTCGCAAAACATCCAAAAAAGTCACCGCGCTGAGATGAATGAGGCACTCTGGACGCTGAAGGACAAATTACATTCTACAAAACACAAGTATGCGAGCCTCTCACATGGATACCTACTATAACCTTCTCGACAAAGTGCAAAGGTGAGCTGAGCGTCTAATCACTGGTACAAGGCAGCTGGGAGAAACTATACAGTTTCGCTATTGCACCGGAGGAAAGTATCATTTCTGACTGTGAAGCACAAGGCACAGATACAGAGGAGGAAGCTATGTAGACACCAACCGAACAGGGCGGTACTTCCGGGGAGTGCTACAGATGGCTGATAAGAACAGCTGGAACTCCTGTTTCACCATCTGGCCTCCTAGCTGATCCTGTCTGTACCTCATTATCATTGAGGGCAACCCCATTCTGCCCTCCAAAAACACTTTCTCTTTATATCAATACATTAGGAAGAAGAAGAAAAAATGTAACGTGTAGCCTAGCAATAATAGGGATACATGGTTTAATATGACAAATGAAGTAAAAGAAAAAACAAAACAATGAAAAGCAATGCAAAGTAGCATCACATTTGTAAGAAAAACGATTAACCTAAATAAAATGTATAATAGTGATAAGCTGGAGGTCTAGTTAGCTAATATTAATTTGACTATTCAACATTATTTTATATAAGTATCAAATCTCTGTCATAATGTAGGCAAAAATATCTTAAATAATAATATTAATTGCAATAAAATATATATTCTGACTCCATGACACTCGGGACATTCGCCGCTAAAGTTGTCAACAGATTTCGACTAAAGGTATCTGCATCACTGGTATCAAGGTAGTTAAATATTATATAACGTATCACGTTTGTATAAGAAATGGTGTCAATAATAATGTAGAGACATTTGTGTCGGTGTCAATCCATAACTTTATAGTTAACAATAAAACTGGATAATACAAAACCTTTTGACTTGACAGAATGTGGCCCCACCTAAGCTTACTTGAGATGACCCACACCTACTTGAATAACTCCACGAAAATAATAAAAAAGAGAAAGGCTTTCACCTCACCTTTTCTTTTTACTGTTATTTCGCCGACTAAAATTTAATGAAAACAGATAAATTCACGAATATAACACAGCTTAGTTTGCTAGTCTGTAAATATTGTGAAGGCTGCGAAAGGAACTAGCTAATAAATGAATTTAAAACCAAATATAAATATTGCTGTGTGAAAAATATTGTATGTACCACCAGAAGAAGAATAGCAAATTACTTAAATAAGGGGACGTTCATTTCATTTCACTCTGGCTAAGGCCAAATTATTTTAACAAAATTAGGTCGGCCTAAAACCTCCAAAATCAGTACTCAAAAGATATTATTTATGAAAATATAGATAATACCTATCATTGCAATGGAACCTTTATCATTAAGTTTACGCTAATGTTAGACGATTGTATTTATTTATATAGATAATACCTATATAGATAATACCTATCATTGCAATGGAACCTTTATCATTAAGTTTACGCTAATGTTAGACGATTGTATTTATTTATATAGATAATACCTATCATTGCAATGGAACCTTTATCATTAAGTTTACGCTAATGTTAGACGATTGTATTTATTTAGGAATATCCAGTAATAATAATTGGATTATGAAGAGTCTCAAATTCATTAGAGGCATTTTGCTAATTTAGATTATACAGTATATCTGGTAACTTGGTATGATATAACTATTGATAAACACATTCATAAAGTATCCATAAGATAATGCAAAATATAACAACTCGTGATTGTTAATAATATAGCCATAAGACAGCTAAAACATTAGAATTAAACTTGCATGGCCTAGACTGTGTGTCATTGTAAGAATGACATCATGCTACTCTATGGCTATGTCATTTTTCGAAAGTGATGTTATGATTATTATTGTAGCAAACATGACAATGTTGTTCAGTTCATGAAAGTCCTCGTGTTGAACGGGCCGGGTAATCAAAACTATTTAGGACATCCTATCTCTTTCTATCTCACTTAGGACGCCTTAACTGCTCCAGTACGCTTATGACGCTATACTCAAAACAGTTAAGACGGCATACTCAGAAGCTGTGGGCAGCCATTTTGTGAAAAGTTTGGACGTCCTTACTTAGGGTAGGTCGGGGGCTACTCTAACTCGACTTAGGACACTCAACAGCGGAAAAAAGTTGATAGTGGAAGCCGTTACTTAGGGTGTACCTCCAAACATTGGCCGAGGGCGTGGATTCAAAATGGCTGGCCTCAAAGCGACTCTAGCCTATTTTAATCGTCATTTAAGGAGGCTATGGAAATAACTGGTGTAATTAATAGTTATAGCATGACATTTTGTAATGGAACTAGTGGTTTTATACCGATTTGGTCGCTTTTTAAGGATTGAGAGAATGTATCTAAACATAGCCAAATAAAATGATACTCTCCAAGCCTATGATTCTGTGATTTTACTTGATTAACCCTTTCAATAATGGAATTACTTGTGTAATATGTACTCAATATACTGGATTTGGGGCTCAAGACCTTTTTGAAGTAGCATAGGCTATTGGTAACTTCATACACTGGGGTTTTGGGTGATGGAGATCAATTTGAATAGGTCAAATTAGGCCTATATATATTTCTACTTTACAATTTTACCTAGCTTTTACGATTCTAATTGTATGTTAGTTGTTTCATTAAGCAATTGTATACAGTTTTATCCATTTTGCAAGAATTAAAATACAACCCTACTAGTGGGGAGGACTAGCCTATGAAGATCGGGAATTTCGGGAAATGTGGTATTAAAACATACATATAAATAATATGGTGTCTAGGCCTAGAGAGACTTTTGGTTTAATTATCTTTGTTTGAATTATGGAGAGATTAGTTAGGCCTAGTTCAAGTTAAAAGGTTAGTTAAGCTAACCTAACCTAAGTTAGGCTAGCTTAACTAACCCTTGTTACCTAATCAAGTTGTACTTAATCATAGAAGCCTCACTATTTATTTAGGATATGCCTTTAACCATGCCACCCCACTAGTGACCCCCTAAAATAGACTAGGCCTATTATTGGGTAAAATCAAACAATATAATGGTGTACGGTACCTAAAAATAACTATCACATCATGATTAGACTCATAAGATCATACAATACAAATAATAAATAATTTAATTGCGGAACTTCCGTACCTAGAGTAGACTGCTATAGCCAGTATTCATGGCTCACACATTACTTTTGTTTCTTAATGCCTTTCTTTCCAGTAGCCTACCTTTTTGCTATTACAATTATAAGAACACATACAGTAACAGTTTGACTGCAAAAAGCAAGCACACAAGCAAGCCTACGAATGGATCAGCAAGCCTTCACTAAGTTTCACTTCCTCAACATTCTCTCAAAAACTTTATTAGGGGTTAAGTGTAGGATACTGCATGAGTTAATATAAATATATAGATAAATGGGCAAAAAATAAGGTTATTCAACAGCAAGGTAGCTCTCTCTGCCACAGTGGCTTTTGTATATTTTGATCAGCTGATATTAATGTCCCGTGATTGGCTGATCCCCCCAAACAATGGGATATAAGGAGGGGCCCCGTGATTGGCTGAGCAACATAGGGCACCCATGAAGATTTAGGATAATTTAGGGGTTCCTAACCATTTAAGAACAGGATAGGACATCCTAAATTTTCTTCGTGTATACAACTTAAGACACGAGATCAAATGTCCTAACCTGTTCATATCTTAGGGCACCCTAAGTCAGTTATTAAGTCCTAAGTGCCCCAAGTTAGAACAGTTTTGTGCCTGGATACTAGTAATACTATTATCAGTAAGATGAGGTATTGTACATTACTTTAACGTTGCCAAAGAATGATAAAAAGAGACACAAAATAATACAGTAAATAAATCATAAATAAGGAGAGAAAGAAAGAGAGAGGAGACGAATGAGATGATAAACAAAATGTAGAAAAAGAGCAAAGAGGGGACGAAAGGAGGAGGAGAAAGGAGAGTGATAAAGGTGACACTAATGACACTGAATAAAGGCAGTGAGAGGGAGAGTCTAATTGTGTGGAAAGCAGAGGAGAAGAACGGTAAAGACGAGAGGAGAGGGTGAGAACAGAGGAGAGTAAAGGTAAAGAGGAGAGAAGAGGGTGAGAACAGAGGAGAGGGTGAGAGCAGAGGAGATGAGAGGGTGAGAACAGAGGAGAGTAAAGGTAAAGAGGAGAGAAGAGGGTGAGAACAGAGGAGGTGTCGAGAGGGTGATAAGAGAGGAGAGTAGAAGTAAAGAGGAGAGGAGAGGGTGAGACAAAAGGAGAGGAGATAATATTAAAGGTAACATGGAGAGTAGATGAAAAGTAAAGAAGAGAGGAAAGGAAATGAAAGGAAAAGAGGAGAGGAGATGAAAAGTAAAGAAGAGAGAAGAGGAAATGAAAGGTAAAGAGGAGAGGAGATGAAAAGTAAAGAAGATAGAAGAAGAAATTAAAGGTAAAGAGGAGAGTAGATGAAAGGTAACATGGAGAGTAGATGAACAGTAAAGAAGAGAGGAGAGGAAATGAAAGGTAAAGAGGAGGGTAGATGACAAGTAAAGAGTAGAGGACAGGAGGGAAGGTGAAAGGTAAAGGTAAAGAGGAGAGGTGAGAATGAGGAGAGAGGAGATGAAGGATAAAGAGATGAAAGGTAAAGAGGATATGAAAGGTAAAGCAGAGAAGAGAGGAGATGAAAGGTAAAGAGTAGAAGAGAGGAGATGGAAGGTAAAGAGTAGAAGAGAGGAGTGTAAAGGTAAAGAGTAGAAGAGAGGAGATGGAAGGTAAAGAGTAGGAGAGAGGAGTGTAAAGGTAAAGAGTAGAAGAGAGGAGATGGAAGGTAAAGAGTAGAAGAGAGGAGTGTAAAGGTAAAGAGTAAAAGAGAGGAGATGGAAGGTAAAGAGTAGGAGAGGAGTGTAAAGGTAAAGAGTAGAAGAGAGGAGATGGAAGGTAAAGAGTAGAAGAGAGGAGTGTAAAGGTAAAGAGTAGAAGAGAGGAGATGGAAGGTAAAGAGTAGAAGAGAGGAGTGTAAAGGTAAAGAGTAGAAGAGAGGAGATGGAAGGTAAAGAGTAGAAGAGAGGAGTGTAAAGGTAAAGAGTAGAAGAGAGGAGATGGAAGGTAAAGAGTAGAAGAGAGGAGTGTAAAGGTAAAGAGCAGAAGAGAGGAGATGGAAGGTAAAGAGTAGAAGAGAGGAGTGTAAAGGTAAAGAGTAGAAGAGAGGAGATGGAAGGTAAAGAGTAGAAGAGAGGAGTGTAAAGGTAAAGAGTAGAAGAGAGGAGATGGAAGGTAAAGAGTAGAAGAGAGGAGTGTAAAGGTAAAGAGTAAAAGAGAGGAGATTAGAGGTAAAGAGAACATAAGAAGAACATAAGAAAATGGGAGTCTGTAAAAAGCCGATCGGCCCATACAAGGCAGATCCCTGTCACACCCAACCCCAATTACTAGGCCCAACTCACTAATACCTTGAGTACTGACCCCACCAAAACGGTCAGAGATTAACACAAGATTACGGGGGCCTGCTGAGCGCCGATTGGCCCACACCTGGTAGATCCCCCTCACACCCAACCCATCTCGTCCATATGTCTATCTAATTTTATCTTAAAGCTCCCTATCGTTCTTGATCCCACTAAAGAGAAGAAGGGAAGAAAGGAGAGAAAATGAGAGGTACCTAGGAGAAGAGAGGGCGAGCAGAGAGGAAATGAATGGTAAAGAGAAGAGAAGAAATGAAAGGTAAAGTGGAATGGAGGGGAAATTAATGGTAAAGAGGAGAGGAGAGTACAGAGGAAAAGAAGCAACAGCAGATTTGTTGATCCTTATGTGGCTGCTTGTAAGTAAACTACCTAGCCTATGAGAAAAAATGGAAACGATAGCACGGTAAAGAGCGGTGTTATTCGTGTGTAAATGCAGTTAATTAATTGGGGGTTAGGAGCAAGATATTTATCTAGTCGCTTTGTGAAGGTTTGAACAGTACAACACTCAGTGACATTACTAGGTAGTCCATTCCATAAGTTTACCACTTATGGACTTATGCTTTGCCTCATGGGGAATGAAAAGGTTTTTCCAATTATCTTACAACCATTACCTCTAGTGTAATTTGAACAATCAACTGTGAAGTATGTGTTGACATCCATATTGTCAATACTTTTAATAATGTTAAACACTTGAATTAGGTCCCCTTTTAGAATGTGCTTTGTTAAACAAAAAATATGTAACTCCTTTAGACGTTCTTCATAAGACTTATTTCTTAGTCTAGGAATAATTTGTGTTACTCTCCACTGTATTCTCTTCAGTTCATCTACGTAATTTTGATAATTTGGACACCAAGATTGTACACAGTACAATTTGTATTGTATGATGTGAAAATAACATTTTCTGATATGTATTCAAACAATCTATTATTACAGTGAGTTTAAGCGGTCATTTGATTTTCGGAATACATTATGCTAACTCTCTCAAAAATATTTTTTGAGTAGAAGAGTGAACTGCATCACTAAAAACTCGCTCAAGTCAGACAGATCCTATTTGGTTCAATTGGAGTCCGTCTCCAGCAAATGTCTAGGGTTACTGGAAGAAGTGATCCCAAGTAATAATGAACTTTACTCGTTCCTGGGAGCAAATATTGTGCAGCCAATTATTTAGGTTGAGGGCCATATCGAAGAATTTCTGTTCAGCTACTTGTCTTCAGAGGACACTTGCAACGATGATTTGTTAGATTTAATCTTGAACTCTGGTACATCTTGAACCGTTGTTTGGATAGAGTGTTCATCACATAATTTGTACCTGCATGGATAAGACATAGGGTATTATTTTCTGCATTATTTGTGTTTTCATCCACAGCAGTGGCAACATAATCCAGCCCCGTTTCTGGGATGCGGAGGCATTTCCTGGATTTGCGTGCCTTTCCAAAAAAATTGGCCTGTTGGCCTCAAACTATGTAGTCACCTACCAGCCTGACTTTGCTAGGTTCATTCTCAACAATGAACTGGAATTTATTGAATTATTTTACAGGGAGAATTGTTTTCTTCTGTGGGCGCCTACCATTATTTATATCACAAAAATCGTTCTGAGGAGGGGAAATATTGTCAGTAGTGATCTGGCTTGTCTGATTGTTAGCAGTAATGGTTTAAGCTGGCACTACATCTGACATTGGTGAGACGGGGCTCAATTCTGCTTTTGGTGTACATATTTCTTTTACCTGGAAGTGAAGCTTCATTTCCAATGTTGGTACTCATGAACTTTTCAAGAGTTCTCCCCAGGGAAAATCTTGGTACCTTAACGTCTGTTTCACGACCCACAATTGCATACATAAGGCATCCTATATTTGTCGCGATCTGTGTCACTGCAAAGGCTGGTGATGAGTGGATAGGTGCCATAGGGGACCCTACGAGTCCTACCTGGGCACTGTTTTGGCTCCACGCCAGAGTCGACCACTGTGTTCACATGTTAAGGCAGAGCTGAGGCAGGACTTTATTATTCTATAGTCCAAGTTGCCTAATGGTGGCATACTGGCAATGAATGTTACCCCCACAGACCCGGAACTGGCGCCTTGGGGCCAACTCGGCCGAAGGGATCCAGAGGGTACAGTGCATAGTGTTTCCTCAGCTTGGAACTATCCGCCTAACAATATAGGGGCCCAAACCTGGTTGTAGCACTCAGGGAGGCTGCTCTGTCATATGGTGAATAATACGAGGCCAGCTGTAGTGCCGAGTATGCGCACGGAGTGCGTCCCTGTGGCTGGTTCTGGTGGGGTGCACTAGGGCCAAAAGATCCTATCCTTGGTAACCTTTTGGTTAAGGTGCTGGGAATGGCCTCCGGGACAGACTGGAGGTGGTGTTCTGGGGACAGTATTTTTTTCTTGCCAACTTTACCGAATTATGACAAATAAAACACCATATAAATAATGTTGAAAAACTGCACAGGAGACAAAATTCAGCCTCCCGCATGTTTAGGCTTGCAAGCGTGAATGAAGGTAGAATGACAGAGCAAATGAAGTTGTGGAGGTATTTGACCATATAAGAGTGGATGTGTGCTGTGCTGAAGATACCCAATGGAAGGCGTGTGGTGTACAACGAATATTTGGAAAAAAAATATATACCAGATTTATTGGACGGGGGATAAATCTGGAAAAGCGAAAGGTGGAGTGGATATCCTGGTATCCGTGGTGTGGGAGAAGAGTGTGATTGAAATAAATAAAGCGAGTACAGTAGCTGGAAGGTTGATTGTATTGAAACTGAAAGTTGGTGAAAGAGTTATTAACGTGATATATTGTCTTGTCTTGTCAGAGAGACCCACAGAGGGCTGCTCTCGGGCAGCATGATATACGGGGAATGTGCATGGGAATTAGGAGCAAGGGATAGGATCGGGTCAAAGATTAGGATAAGGGAGATAATGATTAGTGATCCTATTTCTAAAGGAATCAATAGTGGGGCTATTAACTATGTGAGATGGGAGGTGATTCCACTCTTGGATGCTGCAGGGAAAAAATGAATGTCTGAATATGTCCGTGCTTCCCTGATATGTGTGGTATTTTAAGTGGTGGCTGCGTCTCGTAAATCGTATGCCTGTAGGGTGTAAATATGTATTTTGGTCTATGTCCACTAGATTGTTTGTGATTTTGTATAACATTTGTTGTCTGTGTATTTGTCTTCTTGTTACAAGGGGGTCTAGTTTTATGTCTTGTTTGAGCAAAGTGACTGATGTAGTATGTCTGTAATCACGTCTGATCCATCTTGCAGCTTTGTATTTATTATTTATCATTGACGATATGCCTATTAAATAATAGCTCTCTTTCAAACACACGCGGTCAGCCTGTTTGAAACACCCGCCGCAGGGGAAAGAGTACTAACATCATAAGTGCAACGCTAGTTCTCTTATGGAATCGTCTTTATGATTAGGTAAACACTACGAAAAACTTCGTAAAAAATAAAAAAATAAAAATTAACTTAACCCGTGGAGCCCCGGCTAGTTTTGTAATGTTTGCGCACCAGAACCCGGCCGGTTTTCAAAAAATGGTTTTATTCCAGAAACAATAGCGAATGGGTTAGGAATGAAGGAAAAACCACGAAAAACCGCTCAAAAAGCTTAAAAAATGGTCCTACAGAGCCCCCGAAAACGGATTTTATAAGAGTAAAAAATTGAAGGCAATTATCCCAAAAAACCAGGTTATTGCGCGCTCGCGCGCACGCACGTGGACTTTGAGAGTTTTCAACCATCGGCACGGGTGCGTGGGATACGTACACAGTTCCCATACAAATCTGAGCCCTCTTGAGTGGCTACACCTGAGGTCACGGTCGGCGCAATTGGGGCGACGCGCCAGGCGCGTCTCTGGGGCTGTGCGTTACATACATCGCCGACGCGTCAGGCGCGTCGCTGGGGCTGTACGGGTTAATAATTGATATATTAAGGCTTTCCAACTCGTGGATGTCTTTTGTGGATTCTACCCGAGACGCTGAACCAAGCGATGCCATTCCTCCTTCCTTCCCCTGCGGCCGTCCAGTGTAGAGGTGCCAAACGAGTCCTCCGCTTTATTCGTCATTCGTTCAACTCTAGTGAGTCTTTTGTTAATTTGTATTTATCTGAGTTTTTATAGAATAGGCTTAGACTAGCTAGGACTGACGGCCCCATTGGTACGTCCGCAGGGAAGTGTTAAAACAGGGAACTTGTGTGTAGGCACCCAGTCGGTCTGCATCGGACTCGCGCGCCATGTGTATTTGTTTTTGTTTCTGCGCCTTAGCTTTGCTATATACTAGTTATTTAGGAGGCTATTTACATCTGCGGACCCATGCTTCTAGCCATCACTATGAGGTAGTTGCATTTTATTTATTTTTAGCAGACGTTCTGGTTTAAGAGTTGCCCCACGTGGTGTGGAACTTTCCAGAATCTTAGTTTGCTCTTTTCCCCTCGGGCATGGGGTTTTCTGCGCTCGCTGCTGCTGTGTCATGATCGGAGGTAAGGGTAACATATTCAGTGTAATTATTACCATGAGCCTCGTGGCCAGCCTCAGCAGGGGTATTCTTAGTAGGCTAGGGGTATTTTTTATTGCTTAACCCCTGTCCAACAGGGATGTTTGTAATTTCTACTACCTGTGTGGCGGGCATATTTACCGTAAACGAGCTTCATTCCATTCTCTTTTTCATGCATAAACAAGAGCCAGAGCGTAATACAATTATGTATCCGTGAAAGGGCGATAATAGAGCTTTCCAATGACACCTGAATCATCCTTGTACGACCAAGGGTTCGCTTGCAACGATCGTGCAACACGAGGGGAAAAACCCTAAAATACGTTAATTTCCCGAGATATTACCTTGCCTCGCGAGGCCAGGCAAGTGTAGGGGTGTAATAATGACACCAGTCACCTCGCTAGGTCCAGGCCAAGCGGTCAGAGCCCGGCTGCGGTCCTCCCAACGTGTGGACTCTCTCTCAGAGCCGATAATGTGCTCAAAATCCCACCCGAATATTGTCGGGACCCGCTGAATAGGCCATGGTTCTCTCACCCGACAATTGGCGAGACCCGCAGCTTGAGTGTTAATTAATAGTGTGTATTAGCCCTAAGATGTGACCTTCGCTTTCATGTGGTGATATTATACATGTTAAGCAGGGTGTCAGGAGACGTTCTGACTGATTTGGTGTTTTTTTTTTGTTGGTGGCTGACTTACTCAGACAAGTCGGTACCTTCAAAATTTGTTTTTTTCTTCCCGCGATCTTTACCGAGTATTGATGCCAGATGCTCGCCTTGCAGGCGAAAAAGGAAAATTCCAATAAACCCGGCGTGGTGTGGTGTACCACTAGACTCCCGGCGGAAGTGCAGATTCCTAAGGGAGTAATGTCGGCCCGGCCGAGCGAACTCGCCCAAACCGATAGCCTCACGTGGCATGTTTTGACTAAAAACGCCCAGTGGAAAAGTCCAGTGAGGTAATTAACTATCAATCAGGTCCTGGTAGACGATTAGTTAGTTAATTAAATGGTTAATATGGGCCGGTGACATTTAGTCAAAGGTAAGCAGTTCACAACACGAAAGGGTCATCAAGGCCTTTTCACAAACGAGTACAACGGAAGATTAGAGTAGCGGTTGGTCTACAGCTATTTTTCCGGCGTATTTGGGGTGTTTATGATGTGTGAACCTCTCGGTTTCTCCTTATGAGAATTGATTCCTGGAAATTATTAGTTCCAGATCACTGCATATCTGTAGCGGCACAGGACTACAGGGGAAGGGGCCGATCCCGGCGGGGGGGGATCGTTTTTAGCTCCATCATACCTCTAGTCACTCTTTGTGCTACACCCACTTGCTCTCTTATTCCGGTCTTTGCACATAAGTTGTGCGTTAAGTGTATCAAATGCCTTGATAGGTCTCGAGGCCTTTGGGTATCTAATACAGTAGGTGTCCTATTTGCTCGGACCTCCGTAATGAATTGTTTAACAAGAAAAACCAGTCATGCCTAGTGACACTAAAAGTGGTTAAGAATTTTTGTAATGCCTATTCCAAAGACATTGCCAATAAGGCATTACATTGTGATGATGAGGTTCTGTGGGACCATCTTGTTATAAAGTCACCAGTGCTGAAATCTTCCCCTTCTAAGTCAAGTTCAAAACTAAAGCTAAGACTAAAATTCTTTCGAAAGAGTTAGTGAGTAGCAGTGACAGTGACTCTAGTAAGGCGGACCAGTCCAGGTCCAGGTCCAGGTCGCCCCTCAAGCGGTCTTCTCAGTCTTCAGCAGAGACTTCAAGGTCTAGCAAGAGACATAAGGATGACGCGGCGTCGTCAAGCCATAGAAAATCTGATAAAGGCCATAAATGGTCCCGTAAGGAGGAGACGCAGTCACGGCACCGGCAACCGCCGGAGTCGGGGCCACTGCCCTCCCCCTCTACCTCTACAAGGCCTAACGTCCAATCTGGCAGTTCCAAGGTAGGGACGGAGGGAGCTGAGTCAACTCCCAGGGATGGGTCTGGTGAGGGTTACTTTGCACCAAAGGATGTACATTTTGCAATCCCATAATTAAACTTAAATTTACCACTGAGCAGGCCTCCTATAGTATCTCAGAGAGTGTTGGCTGAACAATACCGTGGGTACATGGCGAGTGAGCCCCAAGACTATGAAGGTTCCCAGTTAAGTCAGGTTATCCCAGATTCCCAAACTAATGTTGAACAAGGGCGTAGTGTGTGGAGGCACTCTGAACCCATGAGTGTAGAACCCAGTAATCAGAATCAGGAGGATAACAGGGAAAGTGCTAATGTGGACAATCTCCCTTCATCTGTCCCTGATTTAGTGTGGCCAGACAATGATCAGTTGATGGCTGAGCGCCGGCAACAACCGGAAGTAATGGAGGTGACGGAAGACTTAGAACTGTCCTCAGCTCAGCCGGAACTTATTGAGGAAGGGTCAGAAGTAGGGTCTGAGTCATCAAAAAGTTCACATAGCAAATGTATTACAACAGATAATTTAGATTACATTTTACACAGGGTAATGAAGCAATATAATGTACCAAAGAAATCACAGGATACTCCCACAGCTACGACGGGAGCTCCTCCGATTGGTTCAGTTGTGCGGCCGTTAGAGCCGGCCAGAGTTGTTGTTCCACCCAATGTGTCACTTCCCCCAATTAACGTAACTCATGCGACTGCCTCGGCGAGTGGAACTACAGTGCCCGCCGCTTTAACTACTACCAATGTACGTGTCATCATGGATATTACTCCTCCTCCTTTAGACAAAGTTCCCCATAAGAAAGGCCCTTTGCCTCTCTTGTATGGGCCCGATTGCTCTTGGGTTACGGTCACGGCACAAAACCCGGACATAGCACAAACAACCATATCGGGGGTGGTCCCAGTTCTATAGTGAGTGGGTAATTGAAATGAATAAGAGTAAGAAGTTAAGGGCTAAAGATAAGCAAGGTCAACTTTTAGACGTAACGGTCAGAAGCCATCCCCAATCTTTATTACTATGAGTTTTTCATGTATTCTCCTACCCCGGCATTACCTCCTTCCTCATCTGCACGACTTTTTGCGGATTGGACTAATACTGATGGCCTGAATGATATAAAGTTCCTTAAAACGTTAACACCGGAGTTGGATGCAACTCCAGTGCAGGATCAGTCAAGTAATCCAGTCCTGCAGGTGGGGCAGGTAGGTCTGGGTCCGTGGGTGGACTGGGAGATTGAGGCGCAGCAGTTCGCAGCAACAATGACATCTAACTCCTCCCATCAAATTCCTCAAGACAACCATATTTGGTTTCATTGCCAATTAATCAAGCCGGATGGGTTCCGCCTGCAATATTTGAGTTCTTTTCTGCCCATAAGTTGTCACTGTGAGACCTGCAGGAGCCCTTTTCCACCCCTCCTCCGGCACATCTGGATAGAGATTTTAAGTTGAGAAACAAAGCATACAGACTCTTTTCCCAATTTTTACTAAGTCGCCAAATAGCCCAGTCCCTCACAAGAACTATTGCTGCTATTACTGATCATGATAAGAAGACCACAGACTTATCCCGGCG
Source organism: Paralithodes platypus (assembly GCA_032716605.1). Lineage (NCBI taxonomy): Eukaryota > Metazoa > Arthropoda > Malacostraca > Decapoda > Lithodidae > Paralithodes > Paralithodes platypus. The sequence goes on from CM064540.1 coordinate 17,584,833, forward strand.
GCTTCTTTTGCAAAATTCTATCTAAACTTTGGGGGATGTAAGGATAGCCTTGTTGGAGGCTGTCTGTGCACGTCAGGACCTGAGAGTCTATATGGTGAAAAAGTTACTGGACGACATTGGCCGCCGGGTAACTCTTTCCCCTGTGTTAACGTCATCTTTACTTAGCCCTGATACTTGGAAGGCTGTATACAATATGGTAGACAGCATGAAGCCGAGTACTTCCAAGGCTAGGAAGGAGCATTTCAAGTTTCCAAAACCGTACTCCAGCCTAAGAGCAGTGGTAAATCCCAGCACAGTGGGTCTAAGCCCTTTCAGGGCCCTATGTCTCCCCCGGCACAGGGAAGTACTCAGCTCAAGCCTAAACAGGGAAAACAGTCAGGGAAATGGTATAAGAACAAGTCACAACACAGATCAGGTCAGGGATCGACGTCTACCAAAACCAGTCAGCCGTCTAATCCTACCCCACCACCTTAAAAAAACTAGTCACAGTACAAACTCTCTCACTCCCGGGGCCTATCGAGGGCGAGTTGGATCCGAGGGTAGTTCCACCGGACAAGACCAGTCAAGTAACTGGGTCATTTAGGGCGTGTCACTGGGCCTGGCCACGGCGAACTTGGGCAAGGACAGTGGTACGCAAGGGCATCACCTGGCGGTGGCTCCGGCGACCTCGTTTACGTCAAACTCTAGATGTCAATCATGTTTCTTTAGAGGTGGAGTCACTAGTCCAGGAAATGATCACCAAGCGTATCATTGTCCCGGTCAATCCAACTTGCCCTGTTTTCACATCCAGATTTGTTCTCGTACCAAAGAGGGACAGTATTCAGAGGAGACCAGTCGTAGACCTGTCTTGTTTGAATCGACACATTCACAACACATCGTTCAGGATGCTCACTGTGAATCACATCAGGCTAACACTTCCGCCGCAAGGGTGGATGTGCTCGTTATACCTGACAGACGCCTATTGGCATGTCCCGGTAAATAAAAAGTTCCAGAAAATCCTCGCATTGAGGATCAGGCAAGAGACTTATGTCTTTCAGAGAATGCCATTCGGGTTGAACCTTGCACCGAGAATATTCACAAAATTAGTCCGGCAGGCCCTCATGCCGATGTTAAATCAGGGAATCAAGGTGTTGTGGTACCTAGACAACTGGCTGGTAGTGGCGGAGTCAGAGAGTCTATGCAACATCCATGTCAAGCACATTATAAACCATGTACAATCCCTAGGGTTCAAGGTCAACTTGGCGAAGTCGCATCTTCTTCCCACACAGGTAATTCAGTGGATAGGGCTGGTCTGGGACACATCAAATCTTACTCTCAGTCAGAGTGTGGACAACCGCAACAGATTTCGAAAGAAATTGTTTTTGTTTCTCCACAGTCTGACTACCACGAGAAGAACATGGGAATCCCTGATCGGCTCCCTCAATTGGATTCAACTAACTGTAAATTTGGGCCGATTGAAAGTAAAGAGGTTAATCTTGGAAGGAAACAAACATTTCCCGCTATTGCCGGCGGGAAAGTTGTGGAAAATTCCTCCAGTAATTCACGACTTACTGTCGGTCTGGGCGAGGAGAGAAACGTTGCACTCAATAATAACGTGGGCTTCTCCCCCACCTACGGTATGGGTAGACACAGATGCTTCAGGGACAATAGGCTTGGGTTATCAGTCGAGCCTAGGCCATCAGGGTCAAGGTCTTTGGTCCAAAACCAAGAATGTTCATACCAATGAGCAGGATCTCTTAGTCCCTTTATTTTTCCTTCAAAACCACGGCTCCTCCTTGCGGGGGAAATCAATAGCGTTTCGAATGGACAATTTGAATGCTGTATCCTGCATTCAAAAGCAAGGGTCAACGAGGTGTCGGAAGTTGCTAGAGTTGTCGAAGAGATTTTTGTTCTGGCCGAAGAGCTGAACATTCATCTCCATGCATCATACCTCCCAGGCGTAGCGAACGTCTGGGCAGACGCTCTGTCCCAGCGACAGAGCACCAAAGTAGAATGGGCAATCAAGCAAAGCATCTTCAACCAGATGATTGCAGAGCCATACCGTCCGCAAGTGGATCTTTTCGTGTCCAAGGAAAATCAGAGGCTTCCTTTCTACCTAACCCGCCGGGAAATGACTTCGGCGGGGGGTCCAGACGCATTGTTGGAGGACTGGAACAGGTGGAATTCCATCTATCTATTTCTGCCTCCAGACGCTTCACTCATGTGTCAGGTAGTTCACAAACTACGGGGTTACCGGGGCTTAGTCTCAATGATCACGCCTCTATGGCCGGCTCAGGTGTGGTACCACCAATTAAAAATGTGGTGCGAGAACCTGGTGTCGCTCCCGACCTCGTACTTCCACTTGGAGACAATTGGCAACCTAAAGACCTCGCTGACTTTTGCCTTTTGGACATTCAGAATGCCAAATGGTTAACTCCGTATGGAGAGAGCGTCACTAATAAATTTCTAAATCAGTATACTCTTTATACCAGGCGACAATATCAATCTCATTGGAAGTCTTTCACAACCTGGATAGTAGAAATGGCGCAAACTGACGCATCAGTAGCTTTGGTTTTCAAGTATTTGGACTATTTGTTTGAACAAAAGCTCCTTACTGTAGTTACACTGAAGAATCATTTGTCTGCTATCAGAACCCCCTTTTATGATTTAACAGGGCTATCTATACCGCAGGCGGAGGAGAAAGGGTTCATGAGGGCATGTTTCAAGCTTTGCCCACCACCCCGTTAGCTCATGCCTACCTGGTCACTTGACAAAGCTTTGTCTTTGCTTCATTCGCGCAAGTATAATCATGCGCCGGATTTTGACTCACTGTTAACACTCAAAGAGCGGGTATTTTACACCGTGCAGCCCAGCGGGCATAATCCCGAAATATTCGCTCATTTTCACTCGCCCTAGCGTCGTTACTATGGCTCCAATGCGAACAAAACGGTCATTTTTGGAAAGAGCAACTCTTCGTCTCCCCATATAAGTCTATTCTGGATGTCATGAGCGAGTGTGGAGGGTGGGAAGAGGTGAGGAAGAGGAGGTACTTTTTGGTCTATTTCCCGGGCGCGTTCGGATGCGTTCGCTTTGCCCTGACTTCGGCCTCCCGCGGCGCGTCTACTATTCCTTCGGTAATCTAATCGGTCTTATTTTTCTCTTATTTCTCCTTATTTCTGTATTCTCTGTATTCTCTCTCTCTCTCTCTCTCTCTCTCTCTCTCTTTCTCTCTCTCTCATTCCTCCTGTCTGTCTGTCTCTCCCTCTCTCTCTCTCTCTGGCTCGCTCGCTTTCCCTCTCTCGCGCGCTCTGTCTCTCTCTCTCTCCCTTTCTCTCTTCCTCATCCGTATATGTAATTCTCATTATTATTTTCTCTAACTAATCCCTCTACAATCAAACTCTCAAGCAATTTCAAGGTCACATGCAATTATAAATGTATAGGTAGACCCAGAGAGGAATACAGAGAGAGAGAGAGAGAGAGAGAGTGTCGTGATAATATAACTATTTTACATATGTATCATATATATGATTAAATAATATATACGGTACATATGTTCCCCACAATCATATAATGCCAAGCACAAATAGTCAATCTTTCGTTGTTTGTATTACCATAAGAAATATACCGAACGCCTGAAATAATACGCAAATAAAATGTTTGCAATCAAACTCTCAATCAATTTCAAGGTCACATGCAATGTACCTTACACCCTGGTTACCGTAAGAAATGTACCGAACGCCTGAAAAAATACGCAAATAAAATGCTTGCAATCAAACTCTCAATCAATGTCAAGGTCACATACAATTATAAAAAGGTATATTGTAGACCACAATCTTCGCCAAGCTTCGTTGTTGCTTGTATTATCGTGAGAAATGTACTGTACACCGTGGATTATCGTGAGAAATGTACCGAACGCCTGAAAATAATACGCTATAAAATGCTTGCAATCAAACTTTCAAGCAATTACAAGGTCACATGCAATTATAAAAAGGTATATTGTAGATCACAATCTTCGCCAAGCTTCGTTGTTGCTTGTATTATCGTGAGAAGTGTACCGTACACCCTGGTTATCGTGAGAAATTTACCAAACGCCTGAAAATAATACGCTATAAAATGCTTGCAATCAAACTTTCAAGCAATTACAAGGTCACATGCAATTATAAAAAGGTATATTGTAGACCACAATCCTCGCCAAGCTTCGTTGTTGCTTGTATTATCGTGAGAAATGTACCGTACACCCTGGTTATCGTGAGAAATTTACCGAACGCCTGAAATAATACGCTATAAAATGCTTGCAATCAAACTTTCAAGCAATTATAAAATGTAAATTGTACTTACCAACACCCACACCAGTATGTTCTTCGTCAGGAACGTCTCCATTTTGCTCAACGTCCTGTGCAACATCAACCACAACATTTGCGACACGCAAATTATGCTTGGGGTGAAAGCCTATGATCGGCATATTTTCGTCTTCCGAGTCATGCACACTATCAAAACTCTCACCCAGACCTTCCATGGTGTCATTCAACAGCCTATTAGAAAGTTCTGAAGAGTTCATCATGATATCTAGGTCCTGGGCGGTGAGCGGGGCGTGATGAGTAGGGTGGCGCGACGCACTAGGGGTGGCGGCCACCGAATCGGACACGGGCAAATCTTGACCTTCCATTACGGCTGCTTGAGGGTTACTGAGTCATTGTCACGCAGTGGTAATGTGTGGGTGGGACCTTGTAGTACACCGCCTGACCACCAGGTTTCGCTTTCCACCTAAATTAGGGCGGGAATACGCCCACGGACTTAAGTCGGGCCCCGCCATATAGTCCAATTTTCTCGATACGGACTTAAGTCGGGCCCCGCTAAATAAGGGTTAAAGAAGGCTGTGTTCCTTATGGCTTTGGCCACAGGTAACAGGGTGTCTGAGCTGGCGGCGAGCAACGAACCTAATTGCCTCAAGTTTGGGAGACTCAATGTTAATGTACAAATTGCTCCATCTCCCACTTTTGTTGCGAAGAACAAACATAGTGAGCATGTTTTTTTCTGAGTTTACAGTCCTGGCACTCAAACGCGGGGACACACACCATGTATTATGCCCGGTTCAGGCTTTAATAAAGTTTCTGAGAGTGTCACGGCCCCAACAGCAGGGAGCCTTACGGGTCAATGGTGCAGGTAATCACGGCACGAGAAGAAAATTGGCTTCTCTACTCGTAGATGTAATTCGTGAAAGTAATCCCGGTGTAGTGGGAAGGGCCCACAACATCAGGAAATTGGCAGTTTCGTTACGTTTCTTGCATAATTATTCAATTGATGACATAGCTAACACTAAGTTGTGGGCTTCCAATCATACTTTCATGACGCGATACCTATCTGTGGCTTTGGCTAAACCAAAATGTACCTGTGCGGCCTTGCACCAGCGGGTCTAGTTGGTCTGTGTGCTACTAAATTTAAGAATAATCTTATTGGTGAAAAGGAGCCCCCCTCCTGGAGGGTGCTGGAGAGCCAAGACCCCTAGACCCTCCGCCGGACTATGTGATAAGTTCGCGAGCAGTGATACTGGATGAGTCGAGCTGGTTATACAGCTCAAATGTTTTAATTTTTGTAAGATATCTGTAATAGTTGCAACTATAGGATATTAAGTATAAGTTGTACAACATATATATATGTACAAATTAATTTTAAGGACAAAAATATAATCAAATTATTTATTTGTGCCTTTAAATGTTGGACAAGAATAAAGACATTCTTGGAAAATATTTTTTATTGAATCTCAATGTGATATTCTTTAACATATGTACCTTCATGGTTACTTATAAGCAGACCTTCGAAGCAACGCACTACTTTTCTTTCCAATTTTTCTAAAAAAATTGTATGTACACAATAAAGTTAAGATTGTTATATGATTCTTTTTCTCTACCTATGGTAATTTGTTAGTGAGTTAGATATTGTCACGAATGTCCCCCTCCAGACTTGAGATATCAGGCATATCGTCAATGATGGAGGGGCCACTAATAAATTATAGGTTTGAGTCCCGGAGGGAAGAATGAAAACCTAATATTTAGTAGTGGCCCCGAAATCATTGACGATGTAGGGCTCTCCCTTTCATCCTCTTCCCATTCGTTGATGTCTTGAGTTTAATCTTGATATACCATTGAAGGAGGAATGGCGTCGCTTGGTTCAGCGTCTCGGGTAGAATCCACAAAAGACATCCACGAGTTGGAAAGCCTTAATATAACAATTATTAAGTTAATTTTTAATTTTTATTTTTTATGAAGTTTTTTCGTAGTGAGTACCCAATCATGAAGACGATTCCATAAGAGAATTAGCGTTGCACTTCTGATGTTAGTACTCTTTCCCCTGCGGCGGGTGTTTCAAACAGGCTGACCACGGGTGTTTGAAAGAGAGCTATTATTTAATAGGCATATCGTCAATGATTTCGGGCCCAATACTAAATATTAGGTTTTCATTCTTCCCTCCGGGACTCAAACCTATATATGTATGACCTCTAATGTATTGATATTATTGTGAGTGTGTGGATCCCAGACGGTGTCGCAGTATTCTAAGTGTGGCCGAACTAATCATTTGAAAGCTTGAATTTTTATGTTTGCGTTACACTTTGTGAGATTCCTCTGAAGGAAGCCCAGGGCCCTATTAGCATATGCCCAACAGGATGGCTTAAACAGAGAGCAGAAAGAGGCCTTCTGGAACGACTAATCAGAATCATTTTAGGCCCCTCGGAGAATGATATCACAGTAGTAGGTGGATACCTCAATGGGAATGTGGGAGAATATGTTGATGGGTATAAGGGTGTGAATGGTGGAAAAGGGCACGGAAGAAGAAATCTAGAAAGTGATTATATACTGGAGGGTTGTGTTGCACTCAACATGGTTGTGTGTAATACTAAGTTCAAGAAAAGACAGAGCCATCTGGTATTATAACTCTGGGGTCTCCAGTAGCCAGATAGATTATTTTTTGGTGAACAGGGAGGACTGGAAGTTTGTTCAAGGTGTAAAGGCCATCCCGAGTGAAGAATGCATCTCCCAACATAAGCTCTTAGTCTATGACTTGAGCTTAAGGCAAGATCCTGTGTGCAAGAAGGTATACATGCCAAATAGGAAAGAATGGTTGTAGAATATATCTGAATACAAGGATAGGTTTTGCAGCGAACTGGAGGAAATAGTTAAGAAGAGGGGCTCTAACCAAATGATGTAAACAGCCAATGGAACGTCCATAAATGTAGTCTTCTTGCTACTACTGACATAGTCTGTGGATAAACTAAGGGTCCCCCCAGGCCTAGGACTTCCTGTTGATGGAAAGAGATTCACAACGCAAAGAAAATTATACAGGACTTGGTCATAGACCAAGTGTGTAATGCAGAAAATCCCAATGAAATCATCAGCTTAGCTAGGCGAGTTAACCCAAGAACGGAGAGCATCCTCTCAAGAGGTTTTGCTGGTGGACGGCGAGCGTCCTCTATAGAGCCAACACATAAAAACACCCCACTGCCACTCAAAACAAAGCAATATGTGATTAGGTTAGATAATTCCCCTCCATACCTCCTATCACACATGTGTCCCCACCACGCCCCCCTTTCTCCCCTCCTCAATTATCGGGTATTTTCCCTATTATTCCCGATATTTATTGAGTATTTTCGTGCGAGGACGGCTGGGAGAGAGGGGGAAGTATGGGGGAGCTTTTATCTGACCCTCTAGCTTGTCTGAGACATCCCCTATTCTCTCAGTACCATACGAGACGGTGGAGAGGATGGATGTAAGTCTCTCACTGGTCCGTCTCAGATTAAGACCACGCTGCTAAAATATAAGTTTTTCACCAGCCAATTGCTGTTACCACTTCTTTTATTGCTCTTCAATGTTCATATGTTCATATTAAAAGTAAAATAGGCACATATGGAGAAGTAATAATGTTATATATGGTAAATATGACAATTTCCGTCAGAATTGAAGCAAATACCTTTGCCTGGCGGGTACTTTGAACTGCCATAGCTTCGCGCTTTTCGAGTTAAGGATGACATTAGAAACATTGTAGGAGAACAGTGTGTCAGGAATACTAATGGAAATTATTTACGCTGACAAGAAATCAGAGATGCTACGAACAATTACGCAATGTGGAGTTTGAGTGGAATAGAGAGCAGCATAGTGACGAAAAGCCAATACTTCCACCCCCTCTCCCCTTTGATAGCGCCAGCTGTTGTAAGCAGCGTGATAAATATAATATAGGATGGCGAAGCTGCAGGGTGCTCTGGCATTGTTGCTGAGATGATAAAAGATTAAGGTAACATAGGAGAGAGACTGGTCACTGAGCTAATACACTCCATCATTAGAAAGGAGATAATTCCAGATGAATGGCATAACAGTATAATAGTAAACATATATAAGAGTAAGGGGGATTCGTTAGATTATAGTTGCTTGAAAATGCTGGATCAAGTCATGAAGGTCTGTGAGAGAATCTTTGAAGGTATGATCAGGGAAAGCATCTCTATCGATGATATGCAGTTCGGTGTTATGCCAGGACCTGATACAATCGATGCTATCTTTGTAGTTAGGCAGCTGCAGGAGAGATATTTACTTAAATATAGGGATTTGTAACTTGTGTTTGTAGACCTGGAGAAGGCCTTTGATAGGGTGCCCAGAGATGTTGTACAGTGGGCTACGAGAAAACTTGGCGTAGAGGTGTGGCTGGTGCGTGTGATAATGAAGATGTACGAGGACTCATGAACGGTAGTGAGGGTGAAAGGTCTAGTGAGTGAAGAGTTTACAGTTCATGTTGGAGACCACCAGGGCTCTATGTTAAGCACCCTCCTCTTTGTTGTGGTTCTGGAGGTTATCTGAAGATTTCAGAGCTGGTCTCCCCTGGAAACTACTATACACAGATGACCTAGTACTTATCACAGATAGTGTGCGGGATGCCATGCCCAAGTTCAGAAGATGAAGAGAGGGCATGGCAAGTAAGGATTGAGGGATAATATAAAATTAAAACGATGTTTTACACGGAAGATTATGGTTTGGAAAGGTACAAAAAGTGGTGTATACCCATGTGCAGTATGTAGAAAACGGGTGGGCGCAAGCTCAATCCAGCATAGCATCTGCTGCTGGTGAGTACACCACAGGTAGAAGCGCTGCACTAGAATAAAGGGACCTCTAACAAGGAAGAAGTCCAAAGTTGAGAAATGTGTATACATAGTATACGAAGGTGAACTTGTGTAGCAAGGGAAACAGTAATCGTGTGAAAGATAAGAATGGGAAAAAACTAGTCGAGAAGCAAGAGAGAGTCGAAAGATGGAGGGAGTACTTCAACGAGTTGCTAAATGTAAGGAATGAAGCGCCAGCAAACATAGTTGGAGGGGGTATGGGAGAGAGAAGAAGAGAAGTAGTGGAGGAGGAGGTGGGGATCAGGAGGTCAGAAGTGAGAGGTGTACAGTAGGGTAGTGATTGAGATAGTGAGAGCGAGAACGGAAAAATAGATAGGTGACGAGCAGGGCGGTTTTAGGAAGTGAAGAGGATGTGTAGATCAGATATTTACCTTGAATTGTGTTGTGGAGAAATATCTGGAGAAACAACAAAAGGTGTATGTTGCCTTTATGGATTTGGAGAAGGCCTACGACAGAGTGGATAGAGAAGGTATGTGGAAAGTACTTAGAATATACGGAGTAAATGGCAAGTTGCTGAGAGCAGTGAAGAGCATGACATTGTATGAGGGTGCAAAGGCGGCAGTACGTGTGGAGAATGAGCAGAGCGAGTTCTTTGACCTGAATGTTGGGTTGAAACAGGGATGTGAGATGTCCCTGTGGTTACTTACTGTATATATGGATGGAGTCATGCAAGATATACAAGGAAGAGCAGTGGATGTTGGTGTGTCGCTGATAAGGGAGGGAAATGAGTGGAAGCTACCTGTACTGCTGTTTGCTGATGATACAGTTCTGATGAGCGATAATGAATGGGAGTTGCAGGGTCTGGTAAATGTGTTTGGAACAGTATGCAAAAAACGGAATCTGAAGGTAAATGCGGGGAAGAGCAAGGTTTTGGTCTTCAAAAGGTGTGAAGCCACAGAGTGTGAGGTGAAGTTGAATGGGCAGGCTATGGAGATTGTCAGCTCATTTAAGTATCTGGGCAGTGTGTTGAGAAAAGATGGGACTATGGATGAAGAAGTGAGGGAGAGGGTGCAACAGGGGAAGAGGGTTGTAGGAACGTTGAAAGCAGTAACAAGAAATAGGGTGGTCAGTATGGAAGTGAAGAAGTCCTTGCATGACAGTGTGGTAATCCCGACACTAACTTACGGAAGCGAAGCTTGGGCGTTCGGGAAGAGACTCAGACCAAGAGTGAGAGCGGTGGAAATGAGTTACTTGAGAAGTGAGTGCAGAGTTACATGGAGGGATAGACAGACGAATGTGGAAGTAAGAAGGAGGTGTGGTGTGGAGGTAGATGTGCTGGAAAGTGTGAAAAGAAACAACTTGAGATGGTTCGGCCATATGGAATGTATGGAAAGCGAGAGAATGACTAAGAGGGTGTACGAGAGCGAGATGGAAGGACAGAGAGGGAGAGGTGCACCGAAGGAGAGGTGGAAGGATGGAGTGAGGAAGTATATGGATGAAGGCGGTGTTGGTTGGATGGAGGGGCATCTACTGACTGGAGACAGGTGCATAGGGGCGGTTCGTTCGTGGCCACCCCTTCGGGGATCAGGCAATAGATAGATAGATAGAACTTGTGTACAATGACTGGCTCAAGAGTGTTATCATTGGCAATGAGACACTGGAGATGGTGGAATAGTTTTACCACTTGGGAGATACCATCTCTGCCGGTGGCGGGGCAGAGGCCGCCACTTTTGCCAGAATTAGATGTGGCTGAGGAAAGTTCAGTGAACTGTTGCCACTACTTACTATGAGAAGATACCATCTCCCCTTGAAGGGAAAGGTGTTCGCTTTATGTGTTAGAAGCGCAATGACATATGCTCAAGAAAAGTGGCCTGTTACAGTGGATGTATCAACAGAATGGAATATAAAGAGATAAGAATGGTGAGATGGATGTGAGGGGCCGAACTGCAAGATAGGATATCTAGCGAAGAGATGAGGAGTTGGTAGTTATCAAAAGTATCTAGAATGCTTTGAAGGTTTGGACATGTGGGGAGGATGGATGAACTAAGTTGGGTGAAAAGATGCAAATCCATGAACGTGGGGGTAGCATCACCAAGGAGCAGAAAGATGTGGAATCAGACCTTACATTCTGGTTTTGAATACAGAATCATGACAAGTGAGGCAACTCTGAACAGGGCTTCCTGGAATGCTGCGCCATTAGGATGTGAGATCAGAACTGCACTTCGTGTTGAATACTTGGTCTTTAAATGTATGTATGCATGTATGTATGTATGTATGTATGTATGTATGTTTACAAGGATGGGAGCAATACTGCACTGACAATTTTTACTTTTATACTGAGGAATTGCACTTTAATAATGAAAGTGGAATGCCGAGATGCTGACAAAATTGGGAATGAAAACTAAACAAATTTACGTTGAAAGCTAACAATGAGGCAAGAACATAAACAAATATATGCGTATCAGTAAGGCACAAATACATGTATATTAAAACACTGAACTGAAAATTAAAAGGAACGAAAGTTAGTAAAGATAGGAATAACATTCTAATAGAAAAGGAACGCAATAATAAATAGTTTAACGGTACGGTGGTTGGAGGAGCTTGACGAAGATGCATGCTTACGTACCCTGTGGAGCTCACAGGTCATCTAAGAGTGAGAGAGTGAAAGGTAAAGAAGAGAGGGGAGGGTGAGAAGATAGAAGGGGAGAAGAGATAAAAGGTGAGGCCATGGAAAGGAAAGAAGGTAAGATGAAAGTAGTAGAGAAAAGAGGAAGTGGAGAGGAAAGAAGAAAGGAGATGGAAGGAGAAGAAATATATGATAAGAAAGAAGAAACGAGGTAAGAGAATATGAGAGGAGAGGAGGAGAGATGAAGGCAGGGGAAAGGAAGAGGAGAGGAGAGGATAAAAAGGGTAGTATGAGGATAGTAGAGGATAGATAGATGCAAGAAAAGTATTAACCGGCCACGTTTGTTAAGCATAAGTTGTTATACTTCCAAGAAACGAAGCATACACCTCAGTTTTAGACTCACCTTCGGCAAAATTCGCATCAAAACAGAACTTGTTCACACACCCCACAGTCACAATTCCAAAATCAAAAATTTCTGGCAAGTCATTCAGTAAAAGTTCACCCTTACATACTACACTTTTACATTTCTTATTATTTCGTACTCTTTTATCGGCAAAGTTCCATATATCCTGCTACATTTCTTTTGTATCTAAGAAAGTCAAACTTTGAATATATTGAATATTGAATATTGAATATATTGGACAAAAAGAATATTTACATAAATTATTTTTGATAATGAAGGACAGAATATGAATGGGAATTACACTGTATATACTTTACTGTATATATACTGTACATACCCTGTATATTCTTATGTTCTTTACACCAACCAACTTTACTTCTAAACTCAATTAATGAAATCAACAAATCCATGTGGCAGTCTGGGGATTCGAACCCAGGACGCTCACACCGAAGATCAGTTCTCTTATGCACTACGCCACGAAGACAGTTATAACATACTTGTATCAAATGTTTCCAGTAGAAGCTTCTTACCATGATTATGTATGACATTCCTCACAAGGATATTCCCTTAATCATATGATTATCCCCACTGTGAATACAAGACAAAACATAACATTATATAAAGCCAACCTCTCACCTGGTTCCACGACTCACCACCAACTTCAAAGCAATACTCACCTGCAAGAAAAGAAACAAAGGTTAGTTAAGTGACGAACAACTTACCAGCACATTTGCACACCACAAACATGTTAGTAATATCTGACTTAAAACTACATAAATTCATGAATGCATGCATTCATATCATTATTATGGGAATACAAAGGAAGAAATACGAACACCACGAGTTTACCTGGGATCGACCAATCAGTGAGCCGGATTAATTGTTGCAAATTGTTATCTCCAATGTGGACGTAAAGGTACCAGCCTAATCCAGGTAGCCATAAGTGCACCGCTGCCTTACACTGATTGGTTAGCTGCTGCATGTCCTGCAAATACTCTCCACCAATCCCTCGGCGTGCACCTGCAGACAAATATTTGCTCCAGCAACTTCGTAAAGGCCTTTATGAAACTTAATCCAGAGCAGCCCTGCCAGGTTGTTATAATAGAGAGAATAGTGTAAATATAGGCATCGATGTGAAGAGAGAGAAAAGGAGATAAGCAAAACTGGCATCGTAAAGACACCAGGGTAACTTTAGCCAATCAGGGCACAGTGCCTCGCAGGATGCCGGATATAAAAAAACTCGCCAACAAGCTGCAGCATGTGGCAACCCTGGCCTTCGTGGTTGGCAACGCTGGTTTTGATAAGCGAGGTTAAGCTATGTAGGGTCTGGCAGTAGTTGGATGGGTGACCGTCCAGCACATTAGATGTTGCCACACATACATGGGGTGGGTGAAATTTTCTTGGCTAGCCACCAAGGTCCAAATAGCCAAGGATAATTGAACAAGCTCCAATCCCTCTGTAGTTCCATCTCACTCAGACGAAAATGAGTACCTGGTTTCATTGTCCAAGCTTTAATCCACTACACCACGGCGTGATAGGGAAACTTGTAAAAATCCCTGTATGGTATCCTGGAATATGGATCGTGAGATGATGGGTCCGAAGACGAGCCACCCAAATAACAGCTACAGAATAGCCAGTCTGCAACTCCAAGACCCCATAATCAAGACAAGAAAATAGCTGAGACACCCCAATTCTCCCATGCTCTAGCCCCCTGGACAAATACCCAAGCGACCCCTGTTTCACCGTTTTCTACGACGAGACAAAGGTATGGGAGGTCACCCAAACTCATTAGCCACCTGCTCGGGTCACGCCCCCTCGCAGCCCGATACCGGCACGGGCTACATGTACTCAGCTCCCGGATATGGAGGACACGAATGAAAAGTGGTTATGCAAATAAAACATCATCGGCCTGGAATCTACCGACAGGAATGGATATAAACGAGAGGACACATTGTGGCGGATCGGGAGATCCAATAAACCTCGACCAAGAGCAACTATTAAGCGAGCTATATCAATGTTTGTTTAAGAATGTAGCTCGTGGACAAGTCCATCCACATCCCATTTCTCCCTTATTAGACTAAGTAACTAGGTCTTAAGTAATTAATAAGCTACCTAGCACATATGTATCCATGTATACTACCACTAGGTATATCTACAATAAGTATTTACCTCACAACTTCATCACAACCATTTCACAATACCCCTCTGATGTTGAACACCTGTAAACGGGACTCAAGGAAAAAGCCGCACATTATCTCAAGTAAATTGTGGAAAAGTATGCAACCATACCTCAATACTATTCTAAAACCTTCGGGCTCAGAGTAGCTAATTAAAAGTGTTGGTTTGCATCAGCCTGCCCCTGCCCTGCCCGGAGAGTATGCGATCCTGAAGTGTCCCCTGGGGTCCTGTCGGAGGGACACCCCACCTTCCTGAAGCCTGGAGCCTGAAGTGCTGCCCGAGGATGCCCTGCCCCCGGAAGTGCTGCCCGAAGACACCCTGCCCCTAGAAGAGCTGCCCCTAGGACCTACGATCTAGGTTGGCCAGCCCTGCACTCTCTTCACCAGCCCTCCAAACATTCCCTAAAGTTCTGTGTGTCTTTTTGTTGTGGAGGTATAGATTAAAATATGTGAATCGTGTTGTGTTAATTAATTCTGAGATCTGTGCCCAAGATCTTTAATTACGTATTTTATTCATCCCTCAGAATCATTATATAAAGACTTAGTTAAGGTCTGTGTTTAAGACCTAGTGTTCATAATTTATTTATTTTCTCTATAACGTCCTACGCATGCGTTATATACATTTGTTTTAATTAACTTAACTTGCACACTTCACAGATTTTCCTAATATATGTATTCTGTTGTGTATTTTGCAAGTTGAGGTCGACGTGTATTTCGTGTGTAATTACCCTTCTTGAGTCATCACTGATTACCTAGAACCTACGCCCAATTTAATAATTAATTTACCACAGTATCCTCATTGAGAAGTGTTGTTATTCTATCAACACATTTATTTCCCGAGTTCCCCCATTGTTAATCTCTTACTTAAACTCCATTGTAATTATTTAATGAATTAGTATTTACGTTCATTTGATTACTGATGTAAGTAATTCTGATTCTTCATGCTTGGGAATACCAGCATTGCATAGATTCTGTTACTTAGTTCAACATCACTTACCCTACACCTCATATTTAGGTGTATGTTTATATTAAGACTCTGTTAAATCATTCAGACGTCTTGGTAATACTATTTTGAGTATTACCTTAGCACAACTTCGTTGTGTGCGCCACCTCCCTGTTAACTCATCCAGGCCTTTTGGGTATACTATTTTGAGTGTTACCTTAGTACAACTTCGTTGTGTACGCCTCCTTCTATTCATAATTAATATTGAATTAATTATTAATTACACTGTCATTCCTTGATAGTTTCAGAGCTTTCATTGTCGAAGCTCATTTAGTCAATTATAATCTGTTTTTAAATCCAATTAATAGATATCCTTCTGTATTCCATTCCTAATTATATATTCAATTTATATCTGAATTCCTCGGCTCGTTTCGTTATTCTTACATACGATCGTTGACGTGAATATAAGATATTCATTAGAAATTACATAATAAAGTCCACCCACTTAATCTTTTGCAAAATAAATTAAATCATCTCTTGCCCCCAATTTCAGAGTAACATTATTTAAATTACCATTCTAGTTGCATTAACTTTGAGATTAATTTCAGCCACCGCAATCCAGTAGGTGACCTGACCTCCACAGGTTAAGTAGGAAGGTCTCTTGAGAATACCGCGCCAACCTAGCCGGCTCGCCACTACCAGTCGTGTGACTCAGCCTCCCCACCTGAGTTATTATTTACTCTCTCAACTCTCCCAGCCTCTCTTAGTTGAGATTGTGTTCTAGTGCTTTCACTATTGTTTTATTCACGGAAGACACTCGACTCACATCACAATTATTATTAAGGGTTGATTCTATAAGTTACATGTATTATTTAGTTGCAGATTATTCACCTGGTTATAACCTATTTTTTTTTTTTTCTAAGTGATTGAGAGAGGCAAAAGGCAGAACTGCCTATAGCGAGAGCCTCCCCCATAGTTGAAAGAGTGACAGGATCAAAATCAAGGGACGTTCGAGCCAAAATGCCTGGACACATGGAGGTTGAAGCAATTTAAGTCATAGGAAGAGGGAAAGACTGATTCTGGGAGAGAGTTCCAGAGCTCAGCTGTTGAGTAGAAGAAAGTTTGAGAGTAACGTTTCACTCTTGGGTTGGAGAGTTGCAAAGAGTAGGGGTGGGATTGAGTTGCAAGACGGGTACCACGTGCCCTACGTAAAGGAGGTGGTATACACTGGGAAAGCTCTGAGGAACACTGATTATTATAGTAGCGATAGAATAGCGAGAGAGATGCAACATTGCGGCGGAGAGAGAGAGATTGCAGAGAGTTGGTGAGTGGACGGGAGTTAATGATACGAAAGGCCTTCCTTTCAACTTTGTCTAGGAGAGCAGTGTGAGAGGAACCTCCTCACACATGTGAACAATACTCAATACAAGGACGCGCTATGCCCCTCCCTGTACAGAGCAAGAAGCTGTGCAGGGGAAAAGAACCCCCTAAGGCGGTTGAGCACACCCATCTTCTGGGAGGCTGCTTTAGCAAGACTGGTAATATGATCCTTCCAACTGAGAGAGGAAGAAAAAGAGACCC
This sequence comes from Paralithodes platypus, assembly GCA_032716605.1. Classification (NCBI taxonomy): domain Eukaryota; kingdom Metazoa; phylum Arthropoda; class Malacostraca; order Decapoda; family Lithodidae; genus Paralithodes; species Paralithodes platypus. The sequence goes on from CM064540.1 coordinate 17,601,642, forward strand.
CACGAATATTGAGAGAAGATGAAGGATTGATTTTTGTATTGTTGAAGAATAAGGGATAGTCCGCTGGGAGTTCCTTACGGGTAGATAGATGGAGAAATTGGGTTTTGGAAGCATTAAAGGTAACAAGGTTTTCTCTGCCCCAATTGGAAATAGTATTTAGATCAGAATTTAAGAGTTCTATGGCTTCATTACGTTTGTCGTTGAGGGATTGCTGGCTGGGGCGTTCTGAAAAACTAATGGAGTAGAGTAAGATTGAGTCGTCTGCGTATGAATGGATGGGAATTGAGGTATAGTTGAGGAGATTATTTATAAAAATTAGAAAGAGAATAGGAGATAGGACAGAGCCCTGAGGAACACCGGAGTTTATAGGGTGAGGAAGTGAACAATGGCCGTCCACAACCGCGGCTATGGAACGGCCGGAAAGGAAGTTAGAGATAAAGGCACAGATGGAGGGATAGAAACCGAAGGAGGGTAGTTTAAAAATTAAAGATTTGTGCCAGACTCTATCGAAAGCTTTCGATATGTCTAGTGCAATAGAAAAAGTCTCACCGAATTCCCGAAAGGAGGATGACCAAGAGTTAGTAAGATATGAAAGAAGATCACCAGTAGAGCGACCCTTAAGGAAGCCATACTGGCGATCTGAGAGCAGATTATGAGAAGAGAAATGCTTAAGAAATTTGGAAGCAAGAATAGTTTCAAAAACTTTAGAAAGACAAGAGATGAGAGCAATTGGACGATAGTTGGAGGGTTGAGAGCGGTCACCCTTCTTTGGGACAGGTTGGATGTGAGCAAATTTCCAGCATGAAGGGAAGACGTTAGAGGATAGACAGAGACGAAAGAGTTTGCCTAGGCAGGGAATCAGCACGGAAGCACAGTTTTTGAGAACAACAGGGGGAACACCGTCCGGACCGTACGCCTTATTAGTATTAAGCCCAGAGAGGGTAGAAAGTACATCTTTAGAAGAGATCAGGATATTAGGCATAAGTAAGAGAGAGGAGGGTGGAGAGGGAGGAATAGCACCGGATTCATCCAAGGAGGAGTTTCTAGCAAAAGTTTGAGCAAAGAGTTTAGCTTTGTCAGAGGAAGAAGTGATGGTTGTGCCATCAGAGTGGAAAAGGGGAGGGAAAGACGAGGAAGAGAAATTGTTGGAGAGGTTTTTGGCTAGATGCCAGAAAGCTTGGGAAGAGCTAGAGTTGGATAGTTCAGTGCATTTATTATTGATGAAAGAGTGTTTGGTAAGTCGAAGAACAGATTTGGCTTGATTCCGGGCAGAAACATAGGAAGAATGAGAGTCTTGAGTTTTAAGGCGTCGGTACCGTTTGAATGCTTCCTCCTTATTGCGGACAGCAGTAGAACAGGCGTGAGTAAACCAAGATTTTTTAGCATTAGTCTGAGAGAAAGAGAAAGGAATGTATGCTTCCATGCCCGATAGGATTACCTCGGTAATGCGTTCATCACTCTCCGAGGGTCCCCGGCCACGGAAGCAGAAATAATTCCATGGGAAATCAAAGAAGTACTGCCGGAGAGCCTCCCAGTCAGCAGCGCCGAAGTGCCACAAGCGCCGCCGGCTAGGAGGATCGGGTGGCCGTACTGGAGAGATAGGACAGGTGACAGAGATAAGTTTATGGTCAGAAGAGCCCAAAGGAGAGAAAATATCAACAGTATAAGAAGAAGGGTTAGAAGTTAGAAACAAGTCAAGAATGTTGGGCCGATCTCCGATGCGATCCGGGATACGGGTGGGTTGCTGAACTAACTGTTCTAGGTCATTTAGGATAGAAAAGACGTAGGCTTGTTCACTAGCTGGGTCAGTAGTGTGAGAGGAGAGCCATTGGCGGTTGTGAACGTTGAAATCTCCTAAGATGGAGATTTCTGAGAAAGGAGAAATGGATAGAATGTGTTCCACTGTAGATTTTAAATAGTCAACAAATTTGAGAAAGTTGGTAGAGTTAGGGGAAAGATAGACAGCACTGAAATATTTAGTAAGAGAATGACAGGAAAGTTTGAGCCATAAAGTTGAGAATTCAGAGGAGTCGAAATCGGGAACACGAGAGCAAATGAGTTTGTTGTGCACATATGCACAACATCCACCTTTGGCTTTGAAACTAGGATAGAGAAAGTAGGACGATACAGAGAAGGGGCTGCTGGATGTTGCTACAGACACCTGAATTTCGGTGAGGAAGAGAAGATCAGGTTTGTAGGAGGAGAGATGGTGTTCAACAGAGTGAAAGTTAGAGGAAAGTCCACGAATGTTGCAGAAATCAATAGAAAGAGTAACAGGCCGAGGTCCAGGTAATTTTGTGGGGTTGTCAGGGGATGGTCGGTCGGTTGTGGGGGCATTTATGGTCCCCCCCCCCCCCCTGGGGACTCCGAGGCTGGGCTAAAATTAATATTTTTTTTAAATTTTGGTGTGGATGAATGAAGTGTGGTGTGCATGTTCAGTGTAGTGAAGTGGATAGGAAGAGAAGGTGTTTGTGAGAGCTAGCTGGATTGCTCTCAGTGTAAATGAGGCACAAAGAAAATCAGTAAGAGAGGCCAAGCAAATGAAACAGGAGTTCCAGCGACTCTTTATCACATGCCTATAACCTCACACCTGGGTCTAGCCCTGATCGATTGGTGCCTACAATCTCCCCACTTAAGAAGTTGAAGAGCGATTGCTCCCCAATCATGATCTACCATTTATATGCCTGGTAATCCTTGCCTGATAGTTCCAATAATTATCTAGGTGAAGCTACAATCTGATTTTCAGGTATTAGATCTAATTGAATAAACAGGTGTTATAATAATATTGTTATGTGTGTTGTTATTTGAATACTTATTTGTGAGAGTAAGACTATGTTAGATTTGACCCTGTTGAGTTATTTACGGTCTATAAGTCCAGATCTGGATTTTAGTAAAGACTATAATTATCACGAGCTGTAAATATTATAGCCCGACATAACAGATCGTATGACTTGTTTATGAATTGAATTGAAATATATTATCCAAGTAGGATTTCCCTTCTCCTAAATATAAATAAAAGGTTAAGCTTCCTTTATCACGCCATGGTGTAGTGGTTTAAAGCTTGGACATTCGTCCTGACTATCGGGGGTTCGAGTCCGACTAGGAGTATATAAACATTTAGTAGCTCACGTGTATTTATGAGATAAACTAAATAAAATGTATATATGCTCACTATTCCATTCGTCACATCGATTCGGTATTAGTTCCACTAAAATCTCCCTCTCTCTCTCTCTCTGTCTCTCTCTCTCTCTCCCTCTCTCTCTCTCTCTCTCTCTCTCTCTCTCTCTCTCTCTCTCTCTCTCTCTCTCTCTCTCTCTCTCTCTCTCTCTCTCTCTCTCTCTCTGACCAACTTTCTTAATTCTCTCTTAAACTTCCCAACTGAATTTTAACTCTGGTAATGAAGATCGCTGTTCCTTAATTTGCATGGAGGGAAAGAGAGAAAGGGGTTGTGTATGGAGGTGAGGGTGGGGGTACGGGGGTATGGAAGTGGAAGGAGAGGGTGAATGTGAGTGAGACGAGGGGTGTATTGGAGAAGGAGGTGTATGGATGCAGGAGTGGGAGGAGTGGGTGTATGGAGGTGGGAGGAGGGGATGTATGGGAGTGGGAGAAGGGGGTGTAGGTGGGGTGGCAGGAGGGGAAGTATGGGGGTGGGAGGAGGGGATGTATGGGAGTGGGAGAAGGGGGTGTGAGTGGGGTGGCAGGAGGGGATGTATGGGAGTGGGAGGAGGGGATGTAGGGGGGTGGGAGGAGGGGATGTATGGGGGTGGGAGAAGGGGATGTATGGGAGTGGGAGAAGGGGGTGGCAGGAGGGGATGTATGGGGGTGGGAGGAGGGAATGTATGGGAGTGGGAGAAGGGGGTGTATGTGGGGTGGTAGGGGATGTATGGGAGTGGGAGGAGGGGATGTATGGAGGTGGGAGGAGGGGATGTATGGGGGTGGCAGGAGGGGATGTATGGGAGTGGGAGGAGGGGATGTATGGGAGTGGGAGACGGGGGTGTATGGGAGTGGGAGAAGGGGATGTATGGGGGTGGCAGGAGGGGAAGTATGGGGGTGGGAGGAGGGGATGTATGGGAGTGGGAGAAGGGGTCTATGTGGGGTGGCAGGAAGGGATGTATGGGAGTGGGAGGAGGGGATGTATGGGAGTGGGAGACGGGGGTGTATGGGAGTGGGAGGAGGGGATGTATGGGAGTGGGAGACGGGGGTGTATGGGAGTGGGAGGAGGGGATCTATGGGAGTGGGAGGAGGGGATGTATGGGAGTGGAAGGAGGGGATGTATGGGAGTGGGAGGAGGGGATGTATGGGAGTGGGAGGAGGGGATGTATGGGAGTGGGAGAAGCGGGTGTATGGGGGTGGAAGGAGGGTATGTATGGGAGTGGGAGGAGAGGGTGTATGGCATTGTAGGGAGGGGATGTATGGGGCTGGGAGGAGGGGGTGTATGGGGGTGGGAGGAGGGGGGTGTTGGGAGTGGGAGGAGGGGATGTATGGGAGTGGGAGGAGGGGATGTATGCAGTGGGGAGGGGGTGTATGGGGGTGGAAGGAGGGGGTGTATGGGAGTGTGGGGAGGGGATGGATGGCAGTGTAGGAGGGGTGTATAGGGGTGGGAGGAGGGGGTGTATGGGGGTGGGAGGAGGGGGTGAAGGGGAGTGGGGGGAGGTGAGGTATGGGAGTGAGAAGAGGTAGTGTGGGGAGGGGGTGTATGGGAGTGGGATGAGGGGGTGTATGGGAGTGGGAGGAGGTGGCCCGGTGTATGGGATTGTGGGGAGGGGGTGTATAGGAATGGAAGGAGGGTGTGTGGGGTGGGGGTGTATGGGAGTGGGTGGAGGAGGTCTATGGGAGTGGGAGGAGGTGGTGTATGGGAGTGGGAGGAGGGGTGTATGGGAGTGTGGGGAGGGGGTGTATGGGAGTGGGAGGAGGAGGTGTATGGGAGTGTGGGGAGGGGATGTATGGGAGTGGGAGGAAGAGGGAGATGGGAGTGGGGGGGGGGGGAGTATGGGAGTGGGAGGAGGGGGTGTATGGGAGTGTAGGGAGAATGTGTATGAGAGTGGAAGGAGGGGTGTATGGGAGTGTGGGGAGGGGGTGTATGGGAGTGTAGGGTGGGGGTGTATGGGAGTGTGAAGAGGGGGTGTATGGGAGTGGGAGGAGGAGGTGTATGGGAGTGTGGGGAGGGGATGTATGGGAGTGGGAGGAGGAGGTGTATGGGAGTGTGGGGAGGGGGTGTATGGGAGTGGGAGGAGGGGGTGTATGGGAGTGTGGGGAGGGGATGTATGGGAGTGTGGGGAGGGGGTGTATGGGAGTGTAGGGGGGGGTTGTATGAGAGTGGGAGGAGGGGGTGTATGGGAGTGGGAGGAGGTGGTGCATTGGAGTGGGAGGAGGGGGTGTATGGGAGTGGGAGGAGGCGGGGGTGTATAGGAGTGTGAGGACGGAGTGTATTAGAGTGTGGGGAGGGGGTGTATGGGAGTGTGGGGATGGGGTGTATGGGAGTGTAGGGAGGGGGTGTATGGGAGTGGGAGGAGGGGGTGTATGGGAGTGGGAGGAGGATGTGTGGGGAGGGAATGTATGGGAGTGGGAGGAGGAGTGACCTTTGTGAAGCAATAGCAATGCTGGCAAAGAAACTTGCATCATCACCATGCGTGAACATAGATGCTCTGACAGCATGTCGCCTGATACCTTTAAATAAGAATCCAGGATTAGACCAGTAGGCGTTGGGGAAGTTCTTAGAAGGATTATAGGAAAAGCAATCATGTCAGTATTTGGAAAAGATGTACAAAGAGCAGTGGGCAACTTACAAGTATGTGCAGGACAGCAAGCCGGAGGAGAAGCAGCAATACATGCAATGGGGAAGGTGTATGATGAGGGAGAGTGTGAAGCGTTACTGCTAGTGGATGCAACAAATGCCTTTAACACCATTAATAGGGAGTCAGCTATTCACAACATCAAGATCAAATGCCCGAGCATCACAAATTACATAGAAAACACTTATAAGGAGCCAGCTAACCTGTATATAGTTGGAAGCACAAAGAAGGAAGAAATGAAAATTCTCAAATCAAATGAAGGAACAACGCAAGGAGATCCAGTGGCAATGGCAATGTATGCACTGGCACTATCTATTCTGAAGCAGAAAATAAAATATGAGGCATCCCGAGTGAAACAAGTGGCGTATGCTGATGACCTCACAGGTGCAGGAAGAATAAGGGATCTCAAACAATGGTGGCAGAGAGTACAAACGGTTGGCGCAGTCATTGGGTACCATCCTAATGCTAGTAAATCTGTACTAATAGTGAAAGAAGACAAGTATGAAGAAGCGGTGCAGACTTTTGATGGGACAGGAGTGAAGATTACAAAGGATGGTGAACGCCATTTGGGAGCAGTAATAGGCACAGAGGAATGCAAGAGAGTCTATGTGCGAAAAAAGGTAGCGGAGTGGGTAAAGGAAGTGAAAACCCTGGCAGACATTGCGAAATCTGAACCACATGCTGCATATACTGCCTTCACATATGGTGTTAAGCACATATGGACCTTTCTTATGAGAACAGTGCCAGACATTGGACAGATGCTCCAACTGCTGGAAGAAGCAATCAGAGGAGCATTCATACCTGCTTTAACAGAGATGGAATACGTCACGCAAGAGCTAAGAGATCTATTAGGTCTTCCGCCAAAGCTCGGAGGTATGGGGATCATAAACCCAGTGGAGGCGGCACCACATGAGTATCAAAATTCCCTTAAACTTACTACGTCTCTGACAGAAAAAATACGGGAGCAAAATGAAAATGATGAGGTGGACGAAGAGGAACAACGAAATGCAAGACAGGAAATTACAAAGAGCAGAGAAGAGACAGAAACATAGCCTAGAACAAATTAAGACCGGTTGTAGTGAAGAACTGAAAATGAGAGTTGAGATGGCACAAGACACGGAGGATTCAAATTGGCTCACTTCATTACCAATAAAGGAAAAAGGCTTCAGCTTAAATAAACAAGAATTCAATGATGCCGTAGCCTTGAGGTATGGGTGGCCAGTTTCGAACCTGCCGCTGAAATGTGCATGTGGTGAAATAAACAACTCAGACCACTGTATGACCTGTAAGAAAGGAGGATTCATCTGTATCCGGCATGATGAAGTACGAGACATCACTGCACAAATGCTGGACGAGGTGTGCCATGATGTCAGAATCGAACCGGAACTTCTGCCAATGGACGGACAGCGTTTGGCCCACAATACTGCAAATACTTCAAATGAAGCAAGAGTGGACGTAAGTGCTCGAGGTTTTTGGACGAGGGGACAATGGGCTTTTTTCGACATTAGAATCTTCAACCCAAAAGCACAAACATATCGTGAGCGAGGACACAAGGCGGCATACTTGAAAAACGAAAGTGAGAAAAAACGCGCTTATGAAGAAAGAATTTTGAACAGGGATCAAGGAAGCTTTACTCCTCTGGTCTTCTCATCGTCGGGAGGAATGGGACCTTCTGCAAGTGTCTTCTATGCCAGATTAGCTGAACAAATATCGGAGAAAAAGCACCAGCATAGAAGCCAAGTCATAACTTGGATGAGATGCCGGCTCTCTTTCCCTCTTCTCAGGTCTGCACTCCTATGTCTCAGGGGTACAAGGTCCTCCCCGCTACAGAGGACAAGAGTGACAGACTTGGACTTTGAAATGGTCGTGGCAGAGGGCCAAATTGGGGAACAACTAGGTTGATTGTAGGGAGGTACAGGTACAATAAGATATACTATAATGTAACTAGAATAAGATAGATTGTACACCACATTGTAACTGTCACCTTAATAAAAAATAAATAAAAAGAAAAAAGAAAAACAAAACAAAAATAGAAGGAAACATGCTTACATTACTGATATGTTTGTGAACATGCAGTAATGCAAGTAATGGTCACTCTTCTGTAAATCTAAAATGGCTTACTTAAGAATGGGAAAAGCGTGGGACCTTCTTTTTTTTTTTTTTTTTTTTTTTTTTTCAAAAAAAAAAAGTGGGAGGAGGAGGTATATGGGAGTGTGGGGAGGGGATGTATGGGAGTAGGGGGTGTATGGGATTGTCGGGAGGGGGTGTATGGGATTGTCGGGAGGGGGGTGTATGGGAGTGGGAGGAGGGGGTATATGAGAGTGTCGGGAGGGGGTGTATGGGAGTGGTAGGAGGGGGGTGTATGGGAGTGGGAGGAGGGGGTATATGAGAGTGTGTGTATGGGAGTGTGGGGAGGGGGTGTATAGGAGTGGGAGGAGGGGATGTATGGGATTAGGAGGAGGAGGTGGGTGGAAAGGGTGTATGGGAGTGTGGGGAGGGGGTGTAAGAGAGTGGGAGGAGGGGGTGTATGGGAGTGGGAGGAGGAGGTGGGTGGGGAGGGGGTGTATGAGAGTGGGAGGAGGGGTGTATGGGAGTGGGAGGAGGAGGTGTATGGGAATGGGTGGAGGGGATTGTATGGGAGTGTGGGGAGGGGGTGTATGGGAGTGGGAGGAGGAGGTGTATGGGAGGGGGTGGATGGGAGTACAAAGGAAATCAAGCAACAACAGGTCTGGTGACCCTTCTAGGCTGCTTGTCCTCCAAAACAGTCCAAACAGTGGTTTAGAGTGGGTGAGGGAACATTGGAAAGGGAACTACTGCCCTGGAACTAATGTCCGTGGCAGGATTAGGAAGTTAGTATGCTTGCCTTAACTGGTTGGCTACAACAGTTGCTAAGGCTAGAGCTTTCAGAAATTCTCAGAGACGATGTCCCAGTGACTCCGGTTCGTTGGGGAGGTATGGTAGCAGATTTCCTGCACTGCCTCCTCGCCGTGGTGTGTGACCCGCCCGGCAAGTGACGGATATAAGGAATGTCGCTGGTGATCGTTGTCTCGGAGCCTCGCTGTAGTTGACACGCTCAGACTTATGCCTCGCTTGCTTTCGCTCGCTCGGAGTCTTCGCTACCTGAACGATAATGTGATGTAATGCCTGGATTGTGGCAAAGTATCTGTAACTGCTTTCGATGCTGAAATCTGCTTGAGCTATCACGCCAAGTGGAGTACTTCTCTTGGTGTAGCGGCTAAGGCGCTTGCCTCCCACGTGGCGGGCCCGAGAACGAATCTCGGCCGCGCCGCGCCCAAAAAAACATTTGGGGCGAATTTCCGCATCAGACGCAGTTCGGATGTGATTGTTAAAATTGTAAATTGTAATTGTGTGTCAATGTAAAGTCGGCAAAAATAGTATGGTGCCGTTACGAGGTCACTTCAAGTAGGGGACAGATGGGTTAGTAACTGAGGGGGGATAAAATAAAGTTATTAATTTACAAACGCAGTCAGTCGCGGGTTTGATGCAAGATATTTGTCTAGGCAAAGTTTAAATTAATCAACGGTGCTGCAGTCTATAACGTCTCGGGGAAGCCCATTCCACAAGTTGACAACTCGATTGAAGAAGAAATTCTTAGATTCGTGCGAGTTAAAAGTTTTACCAATAATTTTGCAACCGTTTCCCCGCGTGTAATTAGATTGGTCGATAGGGAAGTACTTACTACAGTTCATATTGTCGATGCCTTTTGATGATTTTGAATACTTGAATTAAGTCGCCTCTTAATCTGCGCTGGGTTAAAGGAAATAGATTTAATTCTCTAAGACGCTCCTCGTATGGTTTGTTCTTTAGGCTAGGTATAATTTTGGTAACTCTACGTTGAATTCGTTCTAGCTTGTCTACATCTTTTTGGTAATAAGGGCACCAAGATTGAACGCAGTATTCCAGAAGAGGGCGGACTAAGGAATTGTAAAGGGTTAGGATAACTCAAATGACCTGCCTATGAAGCCAATTATTTTGTTTGCTTTCTTAACAACTTCTGAACATTGTTGACTCGGTTTTAGGTTACTCGCTATTGTTACTCCCAGATCGGTTTCTCTGTTTACATTCTTAAGCTCAGTGGCATTCATCGAATAGTTTGCTTTCTCATTTTGGTATCCGATATGTAGTACTTTACATTTATCCGCATTGAAACTCATTTGCCAAATTTGGGCCCAACGTGACAACTTATCTAGATTGTGTTGCATATCGTCAACTTGTTCTTTTGAGAGTACGCTATTTGCAATTTTTGTATCGTCAGCAAATTTTGAGATTGTACAGGTGAGACCCTCATCTATGTCGTTGATGTAAATTAGAAAGAGAATTGGTCCTAGTACCGATCCCTGGGGTACCCCGCTACTAACATTGGTCCATTTAGATGCCTTACCGTTTATGACTACTCTTTGCATTCTGTCGCGGGGCCAATTTTCTATCCATTTCAACACACCGTCTTGTATTCCATGCGCTTTTAGTTTTAACAGTAAACTTTTGCGGGGAACTTTGTCAAAGGCCTTTTGAAAATCAAGGTATATAATATCTACAGCTTTACTCTCACCATACAGGTTGAGGATATCGTGGAAGAAGTCTAAGAGGTTTGTTAAACAGGAACGTTTGCTACGAAAGCCGTGTTGAGTATCTTTAAGTATGTTATTTTCCTCTAAGTGATTTACGAGTCTGTCTCTTATGAGCATTTCTAGCATTTTACATACAACTGAGGTTAAGCTAATTGGACGATAGTTACTGGGTAGGGGTTTGATGCCTTTTTTTTAAATCGGTGTTACGTTAGCTAGCTTCCACTGATCAGGCATAGTTCCAGACTGCAAGGATTTATTGAATAGCAATGTCAGTGGTTTGGAGAGCTCATCCTTAACTTCCTTTAGAACTCTAGGTGAGATTGTATCAGGTCCAAGCGTTTTATTTACCTTGAGTTTATCTAAACATTTCAATACTTCTCTCTCTGTAATGGTGATATTGCTTAGAACATCAAAATTATCTATCTGAATCGTCGATGCTGTAGGGATATCAATGAGGTATTCTGTTGTAAAAACTGATGCAAAGAAGGTATTGAGGGCATTACTCATTTGTACTTCGTCTTTGGTATATTCTCCATTTTCATCGACTAACGGTCCTACAGTTGAAGTAACTACTCTCTTCTTTCTAATATAACTATAGAATTATTTTGGGTTTGTTTTACTTTGATTAGCAACATGTAACTCCAGGGTCTTTTTACTTTGCTTAATTAACCTTTTGGCTTTGCGTCGTAGTTCTACAAATGTCACCCGTTCTTCGTCATTTTGTGAGGATTTAATCTATCATTAGCAAACTTTTTAGCAAGCAGACAGTTTGAAATATCTTTATTCCACCATTTGGGCTTATCATTATGGCCTGTACGCCGTATTTTCGATAGCATGCAGTCTTGCACTGCTTTTAGGTAAGTGTTTGCGAATGATTCCCAAGATGTATTTATGTCGTTACTCTTAATTAAAAAGCTCCAGTCAGTTTCTTTAAACATTGCTCTAAGTTTACGAAAGTTTGCTTGTTTGAAATTAGGGACTTTCTCGATGCTGCTATTTGGTTCGTTACTAGTAAACTTTAAACTGAAAGTTATCGTACGATGGTCGCTGTTACTGAATTCATCACCGACATTCAAATTTTCTATCAATTCTTCTTTTGTTGAAAGTACAAGGTCAAGGACATTATTTCCACGGGTTGGAGATCTAACAAATTGATATAGCGAACTCTCTTGCAAGTTTGCATACAGGTCAGTGTGGGGAGGGGGTGTATGGGAGTGTGGAGAGAGGGTGTATGGGAGTGGGACGAGGGGGTGTATGGGAGTACAAAGGAAATCAAGCAACAACAGGTCTAGTGACCCTTCTAGGCTGCTTGTCCTCCAAAACACTGAGGATCAAGTGTCCAAACAGTGGTTTAGAGTGGATAAGGGAACATTGGAAAGGGAACTACTGCCCTGGAACTAATGTCCGTGGCAGGATTAGGAAGTTAGTAGGGGACAGATGGGTTAGTAACTGAGAGGGGGATAAAATAAAGTTATTCATTTACAAACGCAGTCAGTCGCGGGTTTGATGCAAGATATTTGTCTAGGCGGAGTTTAAATGAATCAATGGTGCTGCAGTCTATAACGTCTCGGGGAAGCCCATTCCACAAGTTGACAACTCGATTGAAGAAGAAATTCTTAGATTCGTGGGAGTTAAAAGATTTACCAATAATTTTGCAACCGTTTCCCCGCGTGTAATTAGATTGGTCGATAGTGAAGTACTTACTACAGTTCATATTGTCGATGCCTTTGATGATTTTGAACACTTGAATTAAGTCACCTCTTAATCTGCGCTGGGTTAAAGGAAATAGATTTAATTCTCTAAGACGCTCTTCGTATGGTTTGTTCTTTAGGCTAGGTATCATTTTGGTAACTCTACGTTGAACTCGTTCTAGCTTGTTTATATCTTTTTGGTAATAAGGGCACCAGGATTGAACGCATTATTCCAGAAGAGGGCGGACTAAGAAATTGTAAAGGGTTAGGATAACTTCTTTGGATTTATGCTCAAATGACCTGCCTATAAAGCCAATTATTTTGTTTGCCTTCTTAACAACTTCTGAACATTGTTGACTCGGTTTTAGGTTACTCGATATTGTCACTCCCAGATCGGTTTCTCTGTTTACATTCTTAAGCTGAGTGCCATTCATCGAATAGTTTGCTTTCTCATTTAGGTATCCGATATGTAGTACTTTACATTTATCCGCATTGAAACTCATTTGCCAAATTTGGGCCCAACATGACAATTTATCTAGATTGTGTTGCATATCATCAACTTGTTCTTTCGAGAGTACGCTATTTGCAATTTTTGTATCGTCAGCAAATTTTGAGATTGTACAGGTGAGACCCTCATCTATGTCGTTGATGTAAATTAGAAAGAGAATTGGTCCTAGTACCGATCCCTGGGGTACCCCACTACTTACATTGGCCCATTTAGATGCCTTACCGTTTATGACTACTCTTTGCTTTCTGTCGCTGAGCCAATTTTCTATCCATTTCAACACACCGTCTTGTATTCCATGCGCTTTTAGTTTTAGCAGTAAACGTTTGTGGGGAACTTTGTCAAAGGCCTTTTGAAAATCAAGGTATATAATATCTACAGCTTTACTCTCATCGTAGAGGTTGAGGATATCGTGGAAGAAGTCTAAGAGGTTTGTTAAACAGGAACGTTTTTTACGAAAGCCATGTTGAGTATCTTTAAGTAAGTTATTTGCCTCTAAGTGATTTACGAGTCTGTCTCTTATGACCGTTTCTAGTATATTACATACAATTGAGGTTAAGCTAATTGGACGATAGTTACTGGGTTGGGATTTGCTGCCTTTTTTTAATATCGGTGTTACGTTGGCTAGCTTCCACTGATCAGGCATAGTCCCAGACTGCAAGGATTCATTGAATAGCAATGTCAGTGGTTTGGAGAGCTCATCCTTAGCTTCCTTTAGAACTCTAGGTGAGATTGTATCAGGTCCAGGCGTTTTATTTACCTTGAGTTTATCTAAACAATTCAATACTTCTCTCTCTGTAACGGTGATATTGCTTAGAACATCTGAATTATCAATCTGAATCGGCGATGGTGTAGGGATATCACTGAGGTCTTCGGTTGTAAAATCTGATGCAAAGAAGGTATTGAGGGCATTACTCATTTGTACTTCGTCTTTGGTGTATTCTCCATTTTCATCGACTAACGGTCCAACAGTTGAAATAACTACTTTTTTCTTTCTGATATAACTATAGAATTCTTTCGGGTTTGTTTTACTTTGATTCGCAACATGTTACTCCAGCGTCTTTTTACTTTGCTTAATTAACTTTTTGGCTTTGCGTCGTAGCTCTACAAATTTCACCCGTTCTTCGTCATTATGTGAAGATTTTAATCTATCATTAGCAATTTTTTTAGCAAGCAGACAGTCTGAAATATCTTTATTCCACCATTTGGGCTTATCATTATGGCCTGGACGCCGTATTTTCGATGGTATGCAGTCTTGCACTGCCTTAAGGTAAGTGGTTGTGAAACACTCCCAAGATGTATTTATGTTGTTATTGTTAGTCAGAAAGCTCCAGTCAGTTTCTTTAAGCTTTGATTTAAGTTTATGAAAATTTGCTTTCTTGAAATTAGGGACTTTCTCAATGCTGCTATTTGATTTGTTACTAGTAAACTTTAAAGTGAAAGTTATCGTACGATGGTCGCTGTTACTGAATTTATCACCAACATTCAAATTCTCTATTAATTCTTCTTTTATTGCGAGTACAAGGTCAAGCACATTATTACCACGGGTCGGAGATTGTACAAATTGAAAAAGTGAACTCTCTTGCAAGTTAGCATAGAGGTCGTGTCCAGAGTGTGAAGTAAGAATATCGCCCCATTTAGTCACAGGTAAGTTGAAATCGCCAAGAATTACGGAATCTTGTATGTTAGTTATTTCTGCAATTTGTTCATAAATTTCACTGTCAGTTTGCACTGATTGAGCTGGGGGTCTGTATACTAAAGCTAGTGTTATTATAGTTCCTCGTTTATTATTTAATAGTACGTAAGATATGTCTATATTCACAATTTGAGGTTTTGACATTAAGACAGGATTAAGACTTTCCATTATAAAAAACAGAACTCCTCCTCCATTTCTATTGATTTGACTTTTCTCAAACATGGGAGTGTGGGGAGGGGGTGTATGGGAGTGGGACGAGGGGGTGTGGGGAGCGGGTGTATGGGAGTGGGAGGAGGGGGTGTATAGGTGTGGGGGGAAGAGGTGTATGGGAGTGTGGGGAGGGGGTGTATGGGAGTGTGGGGAGGGGGTGTATGGGAGTGGGAGGAGGAGGTGTATGGGAGTGGGTGGAGGGGTGTATGGGAGTGGGAGGAGGTGGTGTGGGGAGGGGTGTATGGGAGTGGAAGGAGGGGGTGTATGGGAGTGTGGGGAGGGGGTGTATGGGAGTGAGAGGAGGGTGTGTATGGTAGTGTGGGGAGAGGGTGTATGGGAGTGTGGGGAGGGGGTGAATGGGAGATGGAGGAGGAGGTGTAGGGGAGTGGGTGGAGGGGGTGTATGGGAGTTTGGGGAGGGGGTGTATGGGAGTGGGTGGAGGGGGTGTATTGGGGTGTGGGGAAGGGGTGTATGGGAGTGTGAGGAGGGGGTGTGGGGAGGGGGTGTATGGTAGTGTGAGGATGGGGTGTATGGGAGTGTGGGGAGGTGGTGTATGGGAGTGGGAGGAGGGGGTGTATGGGAGTGTGGGGAGGGGGTGTATGGGAGTGGGAGGAGAGGATGAATGGGAATAGCTGGAGGGGGTGTATGGGAGTGGGAGGAGGGGGAGATTAAAACATTTAGTGGCTCACGTGTATTTGTGATATATATATATACTTAATATTAATGACTCTCATGCTTGGTGGGTTAGAATTAAATTACATCAATATCGGCCTGAGTTGCGTCGGGACACTTAGAAATCCTTGTATGGTATTCTGGAATATGGATTCTACGACTAGGTATGAATTGAAAGTATATTCGCCTAGTGTGTTTCTCTTCTCCTTAACATAATTATGATAGAAGGTGGAGTGTCTTTTAGACTGCCGTGGTGGAGTTGGTTAAAGCGTCGGCTATCGTCCTGACGGTCGGCGGTTCGAACCCCACTGAGAGATTAAAACATTTAGTGATTCACGTGTATTTGTGATAAATACTGTATATATATATATATATATATACAGTATATATATACAGTATATATATATATATATATATATATATATATATATATATATACAGTATATATATATATATATATTTTTTTTTTTTTTTTCTATGTGAATGAGGGACACAAAAGGCATAATTGCCTGCAGCGAGTGCTTCCCCCAGTTTTGAAAGAGGGACAGGGCCAAATTCAAGGGACGTTCGAGCTAAAATGCCTGGACACACGGTGTTTGAAGCAATTTAAGTCATAGGAAGAGGGAAACACTGATTCTGGGAGAGAGTTCCAGAGCTCAGCAGTTGAATAGAAGAAAGTCTGAAAATAGCGTTTCACTCTTGGGTTGGAGAGTTGCACAGAGTATGGGTGGGATTGTGTTGCAAGGCGGGTACTAGCCTATGTACCCTATGTAGAGGAGGTGGTATACACTGGGAAAGCTCCGAGAAACACTGATTATTGTAGTATGATAGAATAGCGAGAGAGATGCAACATTGCGGCGAAGAGAGAGAGATTGCAGAGAGTTAGTGAGTGGACGGGAGTTAATGATACGAAAGGTTTACCTTTCTACTTTGTCTAGGAGTGCGGTGTGAGAGGATCCTCCCCACACATGTGAACAATACTCAA
This sequence comes from Paralithodes platypus, assembly GCA_032716605.1. NCBI lineage: Eukaryota > Metazoa > Arthropoda > Malacostraca > Decapoda > Lithodidae > Paralithodes > Paralithodes platypus. The sequence continues at coordinate 17,617,782 of CM064540.1, forward strand.
TACAAGGATGCACTGTGCCCCTGTACAGAGCAAGAAGCTGTGCAGGGGTAAAGAACCCCTTGAGGCGGTTGAGCACACCCAGCTTCTGGGAGGCTGCCTTAGTGAGACTGGTAATATGGTCCTTCCAAGTTAGAGCAGAAGAAAAAGATGCACCGAAAACATTGAGAGAAGATGAAGGGTTGTTTTTTTATTGTTGAAGAATAACGGATAGTCATCTGGAGGTTCTTGACGGGTAGTAAGATGGATAAATTGAGTCTTGGAAGCATTAAATGCAACAATGTTTTTTCTACCCCAATTGGAAATAGTAGTTAGATCAGAAGATAAGTGTTTTATGGCTTCATTACATTTGTTTTTGAGGGACTGCTGGCTGGGGCGTTCTGGAAAACTAATTGAGTGGTGTAAGGTAGAGTCGTCTGCATATGAATGAATGGGACTGGATGTACAGTTGAGAAGATCATTTATGAAAATTAGAAAGAGAATAGGAGATAGGACAGAACCCTGAGGAACACCGGAGTTGATAGGATGAGGAAGTGAGCGATGGTCATCTACAACCGCAGCTATGGAATGGCCGGAAAGGAAATTAGAGACAAAGGCACAGATGGAGGGACAGAAACCGAAGGAGGGCTGTTTGGAAATTAAAGATTTGTGCCAGACTCTATCGAAGGCCTATTTTATGTCTAGTGCAACAGAAAAATTCTCACCAAAGTTCCAAAAGTTGGATGACCAAGAGTAAGTAAGATATGAAAGAAGATCACCAGTAGTGCGACCCTTAAGGAAGCCGTACTGGCGATCTGAGAGCAGATTATGAGAAGAGAAATGGTTAAGAAATTTGAAAGCAAGAATAGTTTCAAAAACTTTAGAGTTACAAGAGATGAGAGCAATTGGACGATAGTTGGAGGGTTGAGAGCGGCCACTCTTCTTTGGGACAGGTTGAATGAGAGCAAACTTCCAGCAACAAGGGAAGATGTTAGAGGAGTGACAGAGACAAAAGAGTTTGCCTAGGCAGGGGGTCAGTATGCAAGCACAGTTTTTGAGTACAACAGGAGGAACACCATCCGGACCGTATGCCTTCTTAGTATTAAGCCCAGAGAGGGTAGAAAGTACATCTTTAGTAGAGATTAGGATATTAGGCGTAAGTAGGAGAAAGGGGGGTGGAGAGGGAGGAATACCATCAGAAAAAGTTTGAGCGAAGAGTTCAGCTTTGTCAGAGGAATAAGTGATGGTTGTGCCATCAGAGTGGAATAGGGGAGCGAAAGAAGAGGAAGGAAAATGTTTGGAGTTTTTTTTGGCTAGATTTATATATATATATATATATATATATATATATATATATATATATATATATATATATATATATATATATATATATATATATATATACCGGTATAAATACTGTATATATATATATACCGGTATATATATATATATATATATATATATAATTATATATATATATACCGGTATATATATATATACATAGTAAGCATATTAAAAGAGTCAAAACTGTATTCAACGCCATCTTTGTTTTCACTTACTTCTTTTAAATTTTCTTTACAAAATACAAAAGGATCAGTTGTTTTACCTATATTATGGCTTCCCTGATGTGGGCCAAACATGTGTAAAGAAAATTGAAAAGAAGTAAGTGAAAATAAAGATGGCGTTGAGTACAGTTTTGACTCTTTTAATATACTTACTATGGACATTATGGTGCCCTTGGCCACCCACGGTTGTACTATATATATATATATATATAATATATATTATATATACATATATATATATATAATATATATATATATATATATATATATATATATATATATATATATAATATTATATATAATATACGGTATATATATAGTATATATATTAATATATACAGTATATATACTGTATGTATACAGTATATATATATATATATATATATATATATATATATATATATATATATATATATAAATATATATATATATATATATACAGTATATACTGTATATATATAATTATATATACATATATATATATAATATATATATATATATACCGGTATATATATATATATATATATATATATATATTATATATATATCTATATATATATATATATACCGGTATATAATATATATATATATATATATATATATATATATATATATATATATATATATATATATATATATATATATGTATATGTATGATATATATATATATATATATCTATATATATACTCTATACATATATAAACATATATATACATATGTAGCCTATATATATATATACTGTATATATATATATAAACATATATATACATATGTAGCCTATATATATATATATATATATACGGTATATATATATATACAGTACATACTGTATATACATAACCTGAATGTTTAATCATATAGTGATTCATGGCTGTGATATACAGTATCTAATTAATATAGTTTCTTTTTTTGTTCGTCATATAAAAGCAAAAGATATTTGCATTGCGAAATACTTAGCATATTTTACGAATATTCGACTCCACAAGCTAGAAATACCCTATACCTGGAGCACTGAAGCAGAATACCCTATACCTGGAGCACTGAAGCAGAATACCCTATACCTGGAGCACTGAAGCAGAATACCCTATACCTGGAGCACTGAAGCAGAATACCCTATACCTGGAGCACTGAAGCAGAATAAATATTTGCTATCCAAATCCGAAGTTTTCCTTTTATATCATTTGAACCATAATTTAGCTCAAAGAATACAGGTTGTATATATTTCCTTTGAACCAATTGGAAGTAGATTTTTCGACAGCTTGTAACTCAAAACAAGGTCTACAGGTTTTACATGTGGGTCAACATATGGCTTTAGCCACAGTGTGTAGTTTTTCTAAGAACACTGAGTCAAAACTGATAATGTTCCACCCAAGTAGTTCTCGATATACCCCAACCTCCATGTATGTAAAACGAAAACGTTACTGTTTTATGTCATGTCGGTGACCTTGACCTTATGTTTTTATAAGTGCCGTGTATGTGATTTTTTGTTTTTTTCTAAATTCCACTACTCCCTCTCGGGCATAGGCTGAGAGCCTGTACATTCAGCCGTTATTGAACGGTGAAGCCCGTGAGGTCTCGTTCCAGTCTAGGGGGTGAGACATGTGAATTACTTTTAGCTGCAACCAGCCCTTGCCATCTTGCCTTCGCAGAATGCATAAGGCTTAGTTGCTCATTCACAGCTCGAAGCAGCTCCATCTCTGAAACTGCCCCGCTCCAGTGCTTCACTGTCTCATCTCATAGACTCGGACCCTCACTCTCTGAACGCCACCTATTGAACAATGAACTCACTAGTCATTGCCCCCCTATGGCATATTTTTGAATATGGGAATAATCATACAGTGCTATTTAATCAGGGAACAATGAGAGTATTCATTTGGCGTTTCGGTGGGCTTTGTGGTAATGTACAGCAGAAATTCCATCCCAATAATATCTTCCCATTGACATATTGGGATTCGAGCCCGGGTCCATTAAATTACCAGTCCAGTGGCAAAACCACTCCACCACACCTCCCCTTCAATTCGATTCATACAGAATTCTATATATTTACCATTTAAAGCAATATTGCTGCTCCATGTGCATATATTTCACTTGTACAATGAACATATGAATATTAAAGACAAGAAAATAAGTGCAAACAGCAAGTATTCAGTCAAAAACCTTATATCTGTGACGGGGGAGGGTTGAGGCATGTGACAGGATGGGCAACATACACCCTCCCTCTCCAAGGTCTCGCGTAACACTAGACAAGAACGGTTGCCTCTTGCCCAAATTAGAGAGTGGGAAGGAGTGGAGGGAGTGAGAGTGATGACTCGGCATATTACCGGCGGCAAAAATGTATAGGGGGAAATAAAGACGGAAAAACAAGGATAACTGAGGAGTGGTCAAATAGAAGGAGAAAGTGTGGGGGAGGAGAGGGAGAGGGGGGTAAGACCCATGTTAGGGAAAGGTAATAGCCGATGGTAAGTAGGTATACCAACTAATCACATATTGCTTCCATTTCACCAGTACTGGGGCGTTTCCTGAAGGCCTATTACTTTTGCCGGGTTAAACATTGCAAAATATTAACAACAATAATATCTTAACTAAATATGCCAAGATTCAAATCTTTACAATAACCAGCAGTATATTTCTTTCCATCTCTCTCTCTCTCTCTCTCTCTAGCTCTCTCTCTCTCTCTTTCTCTCTCTGTCTTTCGCTCTCGCTCTCTCTTTCGCTCTCGCTCTCTCTCTCTCTCTCTCTCTCTCTCTCTCTCTCTCTCTCTCTCTCTCTCTCTCTTGTACAGTGGTGTGTGTGACGTGTGACAAGGGTAATGATTGAGAGGCAGAGTGGGGAAGGTGATCTGAAGGGTAGGGAGACCTCTGTACCAAAGAAAGACAACCGGAGAAAAGAGTAACAGAGGACGTCAACAGGTAAGAAGAACAACCAATTGTCATACAAGTAACTTATAAATGAGATGTAGTTAACCATGCCCTCCCTTGAATGACAGCACTAGGGCGTGCCCTTGTTACAGGGATTTACTGGACATTCGCCGCGAATCGTTTGACCAATTAAGCTGCCGGGGCACGCCGTGGGATCGAACTGCAGACCCTTCGATCAGCAGTCAGACGCGCTACCGGAATGTAGCAGCAATAAAATAAAAAGTGACCAAACCTAATGTTAAATAACCTAACTTTATCTGACAAAAACTAACAACACCTAACCCATCTTTGCTGAACCTATAATATCTTAGCTTAAGCTAACCTTACGCAAACTACTATAGCCTAGGCAAACTTAATATAACCGAATGAAAGCTAACCTGGGAGTAATTCAGCATAATCTAAATTGCCCTACTATATCCTACTCTAACGTAATGTATTTAAGTACCATTAATTTCGATGATTTGATCACATGAAAAGCAATTATTACTCTTTATTATATTTGTTCGTAAACCCATGTCTTGTAAACAGTGAGGTATAATTTATTAAGAACAGTGATGACCAAGGTTTGAAAAGTATAATATAAAGTAGGTGTACATAATTGATACCATCACTTGCCTTCTTAATTTTGTGATATTAAAATAATTTAGGGAAAATTTAAAAATATAATTGATTTTATCTTGAATTTGCCTTTTACCTCAAGAATATGTATATGCTAATAAGTCAGCAATATCAAAGTAGAGCATAGGCCTAAACAGAATGTGTGAACTTGTATCAATTTATATATATTATACATGAAATACACACAATTCTGGGAAAATACAGTTATTCCCATTTTCTATGTAGGATCGAATTAAGGGGTTTATTTTTAGACTAAAGAGTACGTGCCAACGTGAGTGATAGCAGCGTGAGCAAGAGGAAAGCAAGGAGGCAGCAGGACACGAGCTAATAGTGAAGTACGTGCCAACGTGAGTGATAGCAGTGTGAGCAAGAGGAAAGCAAGGAGGCAGCAGGAAACGCGCTAATAGTGAAGTACGTGCCAACGTGAGTGATAGCAGCGTGAGCAAGAGGAAAGCAAGGAGGCAGCAGGACACGCGCTAATAGTGAAGTACGTGCCAACATGAGTGATAGCAGCGTGAGCAAGAGGAAAGCAAGGAGGCAGCAGGAGACGCGCTAATAGAAAAGTACGTGCCAACGTGAGTGATAGCAGCGTGAGCAAGAGGAAAGCAAGGAGGCAGCAGGAGACGCGCTAAAGTGAAGTACGTGCCAACGTGAGTGATAGCAGCGTGAGCAAGAGGAAAGTAAGGAGGCAGCAGGAGACGCGCTAATAGTGAAGTACGTGCCAACGTGAGTGATACCAGCGTGAGCAAGAGGAGAGTAAGGAGGCAGCAGGAGACGCGCTAATAGTGAAGTCACTATTATTGATTCTGGTAATACTGAAAATCTACGGATACTAGAGTCGCTCCACATTTATATAAATAAACCCTCCCTCAATAATTATCAGTCCGCTGTTCTTCTAAGGCTCTAAGCATTGTTCAGTAACTTGTGAGCATAGAAGAATTACCCCCTTTTACTCTTTTAATATATAAATTTATGGCTATTATTTGTCTTTTCTGGCATTCTGTACTATTTTGCCTTTTAAATATTGCAAGTTTATCCTCCCACTATAATTTACTTGCAGTATTGAAGTTTTATAGTCTCAGTTTACAAATCTCCCACAAGTTTGCTTATTTATAGATATACGAGTGTAATATAGTTTTTTCTTCGTTTTTAGATCACTGATGATGACATAAGTTATGTGTCGAAGCGTCTGGAAAATAAAGATGCTGTTTGTTGCAACGCTTGTCATCCTTTTCCTATCTCTCTCTCTCTCTCTCTCTCTCTCTCTCTCTCTCTCTCTCTCTCTCTCTCTCTCTCTCTCTCTCTCTCTCTCTCTCTCTCTCTATGTATATATCTATATATATATAGATATATAGATATATATCAGGGTTGGCATGATTAAAATCAAACGATTTTAATCAAGTGATTTTAATCGATTATAATCAAAGAAAAAAAAATATTGATTAAAATCAAAATTGATTTTTTTATTAAAATATCACATTCCAAGTAATTATAAGACATTTTGCGCTAATCTTAATAGTCTACCAAAATGTTTACCCTCCTAAACATTATATAGTAACCTATATCACAAATATTTTGCATATCTCTAATAAACTTTTGCACTAGTTCAAGAATTGAAAAAAATGAAATATATTGTGTTCTTTCATAGAAAATAAATTATCTTTGATCCTTAACCCTCCTTCCTCGGCTGGACTCCAAAGCTCCATATCGAGTTTTCCCCGTACAGCCTGGCTGGCCTACATAGCTCCATAGCATTTTGTCATGGCTTAAAACCATTTAAAACCGCACTTGAGAAAGTGTTGTTGTCTTAGTGGATGGTCCGTATAACCAACAAGAACAAAAACACATTGCCTGTAAGTCAGGTGACTCCTGCTTGCGTGCATGCACGGCCTAACAAAAGTTTCTATTGATTTCCTGAGTCTCAAACGATTCATGAAAGCAGTCGACAGTGAAATAGGAATGCTTACAATGGTGAAATATATCAGTAATCAATATTAATACAGGATACATAATCAATAATCAATTGTTGAACGAGTGTAAATAGACCATAGCCATGGCTGCCGATACTGCATCGTCGCATTCGAACAGTTCTCAGTAGCATCACAAAACAGCCGGTCTTATTTCCCACCTCACACAATAACCGCTTAATGTACAGTGTTTTAGGCTTCACCCATCACAAAATAACGTCGAGTACTGCCTCTGGTATGTATATAACCTAGGTTAAGCTATTTTTTTACGTATTTATAAGTGCGCCAAAATCCTGAGAATTTGATGATTCATCCAGATTTAGCATTGGCGGGAAGGTTTAAATGGCTGTTCGGCGAGGGTTAAATTACTTTGATTTAATTGTTTTTCTGACATAATATAATCAAAGTAATATCCTTTAATTAAGATGTAGGAAGATATTTGTTATATACTTACAATATTATACAAGTTTTGCACAAAATGGAAGTTTGTATTAAAAAAAAATCGATTTTAATCAAATAAATCCGATTTTAGTACAACAAAATCAATGATTTTGATTTCTATCAAAACAATCATATATTTTTTCCAACCCTGATATATATATATATATATATATATATATATATATATATATATATATATGCCGGTATAATTATATATATACCGGTATATATATATATATATATATATATACAGTATATACAGTATATATAATTATAAATACCCTATCCTATATCAATGAGCTTAGTGCATTGGTAGAGGTACAAAGAAGAGGTGTTTTAGAAGCTGAAAATAAATGAAAACAGGGCCACTTCTTGTCATTGTGGCAGCTATTTACCAGGTACGAATATGAGGTTAATTTCATCTTAATTTCTATAACTCGCACTGCCTTGTAAACACCAAACATGATAAAATAACAGTATGTATCATTGAGTTATCACAAGTGGAAATGAACGAGAAAATTGCATATTTTTGCTCATACGTGTTATGTGGGGGGTCTGCTTTCAGCGACGAAACCAGCCATTTAGTGATCAATTTTCTTGGGTGATGTGAGGAGGGAAAGAGGTATGGTAACTATTATAGGGAGAGTTTGACACAATCTTTTCATTGTAGCTCGTTTTTAGTCGCTCAGAGCTACAGATATGGTGCTAGCGCAATGTACATTGAGCGGAATTAGTGGGAAAATAGCCGTCAGGGCGTATTCTTACCTACAAAAGCCACAGCAAGAAAACGGTTAATTAATTATATATATTTTAGGAAAGCTATTAGAGAAACTATAACAAATTTTATCGCTACATAATATACACACTCGTCACTATATTTGTTCTAATATTATTGGAACTGAAATGCTGATACAAGGGGAAAATAATTAGGCAGTAAAAAAAGTAAGAATGTATAAGAATACATGACACGCTGCATTCGCGTAATAATACAAGGGAATACAAAGGAAAGCAAGCAACAACAGACCTACTAGTCCTTACTACGCTGCTTGTAAAAAAATAAATTTAAACAAAAAATATAAAACAAATATTGAGATTGCCACAGCCATCAACTGAAGGGCTTCATACTCAGTAGTTGCTATACTAAGAGTGACAGAGGGTGGCAAGTCGATGATACTGCCACTTGACACTAGCACAATTCGAAGGTGACCTGAATATTTACCGGTGTCAGAAGCAAAGTGCCAGAGAGAGAGAGAGAGGTGGGGGAGTCATATCAAGGAGAAACCTTATTGTTTACCATCTTCTGTACCGAAGAAGTTTTTGTAATTTAATTCTAGCTATATTTAGGCGATTTTGTGCAGTTTATGAAAGATCTGTGGTAGTAAAAATTCTTAAGTGAGATAGTTCGAGGCCTGTTAATTGCTGGAGGCCCGTTTTTAACTGAATAAAATCGTCTAATAGTAGCCAGAATAAAGTTAATAAGACGTCGCCGGTACAGAAGGGGTTAATAAGTGGTACAATGTTCGTTCTTTTCAGTGTATAAAAATTACCAGGTCTGCTATGGTAAAATTACCAGGTCTGCTATGGTAAAATTACCAGGTCTGCTATAGTAAAATTACCAGGTCTGCTATGGTAAAATTACCAGGTCTGCTATGGTAAAATTACCAGGTCTGCTATAGTAAAATTACCAGGTCTGCTATGGTAAAATTACCAGGTCTGCTATGGTAAAATTACCAGGTCTGCTATGGTAAAATTACCAGGTCTGCTATAGTAAAATTACCAGGTCTGCTATGGTAAAATTACCAGGTCTGCTATGGTAAAATTACCAGGTCTGCTAGGGTAAAATTACCAGGTCTGCTAGGGTAAAATTACCAGGTCTGCTAGGGTAAAATTACCAGGTCTGCTAGGGTAAAATTACCAGGTCTGCTAGGGTAAATTTACCAGGTCTGCTATGGTAAAATTACCAGGTCTGCTATGGTAAAATTACCAGGTCTGCTATGGTAAAATTACCAGGTCTGCTATGGTAAAATTACCAGGTCTGCTATGGTAAAATTACCAGGTCTGCTATGGTAAAATTACCAGGTCTGCTATGGTAAAATTACCAGGTCTGCTATGGTAAAATTACCAGGTCTGCTATGGTAAAATTACCAGGTCTGCTATGGTAAAATTACCAGGTCTGCTATGGTAAAATTACCAGGTCTGCTATGGTAAAATTACCAGGTCTGCTATAGTAAAATTACCAGGTCTGCTATGGTAAAATTACCAGGTCTGCTATGGTAAAATTACCAGTCTGCTATGGTAAAATTACCAGGTCTGCTATAGTAAAATTACCAGGTCTGCTATGGTAAAATTACCAGGTCTGCTATGGTAAAATTACCAGGTCTGCTATGGTAAAATTACCAGGTCTGCTATGGTAAAATTACCAGGTCTGCTATGGTAAAATTACCAGGTCTGCTATGATAAAATTACCAGGTCTGCTATGGTAAATTACCAGGTCTGCTATGGTAAAATTACCAGGTCTGCTATGGTAAAATTACCAGGTCTGCTATGGTAAAACTTACAGAAACCAAGAGATGAGATCTTTAATTTCTCTCTCCTTTATAATTTCCATCCTTGTATATGTTTTGCTTTTTATATCTTCTACTGTCTTCCAATAAATCCTATGTTAATGTATATCGCACTAAGGTCTCCTAATGTTACGCTTCCAATCACTGTGTCTCGTCTCACAATGTTTTTTCTCCAAGTGTCTCCTTCACACAGTGTCGCATCTCTTCTCCAAGTGTCTCATTCACACAGTGTCGCATCTCTTCTCCAAGTGTCTCCTTCACACAGTGTTGCATCTCTTCGCCCAATGTTTCATTCACACAGTGTCGCATCTCTTCGCCCAGTGTTTCATTCACACAGTGTTGCATCTCTTCGCCCAGTGTCTCATTCACACAGTGTCGCATCTCTTCTCCAAGTGTCTCCTTCACACAGTGTCACATGGAGTGGCTTTGGTCACCCAGGCTTTATTGTGGTCGGCAGGAAGGCTTCTGTGGGGGCGCTCGGTTATGGCCTTGGAGTTGCTCGGGGCCTTGGGGCTGTTCGGCCAGGCAGCGTGGGGAACAACAACAACAACAACATCTCTTCTAACAATATATCCTTTAAAAGTATAATCTTTAACAATATACTGTCTAGCAATATCTCCTTTAACAATATATCAGCTAACAATATACCCCCTTGCAATAATTCCTCTAACAATATAACCACTACCAATACCTCCTCCTCCTCCTCCTCCTCTAGTGCCTGTTCTTCTATTGTCTCCTCCCACGTCACCATCATGCACGTTTCCTCTCATGTCTTCTCGCATGTCTCCCGCAGTTTATACATTTATCAAAAGTATAACACAATATACTGTATATATATATATGATTTTTCTACTTCATTATGTAACTGTTGAACGAGATAAAAAGGAGAGAGAGAGAGAGAGAGAGAGTGAGAGAGAGAGAGAGAGAGAGAGAGAGAGAGAGAGAGAGAGAGAGAGAGAGAGAGAGAGAGAGAGAGAGAGAGAGAGAGAGAGAGAGCAAACTAATACACACAAAGTCCGTTATGGCCTATATTTAGTCATAATTCAAATTAATCTGACAACAAATTGGAGACATGTGCTACATATGAACTCGCCCATGGAGAACAATCCCTCTTGCACGTAGAGGGAGGTCTAGCAATTGGAATGTCTAGACGGACCCGTCATGCTCGAAAGTAATGTACCTCATTCTCAAATTTATATCTATAGTATTTTCGTTGTTTGAGGACACATATTACTTGGCAGAAGTAAGTATAGCTTGAATTTGAAAGCCTTGTTCCTAGCTGCTACAGAAAGATATATTTTACCTAGAAAGAATAGACTCAGACAAGACGGGCCTTTTGAGGTAGACTACATACATCAAACATTGAATAAGCCACCATGTATCCCCGGTGCCGGAGAGCTCAGTGGATCAACTCACCAACACCAGATCACTAACAACGGAGTTTGGAGGAGAATGTATTATGTCATCATTTGTATATCTCCAGCTGTCTGGTTGTGTCAAAAATATATTAAATATATTCGGTTGAGAAGATTGTAAGCGCCAATCGAGCAGCGTAGTACCAAGGGGAGGCCTATAGGCATGTGATAATGAGTGGCTGGAACTCCTTTTACATTTGCTTGGTTTCCCTCACTGATTTTTTTGTGTCTCAACTATGAGTGCAACCCAGCTAGTTCTTACAAACACCTCTTCTTAGTTTTCTACCACACAAATAAATAGCACACTATACTTCTTTCCGATACACACATATTGTCTTGTATATTATTTGTTTTCCCACAAACCAGCATTATAGTCCCCGGGGAGGTGGGGGGGGGGGAGGCCATATATGCCCCATTATCGCCTGTACTTCCAAAAAACAACCCCTCATAATATTCTGGACCACTGACTGCAACTCTTTCTATCAACTTTTGCAACATTCATGGCCTTTCCTCTAATTTTCCGTCTGTTTAACAATATACCAAACAAACCTTATCTTCTTTTCTTCACCGAGATTTAGGTGTCTGAAGCAACTGCCATCAACCCCTTCTCTGTATCCTACTTTCTCTATCCTTGTTTCCAAGCTAAAGGTGGATGTTGTGTATTTGTGCACAACAAACTCACTTGCTCTTGTGTTCCCGACTTTGACTCTTCTGAATTCTCCAACTCTCTGGCTCAAACTTTCCTCTCACTCTCAAACTAAATATCTGTGTGCTGTCTATCTATTCCCTAACTCTACCGACTTTCCTAGATTCTTTGACTATCTAACTTCTAAGATAAAAAACATCCTATCAACCTCTACTTTCTAGGAAATCTCTATATTAGGTGATTAAATGTTCACCACCACCAATGGCTCTCCTCTCATTTCTCTGACCAACCTGGTGAACAATCTTACAACTTTTCTCTCCTAATTAACCTAGAGCAAGTAGTTCAGCATCCTACTCATATCCCTGACAGCCTTGGAGATTGGCTCAACATTCTTGACTTATTTCTAACCTCAAATCCTTCTGCTTACACAGGAAATATTTTCTCTCTCTTTCAATCATAATCATATATCTGTTACTTGTCCTATCTTTCCAGTGCAGCCATCCAAACTGCCCTACCGGTGGCGCCTGTGGCATCTTGGTGCTGCCGACTGGGAGGCTCTTCGGCAGTAGCTTACTTCTTTGATCTCTCATGGAAAGATTATTGCTTCTGAGGCCGGAAACCCTCGGATTGTGCCGAACACATCACTGAGGTTATCATTTCAGGTGTGTAGATTTCAATTTCATACTCTCAATCTAATGCAAAACAAATATTTGTTTACTCACGCTTATTCTACTGGTGTCCACAATAAGGACGAAGTATACAGAGAGCACCGATGCCTTTAAAATCATGAATCTCAAACTCTTTATGTTTCTACCCAGAATCATTCCAAATCTATTCTTCAACTTACCAACAATAGTTTGTTCATCAATAACAAATGTAAGGGAACTTTCTAATTCTAGGACATCCCAAGCTTTTTGGCATCTATCCAAAAATCTCTCAAACAATATTTCTTCCTCGTCTTTTTCAATCTGATGGCACCATTGTCACTTCTTCCTCTGACAAAGCTGAACTCTAAGCTCAAACTTTCATTAAAAACTCTACCTTTGGATGATTCCCGCACCATTCCTCCCTCTCCACCCCCCTCTCTCTTATTTATGCCTATTATTCTACTCTCTTTTAAGGATGTACTTTCTGCCCTCACTGGGCCTAATACTAAGAAGGTATATGGACCAGATGGTGCTCCTCCTGTTGTACTCAAACACTATTCTTCCGTACTGACTCCCTGCCTAGGCAAACTCTCCTATCTCTGTTTTTCCTCTAACATCTTCCCTTCTTGCATGAAGCTTGCTCTCATTTAATCTGTCCCAAAGAAGGGTGACCGCTCTCAACACTCCAACTATCTGCCAACTGCTCTCTTTTCTTGCATCTCTAAAGTGTTTTATTCTATTCTTAATTCAAAATGTCTTAATCATTTGTCTTCCCATAATCTTCTTTCAGGTCGCCAGCATGGTTTCCTTAAGGGCCGTTCTACTGATCATCTCCTTTCTTATCTTACTAACTCTTAGTCATCATCCTTTCAAGGCTTTGGTGAGACCTTTTCTATTGCGCTACACATATTGAAAGCCTTTCTTAGAGTCTAGCACATATCTATTATTTCTAAACTACCCTCCTTCAGTTTCTATCCCTCCATCTATGCCTTTATCAATATATTCCTTTCTGACCGTTCCGTAGCTGCATTTGTGGACGGCCATTGCTCACTTTCTCAACCGATCAACTCTGGTGTTCCTCAGAGTTCTGTCCTGTTTCCAGTTTTCTATATATTATTCATTAATGATCTTCTTAACTAACTGTATCTCTATTCCTGTCCATGCATTAGTTTACTTTACACTATTGAACTAGTTTTCCAAAATTACCTACCATGCAATTCCCTCAATACTCATATGATGAGACCATAGTACGTCTATCTCTCGAGAACCTCGTGCTTTTATGTTTGTGCCCGAAATCAAGTCAAATCTGTTCTTTGACTAGCCAAAAACTATTTCATCAATAACTAATGCTCTAAACTTTCAAAGTGTAGCTCTTCCCAGGCTTTCTGGCATCTCGCTAAAAACCTCGATGGTTCAGTAGAAAGAAATTGACACCTCAGAATTTATTGTGGTATAAGAAATAGCCAACCAACATCCTCCATATCAGATGACTTTGAACTTGAGGTCATATCAAAGAAAACCACCTTAACTATTATATAAACTCGCGAGCTTTCCAAAAATGCAAAAATATAGCATTGCATTTTCGCGTTAAACATTAAACAAATATTATCATCGTAAATAATTCCTTTAATTTTCAGTGTCTACACTTTTACTGAAATTGGTTGTAAACATCACGGGACTCACAAAAGTTGCGAGATCTCTGTAAATTTCAATCGTCGGAAAATATGTAATACAAAAATAGTAATATTTACTCAATATTATTTGGAAAGCAAACATAAGCAAGCATAAGTTACTCAAAATAAATAATCATACATTAAATAGTTTAGCTTTGTCTAAAATAAGAATTTTATGATTTATTATTTAGCTGGCAGCTGTTTTTCATACATCAGCTTAGCTAGATCAAATCTCAGCTGAACAAATGCTTAGCAGGTTTCTAATAGTTTCCTACGATTTTCAATGAACAAAGTCATAAAATTGGAATTTCTTAGCAAGGCGTTATAAATTTGGCCCCTGACCCTTAAAGCTCATATTACCATTGACGACAATTCCGGATATTAACTTAAAATCTCTGACCTCTGACATGGATGGACAGAGATATGACCAATTTCGATTAATCTTGAACCACTATAAGACGAAAATGTGACCGAAACATGTAAACAAATATATTCGAAGATGAAATACGTGAGATGGAATGGTAAATTATTTCTTCAGACTGAATTCAAGTGATATGAGTAAAAATACTAAATGTTGATGCCAACTAGGTCCAATTTAATTGGACCTTTTAAGAGGTGCCTTTTTGACATGTCAGGCCAATAACACAGAATTGTGAAAAGAGGGAGTGATAAAGAAAATGAAAAATAAAACAAAATAAATGGTGGAGACATCGACCCGGCACTCGTCATAAAAGTTATAATAAGTCGGTAGTGGAGGGAGGTGGTGGTGGTGGTCTTTATTGCCGGGACTGCTGTCTAGTTACCCTATAATCAGGCCCTATCTACATAATTATACAGTATATACCCGTACACCTTTACCCCCCCCCCCTCTCTCTCTCTCTCTCTCTCTCTTAATAGCTGTAGTGTGACTAATGGAGTATGGATTGTTACGTCAGTAGGTGGGGTATATACAACGGTTGGGCCAGCTTCCGTCACGATTGGTTGGTCTGCCGCCCTTCGCTCTGTGTGGTCACGTCGTCTAATGGCTAGACAGAGAGAGAGAGAGACGGCAATAAGTAAGATAATTTGAAAAAAATATATATACGGTATATTATATATATATATACAGTATATATATATATATATATATATATATATATATATATATATATATACTTTAGGGTTAAGGCCCCATTAATTACTCTTCCATTCATCTATCTATAGCCTATGATAGCGCAGTTGGAATTGTGTACATGCTTAGATTGATATGCAGGATTCGAAACTGCATAATAAATCGTAGGCTTGTCCACCATTCTTTAACTGTCTTCGTAGCGCAATGGATAAATGCACTGAATTTCGTTGTGAGCATCCTAGGTTCGAATCCCTGGACTGCCTCATGTATTTGTTGATTTCATTAATTGAGTTTAGGAGTAAAGTCGGTTGGTGGAGGTAACATAAAATATGCTGAATATACTGTACTGTATATACGGTAAAAAATTTAAATACTCCCAGCCGGGATCCAACCTCCGACAATCAGAATCCTCCTAAATATAAATAGGAAAAAGTTAAAATTCCTCTATCATGCTGTGTAGGCTGTCAGTAACCTGTAACTCTTGCAAGGCTCTGAGATTATAGAGTGAAGCTTCTATAGGAGTGTGTTGCTTCATATGTGCTGCATTAGATGGTGACAGTGGAACTTCATGGTGCTGATTATTTCCTTTCTGCCACACTAGATGACGTCACGTAATATGGAGAGAGCAGCTATAACATCATTCACATCATCTTCCAATGTGTGTGTGTGTGTGTGTGTGTGTGTGTGCCATTGATGCGGATGTTTCCATGGTTGTAGTGTTAATATGAATGTATGCAAGTATTCCTGTTTGGGGGTGAATGGACTCCAGACGTTAAGGTGTGTGAGGTGAGTGTGGAGGGTGAGGTATGAAATATAAATGTGGAGGGTGAGATGTGTGAGGTAAATGGGGAGAGTGAGGTGAATGTGGATGGTGAGGTGAGTGAAGTGAGTGTGGAGGGTGAGTTGAGTGGAGTGAGTGTGGAGGGTGAGATGTGTGAGGTAAATGGGGAGAGTGAGGTGAATGTGGATGGTGAGGTGAGTGAAGTGAGTGTGGAGGGTGAGCTGAGTGGAGTGAGTGTGGAGGGTGAGGTATGAAATATGAATGTGGAGGGTGAGATGTGTGAGGTAAATGGGGAGCGTGAGGTGAATGTGGAGGGTGAAGTGTGTGAGGTGAGTGTGGAGGGTGAGGTGAGTGTGAGGGTGAGGTGAGTGTGGAGGGTGAGGTGTGTGAAGAGAGTGTAGAGGGTGAGATGAGTGTGGAGGGTGAGGTGAGTGTGGAGGGTGAGGTAAGTGTGGAGGGTGTGGTGTGTGAAGTTAGTGTGGAGTGTGAGGTGAGAGTGGAGGGTGAGATGAGTGTGGAGGGTGAGGTGAGTATGGAGGGTGAGGTGTGTGAAGTTAGTGTAGAGGGTGAGGTGTGTGAAGTTAGTGTGGAGGGTGGGGTGTGAGAGGTGAGTGTGGAGGGTGAGGTGAGCGTGGAGGGTGAGGTGTGTGAAGTTAGTGTGGAGGGTGAGGTGAGTGTGGAGGGTGAGGTGTGTGAGATGAGTGTGGAGGGTGAGGTGTGTGAGGGTGAGATGAGTGTGGAGGGTGAGGTGAGTGTGGAGGGTGAGGTGTGTGTGGAGGGTGAGGTGTGTGTGGTGAGTGTGAGGTTGAGGTGTGTGAGGTGAGGGTGAGGTGAGTGTGGAGGGTGAGGTGTGTGTGGAGGGTGAGGTGAGGGTGAGGTGTGTGTGGAGGGTGAGGTGAGTGTGGAGGGTGAGGTGTGTGTGGTGAGTGTGAGGGAGAAGGGTGTGTGGAGGGTGAGGTGTGTGTGGTAAGTGTGAGGGTGAGGTGAGTGTGTAAGGGTGAGGTGTGTGAGGTGAATGTGGAGGGTGAGGTGAGTGTGGAGGGTAAGGTGAGTGTGGAGGGTGAGGTGTGTGGTGTGAGTGTGGAGGGTGAGGTGAGTGTGGGGTGTGAGGTGAGTGTGGAGGGTGAGGTGTGTGGTGTGAGTGTGGAGGGTGAGGTTAGTGTGGAGGGTGAGGTGTGTGAGGTGAGTGTGGAGGGTGAAATGTGTGAGGTTAGTGTGGAGGGTGAGGTGTGTGAGGTGATTGTGAGGGTGAGGTGAATGTGGAGGGTGAGGTGTGTGAGGTGAGGGTGAGATGAGGGTGAGGTGAGTGTGGAGTGTGAGGGTGAGGTGTGTGATGTGAGTATGGAAGGTGAGGTGAGTGTGGAGGGTGAGGTGTGTGAGGTGAGTGTGGAGGGTGAGGAGTGTGCGGGTGAGGTTAGTGTGGAGAGTGAGGTGTGTGAGATGAGTGTGGAAAGTGAGGTGTGTGAGTTGAGTGTGGAGGGTGAGGAGTGTGAGGGTGAGGTTAGTGTGGAGGGTGAGGTGTGTGAGATGAGTGTGGAAAGTGAGGTGTGTGAGTTGAGTGTGGAGGGTGAGGAGTGTGAGGGTGAGGTTAGTGTGGAGGGTGTGGTGTGTGAGATGAGTGTGGAAAGTGAGGTGTGTGAGTTGAGTGTGGAGGGTGAGGGGTGTGAGGTGAGTGTGGAGGGTGAGGTGAGTGTGGAGGGTGAGGTGTGTGAGGGTGAGGTGAGTGTGGAGGGTGAGGGGTGTGAGGTGAGTGTTGAGGGTGAGGAGTGTGTGGAGGGCGTGGTTAGTGTGGAAGGTGAGGTGTATGAGGTTGAGATGTGTGAGGGTGAGGTGAATGTGGAGGGTGAGGTGAGTGTGGAGGGTGAGGTGTGTGTGGAGGGTGAGGTGTGTGTGGAGGGTGATGTGAGAGTGGAGGGTGAGGTGAGCGTGGAGCGTGAGGTGAGGGTGAGGTGTGTGTGAGGTGAGTTTGGAGAGTGGGTTGTGTGAAGTTAGTGTGGAGGGTGAGTGTGTGAGGTGAGTGTGGAGGGTGAGGTGTGTGTGGTGAGTGTGGAGGGTGAGGTGAGTGTGGAGGGTGAGCTGAGTGTGGATGGTGAGGTGTGTGAGGTGAGTGTGGAGGGTGAGCTGAGTGTGAGGTGAGTTTGGAGGGTGAGGTGTGTGAAGTTAATGTGGAGGGTGAGGTGTGTGAAGTTAGTGTGGAGGGTGAGGTGTGTGAAGATAGTGTGGAGGGTGAGGTGTGTGAAGTTAGTGTGAAGGGTGAGATGTGTAAAGTTAGTGTGGAGAGTGAGGTGTGTGAAGTTAGTGTGGAGGGTGAAATGAGTGTAGTTAGTGTGGAGGGTGAGGTGTGTGAAGTTAGTGTGGAGGATGAGGTGTGTGAAGTTAGTGTGGAGGGTGAGGTGTGTGAAGTTAGTGTGGAGGGTGAGGTGAGTGTAGTTAGTGTGGAGGATGAGGTGTGTGAAGTTAGTGTGGAGGGTGAGGTGTGTGAGGTTAGTGTGGAGGGTGAGGTGTGTGAAGTTATTGTGGAGGGTGAGGTGTGTGAAGTTAGAGTGGAGGGTGAGGTGTGTGAAGTTAGTGTGAAGGGTGAGGTGTGTAAAGTTAGTGTGGAGGGTGAGGTGAGTGTGGAGGGTGAGGTGTGTGAAATTAGTGTGGAGGATGAGGTGTGTGAAGTTAGTGTGGAAGGTGAGGTGAGTGTGGAGGGTGAGGTGAGTGTGGAGGGTGAGGTGTGTGAGATGAGTGTGAAGGGTGAGGTGTGTGAGGGTGAGGTGAGTTTGGAGGGTGATGTGTGTAAGGTGAGTGTGAGGGTGAAGTGTGTGTGGCGAGTGTTAGGGTGAGGTGTGTGAGGGTTAGGTTAGTGTGGAGGGTGAGGTGTATGTGGAGGGTGAGGTGTGTGTGGTGAGTGTGAGGGTGAGGTGTGTGTGGAGGGTGAGGTGTGTGAGGTGATGGTGAGGTGAGTGTGGAGGGTGAGGGGTGTGTGGTGAGTGTGAGGGTGAGGTGTGTGTGGAAGGGTAAGTGAGGGTGAGATGAGTGTGGAGGGTGATGTGTGTGAGGTGAGTGTAGAGGGTTAGATGTGTGTGGTGAGTGTGAGTGTAAGGGTGAGGTGTGTGTGGTGAGTTTGGAGGGTGAGGTTAGTGTGAGGGTGAGGTGTGTGTGAGGGTGAGGTGAGTGTGAGCGTGAGGTGTGTGAGGTGAGTGTGGAGGGTGAGGTGTATGTGGTGAGTGTGGACGGTGAGGTGAGTGTGGAGGGTGAGGTGAGTGTGGAGGGTGAGGTGTGTAAGGTGAATGTGGATGGTGAGGTGAGTGTGAGGATGAGGTGAGTGTAAAGGTTGAGGTGTGTGAGGTGAGTGTGGAGGGTGAGGTGCGTGTGGAGGGTGAGGTGAGTGTGGAGGGTGAGGTGAGTGTGGAGGGTGAGGTTAGTGTGAGGGTGAGGTGTGTGTGAGGGTGAGGTGTGTGAGGTGAGTGTGGAGGGTGAGGTGTATGTGGTGAGTGGACGGTGAGGTGAGTGTGGAGGGTGAGGTGAGTGTGGAGGGTGAGGTGTGTAAGGTGAATGTGGATGGTGAGGTGAGTGTGAAGGTTGAGGTGTGTGAGGTGAGTGTGGAGGGTGAGGTGAGTGTGGAGGGTGAGGTGAGTGTGGAGGGTGAGGTGATTGTGGAGTGTGAGGTGAGTGTGAGGGTAAGGTGAGTGTGGAGGGTGAGGTGAGTGTGGAGAGTGATGTGGGTGTGGAGGGTGAGGTGTGTGAGGTTAGTGTGGAGGGTGAGGTGATCCTGGTGATCCTGGTGATAAGTTGAGGACGTCTGGTCGTCCCTCGGTCATGCTGATGCACCACCGCCAATAGTAGTCATCCACTGCTCGTCCCCGACCCCAGTGGAGGACACGGGGGCAAGGGGACCAGTAGATGTACTGTCCATGGTAGACAAATAGGTAATAAAATTACCGTCTGTCCTCATCAGGGCAGGTGTGGAAGGTGAGGTGTGTGAGGTTAGTTTGGAGGGAGAGGTGTGTGAGGTGAGTGTGGAGGGTGAGGTGAGTGTGAAGGGTGAGGTATGTGAGGTGAGTGTGGAGGGTGATGCAAAGTTATTGTGGATGGTGAGTGTAGAGGGTGAGGTGTGTAAAGTTAGTGTGGAGGGTGAGGTGTGTGAGGTGAGTGTGGAGGGTGAGGTATGTGAGGTGAGTGTGGAGGGTGAGGTGTGTGAGGTGAGTGTGGAGGGTGAGGTGAGTGTGGAGGGTGAGGAGAGTGTGGAGGGCGAGGTGAGTGTGGAGGGTGAGGTATGTGAAGTTAGTGTGGAGGGTGAGGTGTGTGAGGTGAGGATGAGGTGAGTGTGGAGGGTGAGGTGAGTGTGGAGGGTGAGGTGAGTATGGTGTGTGAGGTGAGTGTGGAGGGTGAGGTGAGTGTGGAGGATGAGGTGGGTGTGGAGTGTGAGGTGAGTGTGGAGGGTGAGGTGAGTGTGGCAGTGAGGTAAATGCAGATGGTGAGGTGAGTGTGGAGGGTGAGGTGAGTGTGGAGGATGAGGTGGGTGTGGAGGGTAAGGTGTGTGAGGTGAGTGTGGAGGGTGAGGTGAGTGTGACCGTGATGAATGTGTGGTGAGTGTGGAGGGTGAGGTGTGTAATGTTAGTGTGGAGGGTGAGGTGTGTGAAGTTTGTGTGGAGGGTGAGGTGTGTGAGGTGAGTGTGAGGATGAGGTGAGTGTGGAGGGTGAGGTGAGTGTGGAGGGTGAGGTGAGGGTGGGGTGTGTGAGGTGAGTGTGGAGGGTGAGGTGAGTGTGATGGTAAGGTGAGTGTGGAGGGTGAGGTAAGTGTGGAGGGTGTGGAGAGTGAAGTGAGTGTTCGGGTGAGGTGATTGTGAGGGTGAGGTGAGTGTGGAGGGTGAGGTGTGTAAGGTTAGTGTGGAGGGTGAGGTGAGCGTGGAGGGTGAGGTGAGTGTGAAGGGTGAAGTGTGTGTAGAGGGTGAGGTGAGTGTGGAGGGTGAGGTGAGTAAAGTTGGTGTGGAGGGTGAGGTGAGTGTGGAGGGTGAGGTGTGTGAAGTTAGTGTGGAGGGTGAGGTGTGTGATGTTAGTGTGGAATGTGAGGTGTGTGAAGTTAGTGTGGAGGGTGAGGTGTGTGAAGTTAGTGTGGAGGGTGAGGTGTGTGAAGTTAGTGTGGAGGGTGAGGTGTGTTAAGTTAGTGTGGAGGGTGAGGTGTGTGAAGTTAGTGTGGAGGGTGAGGTGTGTGAAGTTAGTGTGGAGGGTGAGGTGTGTGAAGTTGAGAGGTGGAGAGTGTGGAGGGTGAGGTGAATGTGGAGGATGAGGTGGGTGTGGAGGGTGAGGTGTGTGAGGTGAGTGTCGAGGGTGAGGTGAGTGTGGGGGTGAGGTGAAGGTGAGGTAAATGTAGAGGGTGAAGTGAGTGTGGAGGGTGAGGTGAGTGTGGAGGATGAGGTGGGTGTGGAGGGTGAGGTGTCTGAGGTGAGTGTGGAGGGTGAGGTGAGTGTGAGCGTGAGGAATGTGAGGTGAGTGTGGAGGGTGAGGTGTGTAATGTTAGTGTGGAGGGTGAGGTGTGTGAAATTAGTGTGGAGGGTGAGGTGTGTGAGGTGAGTGTGAGGATGAGGTGAGTGTGGAGGGTGAGGTGTGTGAGGTGAGTGTGGAGGGTGAGGTAAGGGTGGGGTGTGTGAGGTGAGTGTGGAGGGTGAGGTGAGTGTGATGGTAAGGTGAGTGTGGAGGGTGAGGTGAGTGTGGAGGGTGTGGAGAGTGAAGTGAGTGTTCGGGTGAGGTGATTGTGAGGGTGAGGTGAGTGTGGAGGGTGAGGTGTGTAAGGTGAGTGTGGAGGGTGAGGTGTGTGAGGTGAGTGGAAAGTGAGGTGAGTGTGGAGGGTGAGGTGAGTGTGGAGGGTGAGGTGTGTGAAGTTAGTGTGGAGGGTGAGGTGTGTGAAGTTAGTGTGGAGGGTGAGGTGAGTGTGGAGGGTGAGGTGTGTGGAGGGTGAGGTGTGTGAAGTTACAATAGTGTGGAGGGTGAGGTGTGTGAAGTTAGTGTGGAGGGTGAGGTGTGTGAAGTTAGTGTGGAGGGTGAGGTGAGTTAAGTTGGTGTGGAGGGTGAGGTGTGTGAAGTTAGTATGGAAGGTGAGGTGTGTGAAGTTAGTGTGGAGGGTGAGGTGTGTGAAGTTAGTGTGGAGGGTGAGGTGTGTGAAGTTAGTGTGGAGGGTGAGGTGTGTGAAGTTAGTGTGGAGGGTTAGGTGTGTGAAGTTAGTGTGGAGGGTGAGGTGTGTGAAGTTAGTGTGGAGGGTGAGGTGTGTGAGGTGAGTGTGAGGATGAGGTGAGTGTGGAGGGTGAGGTGAGTGTGGTGTGTGAGGTGAGTGTGGAGGGTGTGGTGAGTGTGGAGGGCGAGGTGAGTGTGGAGGGTGAGGTGTGTGAGGTGAGTGTGGAGGGTGAGGTGAGTGTGGGGGTGAGGTGAGGGTGAGGTATGTGAGGTAAATGTGGAGGGTGAGGTGAGTGTGGAGGGTGAGGTGAGTATGGAGGATGAGGTGGGTGTGGAGGGTGAGGTGTGTGAGGTGAGTGTGGAGGGTGAGGTGAGTGTGAGCGTGAGGTATGTGAGGTGAGTGTGGAGGGTGAGGTGTGTAATGTTAGTGTGGAGGGTGAGGTGTGTGAGGTGAGTGTGAGGATGAGGTGAGTGTGGAGGGTGAGGTGAGTGTGGAGGGTGAGGTGTGTGAGGTGAGTGTGAGGATGAGGTGAGTGTGGAGGGTGAGGTGAGTGTGGAGGGTGAGGTGAGTGTGGAGGGTGGGGTGTGTGAGGTGAGTGTGGAGGGTGAGGTGAGTGTGAGGGTAAGGTGAGTGTGGAGGTTGAGGAGGGTGTGGAGAGTGAAGTGAGTGTTCGGGTGAGGTGATTGTGAGGGTGAGGTGAGTGTGGAGGGTGAGGTGTGTAAGGTTAGTGTGGAGGGTGAGGTGTGTGAGGTGAGCGTGGAGGGTGAGGTGAGTGTGAAGGGTGAGGTGTGTGTAGAGGGTGAGGTGTGTGTGGTGAGTGTGGAGGGTGAGGTTATGAGGTGTGTGGCTATAATGTGGAGAAGGAGTCTAGACACTGGTGACATTCCAGATAGCTTGAAAAACGCCATAATTGCCCCACTGCATAAAGGAGGGAGTAAAGCACTACCAAAAAACTACCGCCCTCCCGGTAGCTCTAACCTCTCACATCATTAAAGTTTTCGAGCGAGTCCTGCGAAGCAAAATTTCAACATTCATGGAGACAAATGAACTACACATCACCGGTCAACATGGGTTCAGAGCGGGAAGATCATGTCTCTCACAACTTTTGACAAAATTCTTAAAGCGCTAGAAGAAAAGAAACACGTGGATGTCATTTACACCGATTTTGCTAAGGCATTTGATAAATGTGACCATGGTATAATAGCCCACAAACTGAAAGCAAAAGGTATAACTGGGAAAATCGGACGGTGGATATACAATTTCCTCGTAAACCGAAAACAATCAGTAGCAGTAAACCAAGTCACATCTGAGACTTCGGATGTCAAAAGCTCAGTGCCCCAAGGAACAGTGCTAGTGCCCCTTCTGTTCCTCATACTAAGTTGCGACATAGATACCAACACCAGACAGTACGGTGTCGTCTTTTGCTGATGACACAAAATTAAGCAAGATAGTAAACACACAAGAGGACACGGGCCGACTGCAGGAAGACATGAATGTAGGGTTCCAGTGGACCAGGGAAAACAACATGCAATTCAATGAAGAAAAATTCCAATTAATACGGTACGGAGATAATAATGGTGTTAAAGAAATTACAAATTACTTAACAGAATCTAACCACATAATAGAACGGAAAGACAGTGTGAAAGACCTTGGGGTATTAATGTCTGAAAATATGGGTTTCAAAGTACATAACCAGGTCAAAGTGGCGCCTGCGAAACGTCTAACGGGTTGGATTCTGCGTACTTTTAAAACACGCGGTGAATTACCTTTGATAACGCTCTTCAAATCTCTAGTGCTGCCGCGGCTTGAATACTGTAGCGTATTAACATCCTCATACAAAGCAGGTGAAATAAATGACGTAGAGAGTGTACAAAGAAATTTCACTTCGCATATAAGTTCGATAAAACAGCTACACTATTGGGAGCGTTTAAGAGCACTGAATCTGTACTCACTGGAACGTAGAAGAGAACGTTACCTAAAAATATACACGTGGAAAATCGCAGAGGGTTTAGTACCAAACCTACATACTCCGATAGTCATGAAATTCAGTGATAGGAGAGGCTGGGAATGCGAAATCCCCGGATGAATAACAGGGGTGCTATGGGCTCTCTGCGAGAGGGCTGGTTATCACACAGAGGCCCACGTCTCTTCAACAAACTCCCACGGCGAGTAAGAGACATGAGGGACATCTCGTTAGACAACTTCAAGAGAGCCCTAGATGTCGAACTTCAAAAAGTGCCAGACGAGCCCATCCTCGCAAGGGAGCGAGCTGTCGCTTCAAACAGTCTACTGCACCAAATCACCACCCATAACGAGGGGCGTCGGGCTCCTTGGTGCAGCTAGAAGAGTGGCGAACACATCAAAAGGTATCAAAAGGAGGTGAGTGTGGAGGGTGAGGTGTGTAAAGTTGGTGTGGAGGGTGAGGTGTGTGAGGTGAGTGTGGAGCGTGAGGTGTTTGAGGTGAGGGTGGAGGGTGAGGTGTGTAAAGTTAGTGTGGAGGGTGAGGTGTGTGAGGTGATTGTGGAGGGTGAGGTGTGTGAGGTGAGTGGAAAGTGAGGTGAGTGTGGAGGGTGAGGTGAGTGTGGAGGGTGAGGTGTATGAAGTTAGTGTGGAGGGTGAGGTGTGTGGAGGGTGAGGTGTGCGAATTTAGTGTGGAGGGTGAGATGAGTGTGGAGGGTGAGGTGTGTGAAGTTACAATAGTGTGGAGGGTGAGGTGTGTGAAGTTACAATAGTGTGGAGGGTGAGGTGTGTGAAGTTAGTGTGGAGGGTGAGGTGTGTGTAGTTAGTGTGGAAGGTGAGGTGTGTGAAGTTAGTGTGGAGGGTGAGGTGAGTGAAGTTAGTATGGAGGGTGAGGTGTGTGAATTTAGTGTGGAGGGTGAGGTGAGTGAAGTTATTGTGGAGGGTGAGGTGTGTGAAGTTATTGTGGAGGGTGAGGTGTGTGAAGTTATTGTGGAGGGTGAGGTGAGTGAAGTTAGTGTGGAGGGTGAGGTGTGTGAAGTTAGTGTGGAGGGTGAGGTGTGTGAAGTTAGTGTGGAGGGTTAGGTGTGTGGAGGGTGAGTTTTTTTTTTTTTTTTTTTTTTTTTTTTTTAAGAGACAATGAACGGAGGAAGGAAAAACACAGATACAACAAAAAGGTCCATGTGCCTAAAGGCATCCTCCATTCATAAAATGTTTGTAACAACTGGATTTAAACTTTTGTAGATTGTAAGTTTGTGGAAAGCAACTCGAGGGAAGTGAATTCCAAAGAGTAGTAGTTCTAGGGATAAATGAATTTTAATAAGCAGAAGTTCTGCATTGTGGAGGAGAAAGTGTAAATTCATGGGCGCTCTCAGCTGCCCTAGTTCTACGGGGAAAGATGTGGAGAGGCGGCACAATTGAAGCAAGTTCCTCGGAACAATTATTGCTGTGAAAATATCTGTAGAATAATGCAAGGGATGCAACGTTTCTTCGTATGGATAATGTAGGAAGGTTCTGTGTGATTGCAGGGTTATTGATTAATCTAATAGCTTTATTTTGAATTTTGTCCAACTGCCTCAATGCAACCACTCCACTTCCACTCCACAGAGGTGAACAGTATCCATCTGAGAACGCACATGACTTTTATATATTACGGCCAACTGCTCGTCAGTGAAGAATTCTCGAACTCTGTACAGTAGTCCCAGTGTTTTAGAGGCATTCTTAGCAATGCTTCTAACATAATGTGTCCAGCTCAAGTTAGTAGTTAATGTTACACCGAGAATGTCAATACTAGGGGAAGTGGGAATATTTACATCATTCAAAAATATAAGGGAGTCAGTGAGATTCTGTCGGTTAGAAAATTGAATGTACTTGGTTTTCTGTGCATTAAAGGAAACTAGAAGTTAGTGTGGAGGGTGAGGTGTGTGAAGTTAGTGTGGAGGGTGAGGTGAGAGAAATTAGTGTGGAGGGTGAGGTGTGTGAAGTTAGTGTGGAGGGTGAGGTGTGTGAAGTTAGTGTTTTTTTTTTGTTTTTTTTTGTCTATGTGGTTGAGGGAGGCAAAAGGCATTACTGCCTATAGCAAGTGCCTCCCCCATAGTTGAAAGAGTGACAGGGCCAAAATCAAGGGACGTTCGAGCCAAATTGCCTGGACACACGGAGTTTGAAGCAATTTAAGTCATAGGAAGAGGGAAAGACTGATTCTGGGAGAGAGTTCCAGAGCTCAGCTGTTGAGTAGAAGAAAATTTGAGAGTAACGTTTCACTCTTGGGTTGGAGAGTTGCACAGAGTAGGGGTGGGATTGAGTTGCAAGACGGGTACCACGTGCCCTACGTAAAGGAGGTGGTATGCACTGGGATAGCTCTGAGGAACACTGATTATTATAGTAGCGATAGAATAGCGAGAGAGATGCAACATTGCGGCGGAGAGCGAGAGACTGCAGAGAGTTGGTGAGTGGACGGGAGTTAATGGTACGAAAGGCCTTCCTTTCAACTTTGTCTAGGAGAGTGGTGTGAGAGGAACCTCCCCACACATGTGAACAATACTCAATACAAGGGCGCACTATGCCCCTGTACAGAGCAAGAAGCTGTGCAGGGGAAAAGAACCCCCTAAGGCGGTTGAGCACACCGAGCTTCTGGGAGGCTGCCTTAGCAAGAATGGTAATATGGTCCTTCCAAATGAGAGCAGAAGAAAAAGAGACACCAAGAATATTGAGAGAAGATGAAGGGTTGATTTTTGTATTGTTGAAGAATAAGGGATACTCCGCTGGGAGATCCTGACGGGTAGATAGATGGAGAAATTGGGTTTTGGAAGCATTAAAGTTAACAAGGTTTTCTCTGCCCCAATTGGAAATAGTATTTAGATCAGAATTTAAGAGTTCTATGGCTTCATTACGTTTCTCGTTGCGGAATTGCTGGCTGGGGCGTTCTGAAAAACTAATGGAGTAAGGTTGAGTCGTCTGCGTATGAATGGATGGGAATTAAGGCCTCCCAAGAGTGGCCAATACATCCCGAAGACTATTAGGTACACATAGTACTCCAAACAATCCCTCCCCAATCTTGTTTGCAAATATCCAAGGCCTAAAAAAATAGAACCACGAACAAAGTACCATTTATTAGGGGCCTGCTAGAAGAAGGAAACGCTATATTTGCGGCTCTCACAGAAACTCACATTAAAGATCAGGAAGATAGTGAGGTATGGATTCCTGGTTACAACCTACATAGGGCGGACAGAACGCATAGATCACATGGAGGTGTAGCCTTGTACATACATGACTCACTGATATGTACTGAATTCCTAAATAACAGTAATGAAGTGGTGGAAATACTTGGAGTTAAAATAGAATCCCTAAATTTAGCAGTTATTGTTACATACAGGCCTCCAGACTCATCCCGAGAAGAATTCAAAACCCAGCTCAACAAAATAAAATCAGAAGTGGAAACCCTGGGGAACCCAACACCAAATATTATATGGCTAGGAGACTTTAACCTACCAAACATTAAATGGAGACAACTAGAAAACCAGTTAGGGGCAAATAACACCGGAGAAGCAAATACTAATACGAGAGAGCTTTTTGAACTTTGTGATTTTTTTTAGTCTTACCCAACATATTGCTGAACCCACACGGGAAAACAATATCTTAGACCTGGTCTTCACTAACAATGACTCTCTAGTACACAGCATTAACATATCGGACACAACATACTCAGATCATAAATTAATTGAGATCAAAACAACCTTAGAAAGTGTACAGACAACCTCAGAATCGAGAACAAAAACCGGCCCCTTCAGTAAATTTAATTTCAATAACAAAAACATTAGGTGGGAAGAGGTAAATCAAGGAATGGAGGAAATAGACTGGGAAGATTTAATGGATAACCTGACACCAGCAGAATGTCTAGTCTTAATAACAGAAACCATGACCCAAATCTGTAGCCACCATATACCTGCAAGACAAACAAAACGAAGAAGCAAACAAGATCGGGAAAGGAGGAGGCTGTACAGAAGAAGAAAATTACTCACACAAAGACGCACACATCAAAATCTACAGGATAGGCAAAAGGTCGAAATAGATAGAGAAATTGTGGAAATTGAACAAAGACTAAGAATATCATATGAACTACAACATATGGAAGAGGAGAGGAAAGCTATTGCAGGTAAAAGGAAAATTCCAAATACTTCTTTTCATACGCCAAACAAAAGGCTAAAACAACATCAAACATCGGCCCACTGAGCAAAGGGGACGGCTCTTTCACAGGGGACAAAAAGGAAATGAGCGAACTCTTAAGCAGGCAGTATGAAATGGCATTCAGTGAGCCTGATGAAACAAAAGTCATCAGAGACCAAAATATATTTTTCATGGAAACCTCCCCCACGGAAACCCCTCAGATGCTGGATATTGATTTCGGTCCAAAAGACATAGAAGAGGCCATTTCCAACATGCCATCCCACTCGGCACCAGGCCCGGACTCTTGGAATTCGATCCTAATGAAAAAAATGTAAGGAAAACCTCTCAAAACCCCTGGCTATAATGTGGAGAAGGAGTCTAGACACTGGTGACATACCAGATAGCTTGAAAAACGCAATAATTGCCCCACTGCATAAAGGAGGGAGTAAAGCACTACCAAAAAACTACCGCCCGGTAGCTCTAACCTCTCACATCATTAAAGTTTTCGAGCGAGTCCTGCGAAGCAAAATTTCAACATTCATGGAGACAAATGAACTACACAACACCGGTCAACATGGGTTCAGAGCGGGAAGATCATGTCTCTCACAACTTTTGGAACACTATGACAAAATTCTTAAAGCGCTAGAAGAAAAGAAAAACGTGGATGTCATTTACACCGATTTTGCTAAGGCATTTGATAAATGTGACCATGGTATAATAGCCCACAAACTGAAAGCAAAAGGTATAACTGGGAAAATCGGACGGTGGATATACAATTTCCTCGTAAACCGAAAACAATCGGTAGCAGTAAACCAAGTCACTTCTGAGCCTTCGGATGTCAAAAGCTCAGTGCCCCAAGGAACAGTGCTAGCGCCCCTTCTGTTCCTCATACTAATTTGCGACATAGATACCAACACCAGACACAGTACGGTGTCGTCTTTTGCTGATGACACAAAATTAAGCAAGATAGTAAACACACAAGAGGACACGGGCCGACTGCAGGAAGACATGAATGTAGCGTTCCAGTGGACCAGGGAAAACAACATGCAATTCAATGAGGAAAAATTCCAATTAATACGGTACGGAGATAATAATGGTGTTAAAGAAATTACAAATTACTTAACAGAATCTAACCACATAATAGAACGGAAAGACAGTGTGAAAGACCTTGGGGTATTAATGTCTGAAAATATGGGTTTCAAAGTACATAACCAGGTCAAAGTGGCGGCTGCGAAACGTCTAACGGGTTGGATTCTGCGTACTTTTAAAACACGCGGTGAATTGCTTATGATAACGCTCTTCAAATCTCTAGTGCTACCGCGGCTTGAATACTGTAGCGTATTAACATCCCCATACAAAGCAGGTGAAATAAATGACGTAGAGAGTGTACAAAGAAATTTCACTTCGCATATAAGTTCGATAAAACATCTACACTATTGGGAGCGTTTAAGAGCACTGAATCTGTACTCACTGGAACGTAGAAGAGAACGTTACCTAATAATATACACGTGGAAAATCGCAGAGGGTTTAGTACCAAACCTACATACTCCGATAGTCATGAAATTCAGTGATAGGAGAGGCTGGGAATGCGAAATCCCCCGGATGAATAACAGGGGTGCTATGGGCTCTCTGCAAGAGGGCTGGTTATCACACAGAGGCCCACGTCTCTTCAACAAACTCCCACGGCGAGTAAGAGACATGAGGGACATCTCGTTAGACAACTTCAAGAGAGCCCTAGATGTCGAACTGCAAAAAGTGCCAGACGAGCCCATCCTCGCAAGGGAGCGAGCTGTCGCTTCAAACAGTCTACTGCACCAAATCACCACCCATAACGAGGGCCGTCGCGCTCCTTGGTGCCGCTAGAGGAGCGGCGAACACATCCAAAGGTATCCAAAGGTAAGGTACAGTTAAGGAGATCATTTATAAAAATTAGAAAGAGAATAGGAGATAGGACAGAGCCCCGAGGAACACCGGAGTTTATAGGGTGAGGAAGTGAACAATGGCCGTCCACAACCGCGGCTATGGAACGGCCGGAAAGGAAATTAGAGACAAAGGCACAGATGGAGGGATAGAAACCGAAGGAGGGTAGTTTAGAAATTAAAGATTTATGCCAGACTCTATCGAAGGCTTTCGATATGTCTAGTGCAATAGAAAAAGTCTCACCGAAGTCCCGAAAGGAGGATGACCATGAGTTAGTAAGATATGAAAGAAGATCACCAGTAGAGCGACCTTTAAGGAAGCCATACTGGCGATCTGAGAGCAGATTATGAGAAGAGAAATGCTTAAGAAATTTGGAAGCAAGAATAGTTTCAAAAACTTTAGAAAGACAAGAGATGAGAGCAATTGGACGATAGTTGGAGGGTTGAGAGCGGTCACCCTTCTTTGGGACAGGTTGAATGTGAGCAAACTTCCAGCATGAAGGGAAGACGTTACAGGATAGACAGAGACGAAAGAGTTTGCCTAGGCAAGGAGTCAGCACGGAAGCACAGTTTTTGAGAACAACAGGAGGAACACCGTCCGGACCGTACGCCTTATTAGTGTTAAGCCCAGAGAGGGTAGAAAGTACATCTTTAGAAGAGATAGGATATTAGGCATAAGTAAGAGAGAGGAGGGCGGAGAGGGAGGAATAGCACCGGAATCATCCAAGGTGGAGTTTCTAGCAAAAGTTTGAGAGAAGAGTTTAGCTTTGTCAGAGGAAGAAGTTATGGATGCGCCATCAGAGTGGGAAAGGGGAGGGAAAGACGAGGAAGAGAAATTGTTGGAGAGATTTTTGGCTAGATGCCAGAAAGCTTGGGAAGAGCTAGAGTTAGATAGTTCAGTGCATTTATTATTGATGAAAGAGTGTTTGGCAAGTCGAAGAACAGATTTGGCTTGATTCCGGGCAGAAACATAGGAAGAATGAGAGTCTTGAGTTTTAAGGCGTCGGTACCGTTTGAATGCTTCCTCCTTATTGCGGACAGCAGTAGAACAGGCGTGAGTAAACCAAGATTTTTTAGCATTAGTCTGAGAGAAGGAGAATGGAATGTATGCTTCCATGCCCGATAGGATTACCTCGATAATGCGTTCAGCACTCTCCGAGGGTCCCCGGCCACGGAAGCAGAAATAATTCCATGGGAAATCAAAGAAGTACTGCCAGAGAGCCTCCCAGTCGGCAGCGCCAAAGTGCCACAAGCGCCGCCGGCTAGGAGGATCGGGTGGCCGTACTGGAGAGATAGGACAGGTGACAGAGATAAGTTTATGGTCGGAGGAGCCCAGAGGAGAGAAAAGATCGACAGTATAAGAAGAAGGGTTAGAAGTTAGAAATAAGTCAAGAATGTTGGGCCGATCTCCGATGCGATCCGGGATACGGGTGGGTTGCGGAACTAACTGCTCTAGGTCATTTATGATAGAAAAGACGTAGGCTTGTTCACCAGGTGGATCAGTAGTGTGAGAGGAGAGCCATTGGCGGTGGTGAACGTTGAAATCTCCTAAGATGGAGATTTCTGAGAAAGGAGAAATGGATAGAATGTGTTCCACTGTACAGTTTAGATAGTCAAAGAATTTGGGAAAGTTGGTAGAGTTAGGGGAAAGATAGACAGCACAGAAATATTTAGTAAGAGAATGACAGGAAAGTTTGAGCCATAAAGTTGAGAATTCAGAGTCGAAATCGGGAACACGAGAGCAAGTGAGTTTCTTGTGCACATATGCACAACATCCACCTTTGGCTTTGAAACTAGGATAGAGAAAGTAGGAGGATACAGAGAAGGGGCTGCTGGATTTTGCTACAGTGTGGAGGGTTAGGTGTGTAAAGTTAGTGTGGAGGGTGAGGTGTGTGAAGTTAGTGTGGAGGGTGAGGTGTGTGAAGTTAGTGCGGAGAGTGAGGTGTGTGAAGTTAGTGTGGAGGATTAGGTGTGTGGAGGGTGAGGTGTGTGAAGTCAGTGTGGAGGGTGAGGTGTGTGAAGTTATTGTGGAGGGTGAGGTGTGTGAAGTTAGTGTGGAGGGTGAGGTGTGTGAAGTTAGTGTGGAGGGTGAGGTGTGTGAAGTTAGTGTGGAGGGTGAGGTGTGTGAAGTTGGTGTGGAGGGTGAGGTGTGTGAAGTCAGTGTGGAGGGTGAGGTGTGTGAAGTTATTGTGGAGGGTGAGGTGTGTGAAGTTAATGTGGAGGGTGAGGTGTGTGAAGTTAGTGTGGAGGGTGAGGTGTGTGGAGGGTGAGGTGTGTGAAGTTGGTGTAGAGGGTGAGGTGTGTGAAGTTATTGTGGAGGGTGAGGTGTGTGAAGTTAGTGTGGAGGGTGAGGTGTGTGAAGTTAGTGTGGAGGGTGTGGTGTGTGAAGTTAGTGTGGAGGGTGAGGTGTGTGAAGTTGGTGTGGAGGGTGAGGTGTGTGAAGTTAGTGTGGAGGGTGAGGTGTGTGAAGTTGGTGTGGAGGGTGAGGTATGTGAAGTTAGTGTGGAGGGTGAGGTGTATGAAATTAGTGTGGAGGGTGAGGTGAGTGAAGTTAGTGTGGAGGGTGAGGTGTATAAAGTTAGTGTGGAGGGTGAGGTGTGTGAAGTTAGTGTGGAGTGTGAGGTGTGTGAAGTTGGTGTGGAGGGAGGGTGAGGTGTGTGAAGTTAGTGGAGGGTGAGGTGTGTGAAGTTGGTGTGGAGGGTGAGGTATGTGAAGTTAGTGTGGAGGGTGAGGTGTATGAAATTAGTGTGGAGGGTGAGGTGAGTGAAGTTAGTGTGGAGGGTGAGGTGTATAAAGTTAGTGTGGAGGGTGAGGTGTGTGAAGTTAGTGTGGAGGGTGAGGAGTGTGAAGTTTGTGTGGAGGGTGAGGTGTGTGAAGTTAGTGTGGAGGGTGAGGTGTATGAAGTTAGTTTGGAGGGTGAGGAATGTGAGGTGTGTGGAAAATGGGTTGTGATGGATAACATAATTTGTTGGATAAAGTATGTGGATAAATAAATAATTGTCGAGATAATGAAGATAAACTTAATCAATTTGCCGACGACCTAACACTTGCAATTTTACCGGACAGTATTTTATGGTCGTATTTAGAAACGCCTTTAATTTTCGCTACCAAGAATACACTAGAGACCTCTGGTGGACGCTTCTGAACTAGCGCCAGAGCTACGACTGTCGACATCAACAATACTAAACACCTAGGACATGCACAGTTTATCAATGATTTTTTGTGATTATACTTGCTTTTATTATACAGTATACGACTACACTAAATCCTTATAAAGTATAGTAGTCATGGGAATGTCCATATGAAACTGATAATGACTACAAACATAATTATAAGCTTATTAATTATCATAACAAAAAGGCGCGAAAATACCTGTTGACTTTGTATGTTAAATATACGTTATATATTGGTATGGGTAACTTTAAAATATAATAAGCAACAGCATGCATAGGCTATAATATGCGTCAGCTACAGAAATTTCGACAGACCGCTTATAATAAAGAATTGTTGAAAGAGAGAGAGGGTGCAGAGATCCGTGACGTATACAATTTCCCATGATGCACCGCGGTAAACATTGCGTTCAGCGCCTCTGTCGGCCACTTTTAGCATTTGTTGGTAGGGAGAATTGCTACCTTAGCAGCAAAGTGTTGAAGCTTTAGTGCCCCTTCTATTGGCGAGGCGTTTGTTGCATCCCATATCATTATACCATAAATTATAATACTTAATGCAAGAGATTGAACTACTAATATCCTTGTGTCTCTGCTAATATTATATTTTACATGGTTGATATACATAAGAATACCGTAAACCTTTTTACTTATTCCATCAATGTGTGAGTCAAAAAACATGTTGTTATCAAAGTAAATACCCAAGTTCTTTAACCCCTACTGTACAATAGGGTAAAAATCCCCCAAAGTCTCAAGCAATGTGGCCAAAATGGCAAGATATAACAACCTTCCACCTCAAAAGATCTAGGAATACTTCCTCTACCAGCCTGTAGAGGATTGGATATAAGCTGAGAAGTGTTGCCAACTCTAGAGCAGTGCTCAAACGGTCGTGTTACCAGGCACTGCCTGATACTGGCAGTTACATGGATCGTATATTACTAATGGCTCTCTGCCGTTGCTGGGACTGGGGAGTGATTTATCTACTGACGGCTCTCTGCCGTTGCTGGTACTGAACGGGTTAATGTATTGCTTGGAAAAATTGGGTTCCATCAATCTGCATGTGAATACCTCGTGGGATCTGCGAACGAATTCCTCTCGAGCCTATAAACATACGTTGAGTTTTTGTTTGCGTGTGTTTAACATTAAACCGTTAGTATTTATAAGTACTCTTCAATACGACACAAGGTTTCTTTGCTTCTGTAAATTAAGTTATGTATATCCTTTATACTGTTGAGTGTCGTCAGCATATTGTATAACATGACAATTGTCTATTATTTGAGAAAGGTCATATATATTAAAGTAAACAAAATAGGAACGAGTACAGATCCCTGAGGAACTCCATAGTAAATCTCCAGCTTGTCAGATATACAATTATCAATTCGGACAGACTGAGTTCTCATACTCAAGTAGCTGTTGAACCAGAATGGTTCAAATTTAATCTTTATAAACTTGTTAATTAATATATTATGATACACACTGTCAAATGCCTTGGATAGGTCGCAGAGCGAAATCAGATATATTTTATTATTTCAAGGTTTTCATATAATTTAGATGTGAGAGTAAGGAGGGCAGTTTCAGTATAGAGAGAGAGAGAGAGAGTACAAAGAAGTCCAGCATCAACACGTCTAGCGATCCCTCAAGGATGCTTACCCTTTTAAATCACTGTTGTTTAAAGAGTGTTCAATAGTGGCTTAAAATAGGTAAGGGACAATTGGAAAGGGAAGTATGAGTAATCTCCCTGGCAGGTTTAGAAGATGTTAGTAGGGAACAATTTGGGTTAATAAGATAACACAGCTATAACCAATCCTTCGTGTATCTGCGGAAAAGTGAGTAGCATCTTAGTTAATTATTGATAATTATAATGATCCTCGATGTAACTGAGGAAAAAGGATAAACAAAGAAGCTATTCCTTTACAAATGCAATCAGTCGCGGGCTTAAGGCAAAGTGTTTGTCTATGCGGTGTTTAAAGAAATAAACGGCACTGCAGTCTATAGCATCTAGAGGAAGCCCATTCCACAAGTTCCCAATTCAATTGAAGTAGAAATTCATAGACTCATGCGAGTTCAAAGATTTACGTGAGAGAGAGAGAGAGTGTGTGTGTGTGTGTGTGTGTGTGTGTGCGTGCGGGAGGGTGGGGGGGGGGGGGGGGGGGAGCTTGATTCGCCCGTACAACCTAATATGACTATTTGAACTAACATAATATACTATATTTTCGAATTCTAACACTTGAGATAATTCGACCTCTTCAGAGCTCAGACTAATCCAGATACATGGATTAATTCCCTAGTTCAGCCACTTTATGTAAACTCACTGGAACTAGAGCTAAATCAAATAAGCACTAATTCAGTATTTCATGCTAATTTAACAGTTCATAAAACTCACCTCTTCGAACTATGCTATCACTTGGATATGCTCTAACAATCAGAGTAATTAGAGCGTTTGAGATCATTTGACCACTCTAATTAATATGACCGCATCACCAACATTTGGTATCAAAAACTATTTTGACCATTCCAGCTACTCCAACCACTCTAACTAATTTAATCACTTAAACTAATAACACTTACACTAATGCTTAGATTACTTCCACCACTTACACTAATGCTAAGACTAATTCCACCACTTACACTAATGCTAAGACTAATTGCACCACTCACACTAATGATAATACTAATTGCACCACAATTACACTAATGATAAGACTAATTCCACCACTCACACTAATGATAAGACTAATTGCACCACTTACACTAATGATAAGACTAATTCTACCATTTATGCTAATTCTAAGACTACTTCAACCAAGCAAACTAATTCAACCACCCAGAATAATTTGACTATCCGCCCCACTTTGACTTTTCATGCCATTAGGACAACTCGCGGTAATTCCACCGCTTACCCCCATTTTTTCTTCAACCGGATTAGCACAGAGGGAGAGTGTGTGTGTGTGTGTGTGTGTGTGTGTGTGTGTGTGTGTGTGTGTGTGTGTGTGTGTGTGTGTGTGTGTGTGTGTGTGTGAATTGAATTGAATTGAATTAAGTTTATTTGCTTAGACTTTTACAAAAAGTAATATGTGTGTACCTTAAGAAAGTCGGAGATAAACAAATCCTCTTTGGAGTTCTAATCTGGCTACGTCATTAGGATTATTCAGTGTTTTCTTTCAATGAGGAGTTTTCATGTCCTCTAGGTATCATCGCGTGTTAAATCTATATATACCTCTCTTTCTCTCTCTCTCTCTCTCTCTCGGAGTGGTCAGAAAATTGGCAGATGCCCTTTAATGTAAACAAATGCCAGATACTACAACACAGCATCAACACAAAGAAACACGAACTCTCACACTTCATCAAACAACGCAACATACACATTGCCATCTTACAAGAAACAAAACTCCGCACAACACAAAAAACATCCACATTTCATAATTTCACCACCATCAGACAAGACCGGGCTGTCGGCGGGGGCGGTGGACTCATCACCCTGGTACACAAAGAAATATCATACATAGTAATCAGTGTACAAACCAAATCCCTCCTCCCCCCAAATGATAACACAACAGAAATACAATCAATTAAAATACGCACTGGCAACACCTCCAACATAACCATCATAAACACATACATCCCTCCCCA
This sequence comes from Paralithodes platypus, assembly GCA_032716605.1. Lineage (NCBI taxonomy): Eukaryota > Metazoa > Arthropoda > Malacostraca > Decapoda > Lithodidae > Paralithodes > Paralithodes platypus. The sequence goes on from CM064540.1 coordinate 17,655,098, forward strand.
AACATCCCCTAAAGTACCAAATGAATACAGACCACATTTACAACACATCACAAACACCCCACACCTCATCCTGGGTGGTGACTTCAACGCCAAGACGTCGGCCTGGTTTGTCGACAACCCCGACACAGACAGAGGGCTGGTACTACAAAACCAAACAGATAACCTCATCATCCTTAACGACATCCATCAACATACCCATATTCCTCACCAAGCCCTCTATAACCCATCATATCCAGACATCACCTTTTGCTCCCCAGAACTCGCCCCCACAACATCCTGGAGGGTGGTCAGAACCTTAGGCTCGGACCACCTCCCGATCATTATCACCACCAAAACCAGACTCACCCCAGCTAGCCACAAACACACATACACCAATTATAAAAGAGCTAACTGGGAAGCATTAACAAATGAGACAGAACAACACTTCACAACTCTAAACAGTACACCCATCACTAACATCAACAATGCTGTACACATACTCAATAAAACTATCCAAAACGCTGACAAGAAACACATTCCAAGAGGTAACAGAAAAGACACAACCCCAACTTCACACCAGAAATTCAAAACCTTATCAGACAATGCGACATACTGAAACACTCCCCAGCACCCCACACACAAGACATCACACAACAAATTCAAGCACTCAACACCCAAACTAACAACAAAATACAAGAACAACAACAACTAAATTGGAATAACTTCCTACAAACACTTGATCACAAAACAAACCCCAAAAAACTCTACAAAACACTAAACAGCATCACACTTTCCAACAGCAACACAACACAATCACATGCTGCAATCACAACAACAGACTCTACTCCTTCATGTAAACAACAAGAAAACACTCTCATCAATCACTTCTCACCTGTCAGCCACCTAAAACCTCACAAAGACGACCGACGTGTCATCCGACGTAAGAGACAATTCTCCACAGACCCTGACTATACACCCTTCACCAATCACCAGACAAAGCATATCATCAACAATCTCAAGCACTCACCCGCCTGTGGCCTAGACAACATAAGCAACATACACCTCAGACACCTGGGACCACAAGGCATACAAGCACTCACTAACATATCAAACTACAGCTATTCACACAACACAATACCAGACATTTGGAAGCATGGTATCATCATCACATTCCCCAATCCCAACAAAGACCCCACGCTACCCTCCTCGCACCGCCCCATCACACTCCTTTGCTCCCCCTCCAAAGTCATGGAACGCCTAGTATTACAACTAATTACACCCGACCTACCCCTAGCTCCAACACAACATGGCTTTAGGCCACTGCACTCCACAAACACTCTTCTCACAGACCTTACACAAAGAGCTTTTGACGGCATCAACTCAGCTAGACCACCACACAGATCACTATTAGCCACACTCGACATTAGTAAAGCCTTCGATGCCATCCCCCGCCACAATCTAACAAACAAAATCTACAACACAAACATGCACAACAACACAAAAAGGTGGCTGGCCAACTTCCTAGCAGGCAGATGTGCACACGTATCTTTTGCCGGTCAGTCATCTAAAATCAGAAACTTTCCAAACGGAGTCCCACAAGGATCCGTCCTATCGCCCGCACTTTTCAATCTGTACATGCACGATATAACTACACCCAATACGCCCCAAATAAACTTAGCTTCCTATGCAGATGACGTAACACTTACATGCACACATCATGACCCAAAAAGAGCAACAGATCTCCTTCAACCCTATCTCAACACACTACATGGCTGGTGCACTACAAACAGACTTAATCTAGCCCCAGCCAAATCCACCGCAACCCTGCTCACAAGCTGGACAGAACACGAATACATCCCTCAACTCACCATAAACAACACACCCCTAACACATACACACACACCCAAAATCCTAGGAGTAACATATGATACTCATATGACATTCAAACAGCACACCACAAACATTAAAAAGAAACTGACACCCAGACTTAACGCCCTCAGGTCACTTGCTCACACAAAATTTGGACACAACAAAGAAACTACCACCACAGTATATAAACAATACATAAGATCAGTGATGGAATACGCAAGCCCAGCCTGGGCTTCTAACCTAGCTGAAACACATCATAAGACCTTACAGACTATTCAAAACAAAGCCCTGAAGATCATTACAGGCTGCACAGCTACTGCATCCACAGATCACCTACATCAAGAAACCAAAATCCTCAAAGTCAAAGACCATCTGGACATGAGAGGCACTCAATTCCTGGCAGCAGCCTCCACGAACCAAGACCACCCACTAAACTACATGGCAACACACCCACAGACACCAAGAAATATCAAAACAACACCCAGCACACGGTATCACACACAATTATTGTCCTCTCTCCCTCCCTGCCCACCCCGAACCAACTTCCAGAAGCACATCCATACTCATATCTCTCGCCGATCCATCCACTCACTCACAGACAACACGCAGCTGCATGCACGACCTCCCGAAATCCATCCTTCCGAATCCTCCCTTCCTCGCGAGGACAGAGTCCACCTGGCCAGGCTGAGATGCGGACACCATCCAGCTCTCCTGAGCTATCAGAAGAGACTGGATGACTCCGTTGTCGACGCCTCCCCGGGATGTAACACAGCACCCCATACCATTAAACACATCATAGAAGACTGCATTTCACACAACCACTTACGCCAACAACACAATCTACACTCAATGAGAGCTCTGTGGGAAAGCCCGATCGTGGCCATGGCCTTCCTCAGGGACTCGGGGCTGTTCGGCCAGGCAGCTTAGGGAACAACAACAACAACAACAACAACTACAAATATGCTCCCAAAACAACAAATACGAATGCCACATGAATGAAGAAAAGACAAAGAGCGTATCACAGATAAAAGACCTAGGAGTGCTTATCAATGAAAATATAAAATCTACAAGCCAATGCACCGCAGCATCTAACAAAGCAAATAGAGCACTAGGTTTCTTTAAAAGAGATTTTCGATTTCGTAGTAAAGACATAGTTGCACCACTATATAAAAGTATTGTGAGGCCACATCTGGAGTATGCTGTGCAGTTGTGGTCTCCCTACTTAATACAAGACATAGAGAAACTCGAATCCGTTCAGCGTAGAGCAACAAAGTTAATCCCTTCCCTTAGAAATATACCCTACAATGAGAGATTACGATAACTCGATCTGTTTTCGCTTAAGAAACGGAGAATAAGGGGACAGCTGATAGAGTGTTTTAAGATACTAAAAGGATTTAGTAACGTAAATTCTAATAATCTATTTAAGATAGCCAAAGAAGGTTCCACAAGAGAAAACAAATTAAAATTAACAGGCAGGAAAGCGAACCTAGACATAACTCTAAACATTGCTTCACCCACAGTATTGTTAGTGAGTGGAATAAGCTCCCTAATCAAGTTATTGACAGTGACTCAATATACACATTTAAAAAAAGGCTAGACACATATCACAGAGAAGTTGGTTTACAGTAGAAGCTGATCACTGACAAGGGAACCTGGCAGAAATGAACACATTTTCAGTTGAAGAAAACAGAAAAAAGTGAAGGTGTGCATGCCTTTTTCTTTCCATTTCTAACTATACTATAAATTCCTTCAGGCGATTTTCAAGCCCTGCAAGGTTATTTACTTCTAACTATTTTCATGTACGGCAAATTGCCGGAGGGTGGGGAGAGAGCCTTCATCTGTGCTGTCCTTTCCTTCCACTTTATCTTAGGGTTGCTATCTCTATTAGGATTAAGTCCTGGCCACCTCTCAGGGATCGTAAGATCTGTGTGGCCAGTGTATATATGTAAATCTATGTAAAGCTCTCTCTCCCCCCAAATAATCTCTACCTCATTAGTTACACTCCCCCTACGACACACCGAGGGATCACAATGGGGGTGGGGGGGGGGGGGGGGAGAAGACTCTTGTGGCAACTCTACAGGCTTTAATTCGATTTCAGCCTGCTGTATTATCATATGAAATTTGGATACAGATATAAGGATATGTATTGAATCAGTAATTGTGAGTTTTTATGTGTATGGGAGATGTTAGAATGTACAGAGGTTAGCGAAGGCCTCTTGTACCTGGTGCTATTCTTGTGTTATGTGGTTTATTATTATCTCTCGAGAGTTTACTGTTGAGCTACTGGTTGGCTCGGTAGGTATGGTCTCGGTCATTCAGTTTGGGTGATGACTGGTTATGAGGAAGATAATTTTACTGACTGTCGGTAGGATGCGTCTTAACCCCTCCAACCCGGATGGGCTCTTGAACGCCCATAACAACCTCGGCCCGCGCAACCCGGAAGGGCTCTTGAACGCCCATTGCTTGCATGCGTGCTTTCGAATGCCGCGCGTACATTTTCGGTATCGTGGGACGGTAGGTGGCGCCACCAGGCGTAAACTACGCCACAACAACAGTATCTACCCCGACGCCATCATGGACAGTACGCCAAATAGTGATTCCGCTGTGTCCGATACCGTGCTTCCTACGACGCCCTTGCTTGTTCGTCGCGCCTTACCCCGACGCCATCGCCTAAATGTGTTATCTCCCGGAGGTATTGAGACGACATTGAGACTTTATGAGCGAGCTGATGCCAAGCATAATGTTGATGATGAAGTCAGTGACGACTCCAGTAATTATAAGTCGAGTGATTATGGCCATGAGAGTGACAAAGAAGAGCAATTCCTGGGATTTGCGAGAGAACATGACAGTGATGAGAGTGATGAAGGTGATGTACCAGTTGTTGAGGAAGCTGGTTTACCTAAAGACAGTGAACTTGAGAGAGTGAGCGAGTGGGAGAGTTCAAGGTCACTCACCAAATTTCGCTTAAGTGACACGACGCCAAGCCCTTCCCCAGGTAAATCGCCTTTCAAGCTACATTTGTATAAGCAGAAAATACTTGAGAAGGCGGCCGCGGCAGCTAGGGAACAAGCAAAACTACTTGGTGAGGATGAGGCTGTGAGTGAGGGTCAGCGTGGTGACCCTTCTCGTCCGCCATTGTCTCCCTTATCTACCCACGCCACCCAAGATGACCCGGATGCCCCGCATTCTTCCCCACCACCCCCACCATTGCCAAGGGTTGAGGACCCCACACTTTCGGCCTATTTGCCTCCTAGGTCCCCCGACAGGAGACATACTGCTGCCGAAAAGGGGAAAGGTAGGAAATATACCAAGAAAATTAAGAAAAGTAAGAGAGTTTTGTTCGAGGCTCCCGCGGCGTCCACCCCGGCCGGCCCCAGCCATACGTCCCCGCAACTTTCCCCACGGTCCTCCCCACCTCTCCCGCCTTCAACATGTCTTCCTGAAGAAGTTTTTGAGCTCGCATCACCAATACTTGGGCCTAGTGACAGTGAAACATTGCTTTCTGTCACTCGTCGCAGGCCAAGGAGCCCGGGACCTCGGGGGGACACAGCCTCACCTGCCACTCCTTCCCCACCTCGCCCACCCGCACGCCGCCCACGCATCACTGGTTCCCCGCCAGATTATGTGGGGGCCACTGATGATGAAGGGCACCTCTCTCAAGACTCTGGCCATGATTACATAGGTCCACCGTCAGGGCAAGATGACCACTCTGACGATGACTATATGGACATCGACGACCCTCGACCCATCCGCTTGGCCCGGCGTCGTGCTGCCCGTCGTGCTGCCCACCGCCCTGGCCGCCGCCCTCGCCGCCCTAGGGCGCGCGCCTCCCGAGTTGGCCGTGGGCGTGCTGGGCCACCAGCTGGAGCTCCTCGTCAGCGTAGACAAGACCCATTCTACGTTTTTCAGTGGCAAGACGTAGTTGATGAGGATGGATACAACCCTGATGTGCCAGCTTTTGATGAGGTACTGGAGGGTTCAGGCGTTACCCCTAATTTTCCTGCAGGCCCCAATGCTCCACCACACGAACTGTTTGAGGCCTTCTTTGATGAGGAGGTGGTAGGCTATGTTGTCAAAGAGACAAATAAGCAGCACCAATTCCAGGTCCACTTTTTGGGAAAGGTGACCAAGGGCCACATGAGGCAGTGGACCCCAGTGACTCATAAAGAGTTCATGGTGTTCCTGGCACTCACCATGCTAATGCCTCATGTCAAGAAGCATAGGTTGCCTGACTATTGGATCACCAATGATCTCATATCCACCCCTGCCTTCGGGAAATATATGTCTCGCGACCGGTACCTTGATATCCTCGCAGCGCTCCATCTTGTCACCAACCTTGATGTCCACCTCCCAGACAAGCTGTGGAAGATTAGGACGTTGTATGAGATGATGCGAGAACGCTTCACCTCCTACTTCAAGCCCTTCCGCAAGGTCGTCATTGACGAGTCTCTTGTGCTGTTCCGTGGAAAACTCAGCTTCCGGCAGTACATCCCCTCAAAAAGACATCGCTTTGGCATAAAATTCTTTGTGCTGTGCGACTGCCAAACTGGCTATGTCCTGGACTTCCTGGTCTACAGCGGGAAGGAAGGGGACTTGCTTGTGGACCCCCTCATTGGCTTTGGCAGAGCAGTGGTGCAAGCCATGATGGACCGCTACTTTCACAAGAATCACGTCCTCTACACGGACAATTATTACACGTCCCCCACTCTCTCACAGTACCTGCATGAGTGCAAGACGGGGACTGTAGGCACAGTACGAGGGAAAAGGAAGGGCATGCCACCTTTCCCTCCAAAGACCAAAAAAGGTGATGTGTTCAAGAAGAAGTCGGGGCCCATTCTGGCTATCCACTGGCACGACCAGCGGAAGGTCAACCTCCTGACCACCATCCACAAGGGGGAAATGGTGGAGACTGGCAAGGTGGATCGCCGCACCCAGGCCAGGGTGACCAAGCCCGATGCTGTCCTGGACTACAACATCAACATGAGGCTGGTGGACAAGTCCGACATGCAGATAGGCTTCATTGACTGCCTGCGTACCTCGTGCAGATGGTACAAAAAGTTCTTTCTGCATATGGTGGACATGTCAGTTCTGAATGCCTACAACATATACAAGCTTCGGAATGTGAACACACCCATGAAGTTCAATAGCCTGCGGAGGTTCCAAAAGCAGGTGTTGACGGAGCTCCTGGAGAAGTATGCTATGCCACAGAGGGCAGTGGCACATCCTGGGCCCGCCGTTATTGACCGCTTGCAGTGTGCTCAATACTTGATTAGGCACAGGCTTGGTTCCCTGCCTCAGAATGAATCCGGAAGAACACAGCAGAAGCGGTGCCATGTCTGCTACAACAGCAGGGTGAAGCCGAGGTCAGGTAAAAAGTCAACCCTGGAGTGTGTGGAGTGCAAGGTGGCACTCTGTGCTTTAGAGTGCTTCTTTGATTACCACTCCAAGCTGGAGTTCTAATAATCATACTGAAATTGCCAAATAAAATTACAATATGTACACTATAATTATATATAGGCAAAAAGTGGAAGAAAACCAATGTATTGTAATACAAAAGTCATGAATTATGAGAACATTGATACAAATACAATTACACCATAATAATATGTGAAAGTGACACATATGTATATACCAAGTGACATTCATATGATTAGAACCTATAGAAATATATAAATCAGTGAAAAAAGACACAATAAATTGTATATAAAACGTTTACAAATCATATAACTAAGTGAAAGTGACACAAGACCTAATATTTGATGGCCAAAGTATAATAAATACCTGTGATAACGAATAATCAGTGCCTAATACAACAATAACCTACCTCAATTACTAATAAAATGTACGGTATCGAGTGAAAATGAGCATTATCAGTGACAGTGACACTCTCTAAAGCATATTTGTCAGTGAAAGTGACACAAGACCTAATATTTGATGGCCAAAGTATAATAAACACCTGTGATAACGAATAATCAGTGCCTAATACAACAATAACCTACCTCAATTACTAATAAAATGTACGGTATCGAGTGAAAATGAGCATTATCAGTGACAGTGACACTCTCTAAAGCATATTTGTCAAAGTGAAAGTGACACAAGACCTAATATTTGATGGCCAAAGTATAATAAACACCTGGGATAACGAATAATCAGTGCCTAATACAACAATAACCTACCTCAATTACTAATAAAATGTACGGTATCGAGTGAAAATGAGCATTATCAGTGACAGTGACACTCTCTAAAGCATATTTGTCAAAGTGAAAGTGACACAAGACCTAATATTTGATGGCCAAAGTATAATAAACACCTGTGATAACGAATAATCAGTGCCTAATACAACAATAACCTACCTCAATTACTAATAAAATGTACGGTATCGATTAAAAATGAGCATTATCAGTGACAGTGACACTCTCTAAAGCATATTTGTCAAAGTGAAAGTGACACAAGACCTAATATATGATGGCCAAAGTAATATAAACACCTGTGATAACGAATAATCAGTGCCTAATACAACAATAAGCTACCTCAATTACTAATAAAATGTACGGTATCGAGTGAAAATTAGCAATATCAGTGACAGTGATACCCTAATAAACATATTTTATATAATTGGCCTCAAAATAACTAGAAAATATCAAATAAACATCACATTCTCAATATCAAACACTAAAATCGTCTAAGGGAGATAAATACTTTGGCGCGACGAGCGGCTAGGTGCGTCGTAGCCATGGCCGGGGCGACGTGTCCGAACGCGGGAAGAATTTGCCGCCGAAAAGCACTCGTCTTCCCGCGCTCACCATTATGCAACCAGAGGGGCTAGAGACCTCTACTCAACGCCATTCGACAGAGGAAGGTTTGTGGAACATTATTCTTTTTTATTCACAACATTACATGACATATTCATTGACTTACAGAGTAGTTAACATAGGCCAAAGATCGTCAAAACACCCGGTACCGGAGCACAGTCGTAAGCTATAGCCCCCGGGGCTGGAGGGTTAAATGCTAACAATAGTCCATGGCAAACACACACTAAAGCAAACCACTGACCATTTCTACTTAATTGTGTTCTGTAAATGTTACCTGTATAATAGTTTAAAATTGTTTCTCCTAATCTTTATATACAAAATTACGTCTGGTAGCCCAAGGAAGTTAGTGAATATTACATTTGGGATGTCATACTCAAGAGAAGCGGAATTACATATTGTATATAGTAGAGTGAAGTGATCAAACTTAAGTGTGAAATTGGTTGTCAGGTGAAAGGGATCATCATCAAGTCATTCGGTAAATAATACTCGTTACTTACCTAAATACAGTCATCAAATAATAGTATCTCCTTTTCATTCAGAGACAATTATATAATACTATCTATAGATTTAATTATAATACATATGATGCTGTATAATAAGACGCATTCACTTCTCCAATCACGCGATAAAAATTCCTTAACCAGAATGAACCTGCAACTTAGAGAGAAAGACAGAGACGTTTAATACACGAACAAAGCATGTTGGATACAAAGGTGGTCGAGGTGGTTAGAACTGTAGGGCTACAGGTAGAGAGGGTGAAACGAGGCAGAAACGTTGGAACAAATCAGGTTAATCGTGGGCACAAGAGAAAGAGGTATCGGTATGTTTACCAACTTCTCAACTCTCTAGATAAATAAATAGATAGTTAGTTTATTGACCACTGCAAAATGTAAAATTAAAAACATTATTAAAAAGGGCTTTGGCCCAACACAATATTTTATAACACATGTTATCAAGTAAAATATCGAAGCAAATTATTATGTCAAGACCATGACAATAACACCAACTGCATATAAAATTCAATACATTACAAAAATACATCCCTAAGGAAATTATATTAAGTTACAGCAAACTAAAATTATATTAAGTTACAGCAAACTAAAATTATATTAAGTTACAGCAAACTAAAATTATATTAAGTTACAGCAAACTAAAATTATGTTAAGTTACAGCAAACTAAAATTATATTAAGTTACAGTAAACTAAAATTATATTAAGTTACAGCAAACTAAAATTATATTAAGTTACAGTAAACTAAAATTATATTAAGTTACAGAAAACTAAAATTATATTAAGTTACAGCAAACTAAAATTATATTAAGTTACAGCAAACTAAAATTATATTAAGTTACAGCAAACTAAAATTATATTAAGTTACAGCAAACTAAAATTATATTAAGTTACAGCAAACTAAAATTATATTAAGTTACAGAAAACTAAAATTATATTAAGTTACAGCAAACTAAAATTATATTAAGTTACAGCAAACTAAAATTATATTAAGTTACAGCAAACTAAAATTATATTAAGTTACAGCAAACTAAAATTATTAAGTTACAGCAAACTAAAATTATATTAAGTTACAGAAAACTAAAATTATATTAAGTTACAGCAAACTAAAATTATATTAAGTTACAGCAAACTAAAATTATATTAAGTTACAGCAAACTAAAATTATATTAAGTTACAGCAAACTAAAATTATATTAAGTTACAGCAAACTAAAATTATATTAAGTTACAGAAAACTAAAATTATATTAAGTTACAGCAAACTAAAATTATATTAAGTTACAGAAAACTAAAATTATATTAAGTTACAGCAAACTAAAATTATATTAAGTTACAGCAAACAAAAATTATATTAAGTTACAGCAAACTAAAATTATATTAAGTTACAGAAAACTAAAATTATATTCGTAAGCAAACTAAAATTACAGTTACAGCAAACAAAAATTATATTAAGTTACAGCAAACTAAAATTATATTAAGTTACAGAAAACTAAAATTATATTCGTAAAACATGTATATTATTCAAATATAGAGACAGTACAGTACATACAGTAGGCTTTGGATTCGATGCTTAATGTTCAACAAAGTGTGATGAATATGCTAAAATTGACAGTCAGACTAAAGATACACTAATAATGTAAACTACTGTACGGGCAGATAGAGGAAAAGGTCGGCATGAGGTAGACTTGCAGAGGTTCATATACTAGCAGATTAATGATATAATTGACTCACACACTTGTGATGCGTGATGGTACAGTCTTCCCAAAAACATATCTTAAAGTGGAAATATTTCGAACATAATTTTAATTTGTGTGACCTATTGTAGAATGCTTATCTCGAAATTAATATCAGTATAATGGGTTGACCATAATAATACTCCTTCTAGCTCCAAACTACTACTTAATGTTGGTGTGTAGTTGTCAACATGTTTCCAGTTCAAAGAATCCCAGAGTATCGGAAATCCATTGCTGGTAAAAGAACTCGAAGTGCTGCCTCATTTGGCCCAATCCTGTCTCGAAGGATTGGATCCGATTCTTAGTCACTGCAATACTTTTTTTTTTTTTTTTTTTTTTTTTTTTTTTTTTTTTTAGTAGTGATTGTTTTTCTCATCAATAAGGAGGTGTCTTTTTTAATAATATTGTTCTTACTTTACGCCCTGCAAGATATGCCTTATAAAATTGTAGGACGTATAGAAGGTTATCAGTATTCTTGGTAAGAAATAATATTTATAAGATATTATCTGAGAAATAATATAAAACAACAATTATTAAAAAATCAAATTTAATTTAGTACATATATCACCCCCCCCCCCCCACCTCCCCAAAGGAGTAGGACGTGAGCAGGAATATATATGGATCCCCCAAGACTGGTCCGTCCAGACCCAGCCTTCCCGGCCAGGGAAAGTTTTTAAGAGAAACTTCCGCCGGCGCGTGAAACCGAACCCCTGTCACCAGAGTCAACACTCCCAATACAGCAACTAAACGGGCTTGCCTACCATGACCATAAATTGTGCGACTGTGTGTGTGATTGGGGGGCGAGGCAGTGTGGGGGAGTTACCATTTAAATGAAAACCATGTTGTTTTATAAGTATTTAGTGCCCCATATACTGTAAGTACAATATGAAATTTTACGGGGGGGAGGGGGGTAGAATACGAGGAATGCTCCAGTGTTGTAAACCTTACTTTGCTATTGGGAAACTTTAGGGAAATCACAAAATTGAAAACGTAGACTAGCATCATCATCATTATTATTTTCATCATCATCAATATACCTTCACCTAAAAATAAAAAATATCACACCTACCTCCACCTCTACCATCATAACTATTACCATGTATTCCACAACAAACACAAACCCCGAATTGTAGGCAGTATCCATTTCCCCACCACAATATAATTATGCCAAAGCTATATTTTGATGAAATTTTTGTTGGCAACATTTGTTAATATATCCTTTGCATTTGTTTCAGAAGCTAACCTGGCGGTAGATTATAATGGGTAGCTGAATTGTTATGCAGAAGAAAGTTGCAAGAAAAAGCGCTCATATTATTTCAGTATTACGAATTTCAGAGAAGTCGACCGAGTACAAAGTCAGCTGCTAGGAAAACGTGACTTCATGGAGAAACTAACATACCATAGCATAACATAACATAGCTAACCTAACCTAACCCAACCTAACCTAATCTAACCTATTAGTGGATGGGCCATCCTGGGTGATTTGTACCACTTGGGGGGGCAAATGCCCACTATATTTTTTTGAAAGATCTATGTCCCTAGATAATATTTCTGCATGATAGCCCTGCAGATCAAGTAGCTTAACAGAGTTATGAGGCCCAACATTAAAAATGCCTTCCGAAATCTGTATGTTGAGAAAATTCAATATATGGTAATAAAACACAAATGGGGAGCTTAACTATAGTCTTATTCCTCATGATATATCTCATAAATAATGCACCTATGTATCTTAAGTATAAATTAATTGTATTTTCCAATCCAAAATGGCTGCCAAATCCAAGATGGCCGCTTCAATCCACGATGGCCGCAAACAACTGTTGATTGTTACGAAATCAATATCATCCCCAGATATATGTGATTAAACATTGAATATTATATTTTTAGAAGTAAGTATTCAAACATTCATAAAATAAAACATCTTGAACATTTACTCATCCAAGTTTGCCATCAGAAAAATATGGCAGCCCTTTTTATTTAACGTAAAATAAAAATTTGCAAATGTGGCGATTTAGATTTATACCTAATGTAAATGTAAACGTATCAAACTTAATGAAAAAAACATGTATTTTCCACACCAAATTTATAAATTCAATCATTCCTTCACTTAAAATATTTAAATTTTTGCTCTTCACTCCAACCACCCACAAATTAATTGTTCTTTTTTTTATAAAACAATTATGTACTCTCTACCACAAATAGTCACAAAAACTCTGTTGCCTCAAAACTTTCAAGGTATACTATCAATAATTAAAGTCTACTAATTGAAACATATATCAAATTTCTATTAACTCTATGAATACCTATTAACTGATGTTTTTTCAAAACCATCTAACTGCAATATCATTCTACTTCATCATCATCATCATCATCATAATCATCATTTTCGAAGATGGGATCCAAGTCCATGTCGTCTAATGGTTGATTGCTGCATTCACGCAGTCGACACATGTCTGTGCATTTCAGTCCATTTGCCATACAAACACAGGCAGGAGGGTGACATGAACGGGAGCACTTGCAAGCTATCAATTTCAACACAGCTTCAGGGGCAGGAGATCCTGTCATCCAGTCGATCCGTAGACACTGCTGTCCATCTTCAGTTTCTAATTTCCATCCGTTCCCATGAGGACTTTGACTTTTAGGGTCAGCTTGAAGACTCCTTCTCCAAATAGCTGCTTGATAGTTTGCTCGTTGGGAATGCTTGAACAAGCAGTCCTTGCAGGGTGGCAATTGGTGTGATTCTATTTCTCCCTTTCTTGTACAGAATAAGTTGTAGCGCAACTCATCAATGTCAGACGTTGCTGGTTTGCTGGCATATAGCAGACAGGTGAATTTTTGTAGCTTGCTGAATAGTTCTGGTGTAATTGTCCAGTTCTCCCCCAACTGAATAAAGGCATCTCTGGCATCTGCATTCTTCTTTACTATTTCCAATGCACGCACCTTTCCTTTTCCTGCAAATGCACTCACAGAATCACATCCGGTGAATGAAAGTAGTCCAATGAGTGCCTTGCACACTTCAACCCCAAGAGCAGATGCAATTTTACTTACGTCAATTAGTTTGGTACGCGTCTGGGTCCCGCACTTCTGGAACATAGGTGCATTAATGTGTTTACTAAGTGCCAAGCAGAGTACCAAGACATCTGTATCTTCTGAGCAGATGACGATGGCTTCAAAACCTTCTTCTGCTGCATGGGCAGCATGCAACAACATGCGCCCGTCTGCTTCTTCATGGGTACTTGATAGTGATTCAACTTCTTCTGAATGTTCTGCTGTGATCTTCCAACATTTGTCATTGTGGGCCACAAATAGCATCTTTCCTCGTAACTTCTGAGTGTAGATGGTTTTCTGCCATTCCTTCACAAGAAACTTTATCAGGCTAGTCTTGTTGTTAGTTTGTGTCAAGAATTTCCTCCACTGCCGTACAAGTTGGGGAGCACTTATATTCTGCAGCTGAAGTCCTCGTTCTTCTCCTCTGTGTGATCTCTCGGCATTCTTGATGGAGACTTCTTTGTAAATGTCAAAAACAACATCTATTCTGTTGCTCTCTTGTCCCTGTTGGCAAATCATCCCATGAATGGTATCAGCAATATCACCAAAGGTTGCTAAATAATTTCTAACTTTCTGGACCAGATTCATGCCATCAATGACTACAGCTGCATGATGTGGAATTGCATCTGCATGGGCTGCAAGTTTCTGCAATTTTATTCCAAGCACAGATTTAGTTGTTTTTCTAAAGGTGCCTTCAGGAGTCGCTAGAGACCATGGTAGAGGTCCGAGTGGATGTGAAAAAACTGCTTTCATATCCAGATTTCTGCTTTGGGCAATCACAACCATTCTGCCAAAGAGTGACCTATCTGTCTTCAAGATGATAGACTTGCCATTAACTTGAGTCTGTTTCTTTCGACTAAGGCTTGAGAACGTTTTCAGTTTATTCTTTGCAATTGGTTCATGAAACTTCTTGAGAGGAGGATCACTTTCCAGTCTGTGTTGCTTGATGTTAGAATATGCCTCTTTACCCTTGATATAAGCATTCATCAAATCGTCTCGTATTTCTTTGGTGGCTGCCGTTGCTGTTCAGATGCAGACTAGTTCTTCGTTTCCTTCAAATGGGTTTATCCAGTTTTCTAGTACCTCTGTGACAGCGGCTACATTCTTCTCATCTTTTTCTATGCGGGGTTTTTGCAACTCTGCATGACTCACCATTGATCTGTTTGTGTGAGTCATTGCTCTTAGATGTCCAAGGAAGCCACTGCGATGTTCAGCAGTGAGATAAAATCTCCTCACAGCTCCAGACTTTTGGCTGAATTTTGTTGTTCCTCCAGCTGTTTTGGTGTCCTTGTTAATCGTCACTTCTGTTGTCTGATGAACAGGAATCCATCCGAAAGGATTGTTTCCCCTGAGCTGCACTGAAAATCGACCACTGCTGAGGTGTTGATATGTCTTAGGATGATCTATTTGGAGATTGCTCATTTGGGCGTAGTAAGCTGGAAGATATCTTGCATAATTTATTCGATCATAACTGAAGCACCATGGAATCATCTTGTGTACAGCTACAAGGTGTAACTGCCAGTTGCCCTCCCTGTATGCCCGTATGAGGCCTAGCAAGATATCTCCTACTATGTCTAGGTATGACATCCACAATGCAGATAAATCCCCATTGCTGTGCCAAAGGTGTTCCAGGTATTGGTTCCACATATCAGCCACCTGCACCAAGTCATCATGTTCAATCAGTTTATCAAAGGTATTCTGACACATATTGTCAATTCATGCAGCGCCTCGATCTGCACCATCAGCGCTGTGACAGTCTCCATCATATTTGGATGTTTTTCTTGCATCCAGGGAAGGAACCCTTTCCAGGCCATTCTTGCCAAGCCTTCATAGATCGCTTTGTGAACCCGCACTGCACGGTTGTACATCTTCCCATCTAATACACTGGTTATAGACCCCTGAACAATCAGACCAGATTATATGCAGAGGTCACACAATCCAGCATCCTCATATCGCTTTCCAAGAACAGCAAGTATGGTCAAAATTGTATGGAATGTGCCCAACCTTATGACTATATGGGCATATCTCTCCTGACTTCTCCACATTATTTCAGTGGCTTTTGCATAGAGAGCCTGGTCCATTACAACAACAATATCATCCAGCTTCAACTTCTTCCTCATCAATTCTGTCTGGTTTAGTGCTTCAAAGACTGTAGACATTTCTGTTGCTGGCGCATTGATTGTAGGTAAGTAAGCTACAATGTCTGGAGATACCATCACTTTGTCTCTGGTACATATGTTGAAGCCAGTCCAGCTAGGAACAGTCTGGTTAGAAGGTTCTACTTGTCTTGTCAGGATCCAAAGCAAATTCTTGTTTTGAGCTCTGTGCAATTGTGTCAGTTGTGACACTGTTTCAGTCTGTTGAATCTGTAGAGGTTTTGGTCCAACACGGTCTCCTGATATGTACGATGGTAAAGGCTTGCTTTCGACTGTGAGAGATCGCAGTTTCATCTTTGGAACTGAGGGGAGCGACTCCTTTGGAAGATGTGGTCCAAACACTCTTTGCTGTACGGCTATACAAAGGAGTACAAAGGAGTACAAAGTACAAAGGAGTACAAAGGAGTACAAAGGAAATCAAGCAACAACAGATCTAGTGACCCTTCTAGGTTGCTTGTCCTCCAAAACACTGAGGATCAAGTGTCCAAACAGTGGTTTAGAGTGGGTAAGGGAACATTGGAAAGGGAATTACTGCCCTGGAACTAATGTCCGTGGCAGGATTAGGAAGTTAGTAGGGGACAGATGGGTTAGTAACTGAGGGGGGGATAAAATAAAGTTATTCATTTACAAACGCAGTCAGTCGCGGGTTTGATGCGAGATATTTGTCTAGGCGGAGTTTAAATGAATCAACGGTGATGCAGTCTATAACGTTTCGGGGAAGCCCATTCCACAAGTTGACAACTCGATTGAAGAAGAAATTCTTAGATTCGTGTGAGTTAAAAGATTTACCAATAATTTTGCAACCGTTTCCCCGCGTGTAATTAGATTGGTCGATAGTGAAGTACTTACTACAGTTCATATTGTCGATGCCTTTGATGATTTTGAACACTTGAATTAAGTCACCTCTTAATCTGCGCTGGGTTAAAGGAAATAGATTTAATTCTCTAAGACGCTCTTCGTATGGTTTGTTCTTTAGGCTAGGTATCATTTTGGTAACTCTACGTTGAACTCGTTCTAGCTTGTTTATATCTTTTTGGTAATAAGGGCACCAGGATTGAACGCAGTATTCCAGAAGAGGGCGGACTAAGGAATTGTAAAGGGTTAGGATAACTTCTTTGGATTTATGCTCAAATGACCTGCCTATAAAGCCAATTATTTTGTTTGCCTTCTTAACAACTTCTGAACATTGTTGACTCGGTTTTAGGTTACTCGATATTGTTACTCCCAGATCGGTTTCTCTGTTTACATTCTTAAGCTGAGTGCCATTCATCGAATAGTTTGCTTTCTCATTTAGGTATCCGATATGTAGTACTTTACATTTATCCGCATTGAAACTCATTTGCCAAATTTGGGCCCAACATGACAATTTATCTAGATTGTGTTGCATATCGTCAACTTGTTCTTTTGAGAGTACGCTATTTGCAATTTTTGTATCGTCAGCAAATTTTGAGATTGTACAGGTGAGACCCTCATCTATGTCGTTGATGTAAATTAGAAAGAGAATTGGTCCTAGTACCAATCCCTGGGGTACCCCGCTACTTACATTGGTCCATTTTGATGCCTTACCGTTTATGACTACTCTTTGCTTTCTGTCGCTGAGCCAATTTTCTATCCATTTCAACACACCGTCTTGTATTCCATGCGCTTTTAGTTTTAGCAGTAAACGTTTGTGGGGAACTTTGTCAAAGGCCTTTTGAAAATCAAGGTATATAATATCTACAGCTTTACTCTCATCGTAGAGGTTGAGGATATCGTGGAAGAAGTCTAAGAGGTTTGTTAAACAGGAACGTTTTTTACGAAAGCCGTGTTGAGTATCTTTAAGTATGTTATTTTCCTCTAAGTGATTTACGAGTCTGTCTCGTATGACCGTTTCTAGCATTTTACATACAACTGAGGTTAAGCTAATTGGACGATAGTTACTGGGTAGGGATTTGCTGCCTTTTTTGAATATCGGTGTTACGTTGGCTAGCTTCCACTGATCGGGCATACCATTCACACGGTGTGTTGTTCCAGACCCTGTGAGGGTCTCTTCCAGCTGGTCAATATTATTGAAGGCCAGGTTTGTGAATACATAAGGCTGGATGCTCTCTGGAAGAACCACATCTTTGTCCGAGGCAGTTGCTAGTTTCTGGAGACATAGAGCAGTGTCATTTTCCTGAAGCTGCGAGTAGGAAATGCCATGGCCAAGCCTATTGAGTGTCTGGATCAACTCCACATTACCCGTGAGTGCTTTGACACCATAGGACAACAGTATATGTTTGGGCGGCTTGAGTTGTCCACCTGTCACAGCATATATGAAATCTTGGCTGAAGGATTCTGTCAGCACATTAACCTTGTGTGGTGTTTCGTTCCTGGCTGATTTACCTGTGAGCAGAAAGGAGAAGCAATATCTGAGTTCCTCTGGGACTTCAATGGACTCTGTTGTGGTATCTGATGGATGATAAGGCCACTTCTCTGTGTTCTCCATATTCTTAATGGACGACCTGATAAGAAATGCTGCTTTTGCAATAGTTGAGTTGTCATCTTGTTCAGTCTTCCATAATTCCAGTTCTTTTTTCATTACTTGGTAATGTTTAGCCATTTCATAGATGTCCATACCATCAGGAAATACAAGCAGCCTTCCATTAACATCAGGGAATATGTGTAAGCTGTTTCCAAACTCCTTTTCTATCTTGTGTCGAATGTGTGTTCTTGTTGAGTCGCTTATATTTGACTGACCTTTTTTCTGCATGATGGAAAACAGTTTATTAGTCAAAGTAACAAATGGAATAACATCAGGTGATGCTATAACACCTTCTCGGATGTACTGAAAGAGCTCCTCAAATGATTCTTGTTCTATGGCAGCATATTGTTGGTTTTCATTGATCTCCATATCATCTTGTCTGTCATCTGGAATGTTATGATGAGTGCGATCTGGGTCCCTGGAATTGTCTCAATAGCAACTCCGATGATAATGGGCCTCCGCTGTTACAATATCTCTGCTGGTTACAGCCAATATCTCGTCATCACATCTGGCAGTAGCTACTTTCCGTAAAGCCAGATCGGCCCTCAAATCCACTGCTTTGATAAGTTCCTCTCTTGTATGGGAACCTTTCTGATATCGAGACTTCTTGCAAAATATGCACTTCTGCTTGTAGATCCTGCTTTCTGATGTATTCTGCCGTTTTGACTGACGGCTACAGCCTGGAGTGGGATTTTCTTGTTCATTGTGGGCTGACTTGCGTTTCAACGATTCAAGTGATTTCTTCATTGTGAACAGGCTTCGGCAATTTCGATGATAATACACGTCTGGTAGTCTGGTACGGAATCATCATCAGATAACTGAGCAGCTAATTGTAGAACTGGCAAGTGATTCCTAGCCTTGGCAGCTTCCAGCAAGGTATCCCAAGATTCATGAGTGATGGGCTTGACCAGCTGCTGAGATCGATTGATTTTTGATGTGTCATAGTGGATAATACATGTAGGTGTGTTATGACGTAACCCCTGCTTATGTATGTTACCTTCCATTGCATCGGCATCAGTAAGTTTTGCACATATCATTCACTGTAATATATTTTCATTTCATTAGTAAAGACAGCTTCTAAAATTATAATAATTTTTATGAAAATTTGGTAAAGACATTTCTTATATATATATATTAAGCAGTCACTGTAAAGCTTCACCAAGTAATCTAAGGCACCGAATAATTACTGGTAGCATTCAGTCTAGAGACAGCTTTACTATGCAGTCAATAAGCGCCTTCACCAAGCAGTTTACAGACACGTTCGCCATGCAGTTACTTGACACCTTCAGTTGACGGTAGTCGCCTTGAGCCAGTAGACAGCAGGCACCTTCATCCAGTAGACAGTAGCCACCTTCATTCAGTAGACAATAGGGGCACCTTCACTTAGTGGATCTGAAAGAAACAAAATATGTGTCAACAAGCACTTATCCAAGTAATCTAAGACACTGATATAATCACTGTTAGCATTCACCCTATAGACACATTTACCATGCCGTCAATAAACACTTTCACTAGGCAATCAATAGACATGTTCACTATGCAGTCACTTGACACCCCAACTCAGTAGACAGTAAGTACCTTCACATAGTAGACATGTAGTAGTCGCCTTGACTTAGTAAACAGAAGGCGCCTTCACCCAGTAGACAGCAGGCACCTTAATCCAGTAGACAGCAGGCACCTTAATCCAGTAGACAGCAGGCACCCTCACCCAGTAGACAGTAGCCACCTTCACTTATATTACTGGAACGTATTTTTATTTTTTTTAACATATATCGATGGTTTTTGACAATCACAAGGCCTTTTTTTCCAATATTCAACAGTTGTTTGCGGCCATCGTGGATTGAAGCGGCCATCTTGGATTTGGCAGCCATTTTGGATTGGAAAATACAATTAATTTATACTTAAGATACATAGGTGCATTATTTATGAGATATATCATGAGGAATAAGACTATAGTTAAGCTCCCCATTTGTGTTTTATTACCATATATTGAATTTTCTCAACATACAGATTTCGGAAGGCATTTTTAATGTTGGGCCTCATAACTCTGTTAAGCTACTTGATCTGCAGGGCTATCATGCAGAAATATTATCTAGGGACATAGATCTTTCAAAAAAATATAGTGGGCATTTGCCCCCCCAAGTGGTACAAATCACCTTAATTTGGGGCACCTGGCCCATCCACTATATTAATCTAATATAATTTCCCCTAACTTAACTTAACCGACTCCTCACATATTACCATTAGAGACCGATGTCTCCTAGAGGGTGAATTATCTTTTGGCTGACTTATCCCATAGTTCTCCTGCTACCGGCATTACTATAATATATCTCCCTCTTCTTTGGCTTCTACCTCCAACAATGGTAGCCTTTCTATCATGCACGTGTCTTAGCTAAATTACCCAAAATAAACCTCTCAAAAACTGATGTGATTTACTTTGTTCTTACTTCCACATTATCATTCCTTCCTTCTACCGCTTTCATCACAATACCAAGTATCCTTTCTTCAACACCACGAGAAACATTTCACCCTCCTTCACATAGCTATTCTCTCTCTCTCTCTCTCTCACACACAGATAGATAGATACTTCATTGACCACAGAATACATCGTAACATTTATACATAGTGCAATTGTAGTTTCCCAACAAGCAATGCATATCTCACTGTCTAATCTTACAACATAAGTGAACACTGTTATCCAAAAATAAAACCCTTACCAAATAAATATATATGACACAATATGCAATATACTGTATGTAAACACTGAATATCCTCCGCGCCTTTGATCGTCCGAATAACTATCAATAAGCAGCCAAAATACCATCAATGATTTTACACAAGATATCTGGTGTGAACTGATCTGAAATCATTAACTGTTGTAAATTTTAAAATTATAGGTATCTGCCCGAGGTGACTGGTGATCGGACAGTTTTGTACCACATGTTGGTCATTCTGTACATCTCCACACACACACACACAGGCGCTCCTCAGGCGGCAGCCGGCCCCGGCCCCGCCTATTCCACAAGCTCACAAGCTAATTAATGCCCACTCACACGAAAACGAGTAAATGACAATCTATGGACTTCATTGATAGTATGTCATCTTGCATCGCAACACTCAGATCAGCTGTATCTCGTGAAACGAATCCACTCACCAATCTACCAGTAACAGTATTCGAATCAATCACGGCACCAATGGCAAATGAAAGCGGGTCATCTCGGTATTCGGATCTTTCCTGCCACATTTTATAAAAGAATTTATGCTGTTTGAATTTAACGAGGTCTTGTAATGGAAGATACCCCGACTCTACATAACAAACGTCATTGCAAGTAGTTCGCCTCACTCCAAGTAACTGCATCAAACACCAGTTGTATAACTTAATAACTGGCTTCAGATCCGAACACAACCACGACTCGCATCCATAAATCAATGTTGACATAAGGCACGCATCAAACACTCGTTTTTTCACTATAAAAGGAACATAATTATTTTTCGTTACAAATGATACATACTTAAGTACATGGCACATCTTTGCATTAGCATGGGCTCTAACAGCCGATGAAGCACAACCATCACTCGTAAATGGTGAACCCAAATAAACATAGGTATCACACGGGTTCACAACTAGCTCGTTTACAACCAATGGCTCAGAGTCTGCTAATCACGAAAAACTTTATCTTTGATTGGTTAATCTTCATCCCATACTCAGTACAATATTTCTGTAATATAGATAGTTTCTTTATCATATTTGACCTAGTTGTTGCCAGCAGTACAGTATCGTCCATAATTACTAGTACATGTAACCACATCAAAAACCCATCTCGCTCGCATCCTTCCTTAATCATCTTAATTAAATCATCAACACAAATGATAAACAATAGACAAGAAGTTGGAGATCCCTGTCTTACACCAAGGGTTATTGTTATCAAAGCAGTCCCAATTATACTCTCCGTTACACTATAGATAGCAATTAAGGCACCCAGCATCAATGAACCACATCCTAACCTTCGTAATACGCGGAACAAAATATTTCTCGGTACTAAGTCATATGCCTGTGAAAAGTCGACAAATGTAACAAACAATGTTAGCCTTTTCCTCTTCGCCATATCACAAAGCAAACGTAAGGTTATTATGTGTTCTAAGCATCCTCTTTTCGCTTGTGCTCCTGCCTGTTCTCTAAATGGTTTAAACCACTCTTTCAAACGTGAACACAACACCATGTCGTAGATTTTCGCAATACTGCTTATGATATTAATACCTCGGTAATTTCCAACATTCGACTTATCACCCTTTTTGAAAATCGTAAACAACTTTGCTTTTGCCCACGACTGTGGGTACGAACCTGAACGAAACACCGTATTGTAGAGCGTCACAAGAGTCAAAATCCAAGAACCTGGTAGTAATTTGAACAGCCCTGGCGACACACCATCTGGTCCACATGCCTTATCAGATTTAACCTGTTAATTTGTTTTTCTATTTCCATAGGTGTTATAGCCTCATCTAAGACAGGGATAAATACATCATTAAACACTTCATGATTGGAGAGCCCCACATTGGTTGGGAGGTTTAGAGCATTCTCAAAATAATCTTTGAACTCAACATTAGTTGGGCACTCATCTGTATTTACTTTGTTGTCATACTCTCCCTTCCAGTCTATGGCTCTCCATATCTTTAAATCATTCTTATCATTTAATAACTTCTTCCATCTTCCCATACTATTATCCACCTGTTGTTCATTAGGCTGGCTCCTACTGATACTCGCACAATTATACAATGCATCAGTCACGCTACTGGCAAACTCATCAATACTCTCCAGACCTGCAGGAATTTCGTATCTAATTAGATTATTTCGAAACACCCTTTCATCTATAACATTCATATTTACAGGTTTCTTAACTTGACTGCTTTGAGCTTTACTACCATACTACACGCATGATCCCCCAGGAGTTGGGTGCGGGAACATAGATGATCCATATCTACTCCTTTCAAAGAAATTGTCACAGTTATTGGTGCATGATCTGAAGGTAATGAATCATTATAAATAACTGAAAAATCGCTAACCCCGCCCAACACCGAGGAGCTAACCACATACGTATCTACTTCTGGCACCCAAACATTTCCTTTCCGATATGTCAAGTTGCTAACAAAATGTTCATTGGGTGTCTTAAGATTATTAACTAATAATAATTCAGAGTCTATACAGATCGTAGACAGAATGTAGGCATTATCGTTCGGAAGTCTAGCTTCATCCGGTAAAATAGGATAATGCCCCTTTCCCACTGATGCGACTTCATACGATTTTCGTCGCCGAGGACGTAGTCTTGTCAATTCGCAACGAATTTGTGTGACGTCAACGATTTTGACCATTAAAAACTGTTGACAAGTTTACATTCGGCGACGATGTCGCCGATGGGTACGACCTAATCGGCGACATTATGTGACATCATCGGCAAATTGAGCGATGGTTCACCGATGCCCTCGGCGAGAACTGTCACATTTGAATAAAATATTGCGAAATAATGCGAAGGATGAACGAATCCTCGGCGTATGTTCTGCGACGTCTTCGGCGAATTAAGCGATGGTTCGGCGAATACCTCGGCGAGATTATCCGAAAACTTTTTGCATATGTTTCATGGCACAAACATAAGAACATAAGAAAACGGGAGTCTGCAGAAAGCCGATCGGCCCACACAAGGCAGATCCCTGTCATGCCCAACCCCAATTACAAGGCCTACTTATAGAACCAACTCACTAATGCCTTGAGGACTGACCTCACCAAAACGGTCAGAGATCGACACAAGATTACGGGGTCTGCAGAGCGCCGATTGGCCCACACCAAGCAGATTCCCCCTCATACCCAACCCAACTCGTCGAAAATGTACAAATTTATCTTAAAGGGGGGTCTAGAGTTTTTTGTTTTAAGTTTGATGGAAGTCTAATGAGGAAACTAAGAAATAAAGGAATTAATGACTAAACAAACGGTCCATTTCCAAACGGCGTAATATTTCCTCATTTATATATTTGTTTATGATTTATTTAGTTTCATCCCTAGACTTCCATCAAGCATATAAAGCACCCCCCAACACCCTCCTTCAAGATCAATTTGTAAATTTTTCGATAGAAAATATCCTGGCCGAAGGCCGGCTCATCAAAAAGTACAGGCTCGCTATCGCTAGCCAGGAAAAACTCGACGCCTAAATGACACAAAGTCTTAATATTGACAACGAAATGGGGTGAAATGTCTTAAAATCGCCAAACTAATGGGCCGAACGTCATAAAATATGAAAACTAATGGGGTTAACCATGAGGAAGAAAGGGGACCAGAAAAACGACCCATCTTCCCTTAATTCGGAGATAGCAATGTCCTTTGTACTTTGTACTCCTTTGTACTCCTTGCCGTATGTTTACATTACGGCTTACAGTAATTGAGCCCACCTCGCTTTTTTTTTTCTCTCTCTTTCTCTCCCTCTCTCTTTGCCTCGTATGTTTACGTTACGGCTTAATTGAGCCCACCTCGCTTTTTTTGTTTTCGCTTTCTCTCCCTGTCTCTTTGCCTTGTATCCGTTCGGCCCCGTTCAGCCTACTGTTTTAAGACGTTTACCCCCATCCAGGTTTCAATATTTTCCTGGTGAGCGGTAGCGAGCCAACATATATATATTTTTGTTTTGAGAGCAAGCTAAATTTGTACATTTTTCGATAGAAAAATGTCTCCGGCGAAGCCGGATTTCTCCATATAATGCTGGTTCGCTATCGCTTGCCAGGAAGATATCGATACTTGGATGGGGATAAACGTCTTAAAACAGTTGGCTGAGTGGGGCTGAATGGATACAAGACAGAGAAAGAGAGAAAAGGAGAGAAAGAGAAAAAAAACAGGTGAACCCCCCACGAGAGGTGCATAGAAAAAAGGGTTGACAGGTTCACTATAGGCCTAATCATTTTTTTTTACCCACCTCGCCGAAGGTGCTCTTTGGCCTCGGCGAGGTGTGTCTTGAGCATTCCGCGAATGTCGCAAGGCCCTTCGCATGCCTCGTGCGGAGCATACCCCTGGCGGGTATACTCTCGGCGAGTACTCATGCGCACGTCGACAACTAATCAACGAGGAAATCGCCGATGACTCTTGTGCATCGTCGATGTTCTCAGAACATCTGAGAGCATCGGAGAGCCGTCGTGCAGCGTTGCAAAGTTTTTTTTCGTGTGAAACCCTCCGCGATGTCTCGCCGATGATCTCCGAGGCCCTCGCAGATCCCTCTGCGATGTTCGTCGATGCTTGCGAGGGCTACGACCCCTCATCAGTCCTCGTACAAAATTTTGAACAATCCGAACATTTGCGATGACCCGCGAGGGCCCTTGCGAGGCCTTGCGAGTCAAACGATTTTCATGGGAGGGTTCAAGATTTGTTTGCGACATGTCACGAATGTGCCCATTTCTTGGTGTCGGCGATGAAAATTGTATGAACTCGCAACAGTGGGAAAGGGGCATTAGAGTATAAATAATTGTCTGGCACCTCAACGAGTTTGGGTAACTCTCGTGCAAATTTGCCAAATCTAGCGTTCAGGTCACCTATTATGAAATAGCAGCTATCAAAGAAACTTTTTAATTTCTCTTGAATAGATGAAAATGAGATGTGAGAATAATACTGAGAGTCAGCAGGGGGAATATAGCAAAATCCAAACATCATGTTTGTTGCACAACGAAACTTAATCCATATTTGATCATCAATATTAGTATCAACAGTTGCAACCAAGTTCACCAAACAATTCTTTATCAATACCACTGTCCCCCCTCTATGTGCTGTGTCTCTTTTGACACTTCTAAACGTCACATAACTGGGAAAAGAGATTGTTAGGGATGTCTTTACTTCATATAAGCTTACCACATCGTAACTGTGTATTAGATCATCTACACATTTCTTTTCCAATTTCGTGCCAACACCATTTATGTTCCAAGAGAGAATTTTAAGTTTTCTAACATCCTGTGGTTGGCTTAAAAAAATAATTGTTTCCAGTTGTCGATAACTATCCCATCACGGTACTGTTTCCTCTCTTTGGGGTCGAAGTGAATAACGCATCCAGCATTCTCCGGCCTCTCCTTCTCCGCCTTCTCTGCATCTCGTAGCCGTTTCCATTCCTTCCGTATACTTGGGTGGACATCTTTCTTGACATATACCTTGCTATACTCACCGGGTGTCTCCTTCAGATTTTTCGCACTACTCAGGATCACTTCACGTAGCTACTTGTCGGGTATGGTAACCAAAATAGCCCGTCTCCTAATGCCTACAGCTACGTTCCCCAGCCTCCGGTGCGTCACGCCCTCTGCTGTCCCACCTTAGACCATATCTTCTTCAGCTTTTCCTCCTCTGCCGTTGCACCTTCTAAACTCTCATTCTCATCCGGAACTCCAGTAATTACGATTTTCATTTCCCTCTCCTTACGGTCTATCACCTCCAAAAATCGCTGTTGGCTAGCAATAATCTCAGCTTGCATGTTTACCTGCTCTTGTAAGGAACTAAGTTTCTTGTTAACAACACTATCGGGTGATGTAATTACCTTCTTCAGTTCAGTGATTTCATTAACAAGTATGTTAACTTTCTCCGTCAGTTCTTGCATAGCTTCTGCATCCTGCTCTGGTGGCGCCAAAATGCTGTCGATCAGGTCCTCCTTCGTCAACCTTGCCAACTGATTGCGCTGCAATCTCCTCAGCTCCGGTAGTGGTTTGGCCATTGTGATAAACACACACGCAAGCAAACACACACACCTCAGACTTACTTGTGCCTCTTTTTATACTTCTCCCACATACTTCTCTTATTTCTCTTTATCACACACTCCTCTTTCTTCTCTCCACTACAGACCTCCGTTTTTATCTCTCTCCACCATATATCTCTCTTTTCTCTCTTTCTCCACCTTTGCTTTCTCTCCATTGCACACCTCTCTCGTCTCGCTCGTCACCACAGACCTGTCTTACTCTCTCACTCTCTCTCTTTCATTCACCCTCCCGTTCATACCTCTCTCTCTCTGAAAACTGTTTTCAGCTAAAGAGAGCAGAAGGAAAAATAAAATATAAGGCAATGGTATGCATGACATTGCCTTTCCATTTATAACTATTCTGTAAATTGTTTCAGGCAATTTCCAAAGCCCTGCGTGGTTATTCACTTCTAACTGTTTTCGTGTACGGCAAACTGCCAAAAGGATTGGAGGGTGGGGAGGGAGCTTTCATCATTGCTATCTTTTTCTTCCAATATCCCTACAACATATCTCTACTAAGATTAAGTCAAGGCCACCTCGTAGAGATAGTAAGATTTGTGTGGCCAGTGTATCTATGTAAATATACATAAATCTCTCTCTCTCTCTCTCTCTCTCTCTCTCTCTCTCTCTCTCTCTCCACATACACTAATCAATCTCTATCTCTAAGCTGCAGCTTAGATTAAGAAAAAAAGGATGCCTAATGTATGCAATTGTGGGACGTGAAAAGGACGTTATGGTACCACTATCTTCCCTGATGAACACTTCATGAACTGTCGGTTCTGTATCCAACTCACAGATCTAGACGAAAAACTAGGGAAGGCTACTCAACTAATAGATGCATTAACTCATAGAGTTATTACTCTTGACAAGTTCGTGAGTGCCATCATTGGAAATGAAGCTACTTTTCCAGCCACAGGATACATGGACACCAATATTAGGATTGAGCCCCGTGTTTCACCAAGGTCTAATGTAGTCTCAGCTCAGACCATTGCTAACACCCAGGCAATTCAGACCACTATTGACAATACCTCCCCTTCCCCTCCTCAGGATGATTTCTGTTTAGTTAATAATGGTAGGCGCCCACAAAAGAACACAGTTCAACCTGTAAACAGATTCAGTAAATTGCAGATTTTGGCCAATGTAGAGGATGAACCTAACAGAGTCAGGCTAGTAGGTGACTCCCTAGTCTGAGACCAACTGGTTAAGATCTGTGGAAGGGCATCCAAATCCAAAACACGTTTCTGCATCCCAGGAGCGAGCCTGGTGCAGCTGTGGATGAAATCACAAATGACAGTGAAAACAAAAGCCTATACTTGATCCCCCATTGCTGAAAGAGTGATAGAGTGAATACTAATCTGAAAATGTTATTCTCACTTTATACAATTCTTTGGTTCACCCCCATCTAGGATACAGTATATTATTTTGGTATCCATATTATGAAAAGGCCATAGGGAAACTGGAGAGAATACAGCAAAGAGTAACAAAAGAAAATCTAGACTAAGATATAAGTCATATGAAGAACGTCTAAAAGAGTTAAATCTGCTTTGTTTAACAAAGCACAGGCTGAGATGGCACCTAATCCAAGTATCTAAAATTATTAAAGGTATTGACAATATCAATGTTACCAAATACTTCACACTCGTTCATTTAAATTACACTAGAGAAAATGGCTTGTAACATGCATGAGGCAAAACATATATTATTCAAGCGAGTAGTAAACCTATGGAATGAACTAACTAGTAATGTCATAGAGTGTAGTATTGTTGAAACTTTCAAAATTCAACAAGATAGATATCTCGCTCTTAACCCCCGATTAACTACGTTTACAAAATAATAACATAAGAACATAAGAAAATGGGAGTCTGCAGAAAGCCGATTGGCTTAAGCAAGGCAGATCCCTGTCCCACACAACCCCAAATCAATTACAAAGCCCAATTATAGGCTCAACACTCTAATACCCTGAGGATCATCTTACCAAAAT
This sequence comes from Paralithodes platypus, assembly GCA_032716605.1. NCBI lineage: Eukaryota > Metazoa > Arthropoda > Malacostraca > Decapoda > Lithodidae > Paralithodes > Paralithodes platypus. Next base: position 17,684,427 of record CM064540.1, read on the forward strand.
GGTTAGAGATTAACAAAGGAGTACAAAGGAGTACAAAGGAAATCAAGCAACAACAGATCTAGTGACCCTTCTAGGTTGCTTGTCCTCCAAAACACTGAGGATCAAGTGTCCAAACAGTGGTTTAGAGTGGGTAAGGGAACATTGGAAGGGGAATTACTGCCCTGGAACTAATGTCCGTGGCAGGATTAGGAAGTTAGTAGGGGACAGATGGGTTAGTAACTGAGGGGGGGATAAAATAAAGTTATTCATTTACAAACGCAGTCAGTCGCGGGTTTGATGCGAGATATTTGTCTAGGCGGAGTTTAAATGAATCAACGGTGATGCAGTCTATAACGTTTCGGGGAAGCCCATTCCACAAGTTGACAACTCGATTGAAGAAGAAATTCTTAGATTCGTGTGAGTTAAAAGATTTACCAATAATTTTGCAACCGTTTCCCCGCGTGTAATTAGATTGGTCGATAGTGAAGTACTTACTACAGTTCATATTGTCGATGCCTTTCAAACGAAGGATTATGGGGGTCTGCAGAGCGCTGATTGGCCCAACCCGGCTGATCCCCCTTCAAACCCAACCCTTCTCGTCCATATGCTTATCCAGTTTTATCTTAAAGCTTCCTACAGATTTAGATCCCACTATAGCACTTGGTAGTCCATTCCACCCATCTACAACTCTGTTACCAAACCAATATTTGCCTATATCTTTTCTGAAACGAAATTTATCTAATTTGAAACCATTGGTACGAGTTCTTTCGCTATCACTGAGCTTTAGTACATTTGTCATGTCCCCTTTGTTAATCCCTTTTTTTTTTTTTTTTTTTTTTTTTTTTTTACCCTAGGCGGGTCTAAGGGGGGGAAAGTAGAGGGGGGGAGAGGGAAGAGAAAAGGAGGAAAGTTTGAAGGAAAGTAGGAGAGTAACAGTTGGTGGGCAGACCACCTTGCTATGTTGTGTGTTTGAAACGTATGTTTTTGTGTTGGGGCAAGTGGTGTATTTTATTTATGTTTGCTGTTTGGTAGCTAGCTATGGAACTAAGGTGTGATTGTTATTATTATTATTATGTAATTTTTTTTTTTTTTTTTTTTTTTTTTTTTTTTTTTTTTTTAATAAATTGGCTGTGGTTCTTCTTCTGTGTTAATTTTATTTAGACTGCTTTTAAACCAGTTGTTGAATCTTAAATTTGGTTGTTGTGCATAATTTTCCTTAATTTTCTCTAGAGTTGGGTCTTGTGATAATTCTAGTTTTTGCCATATTTGTGTTGCTTGTCTATGAAGTCTGACATTTAATGGTAATGTGTTTGTGTATTCGTGTATTTGTTGTGTCGTCATTGTATAGGGGTATCTTTGGTTTGTGGCGAATCTTAGGGCTTTGTTTTGTATTTTTTGTAAGCGTGTGATTTGGTTTTTGCTCATGGTGTGTGTGGGAATAGGGGGGTATTCTAATATTGGGATTACATAAGCTTTTACAAGGTGAGTTTTTATTTGTGTTCATATCTCTGAATCTGAATAGTTTGCCCAGTGCTGCTATGGCTAGGCCTTTTCTTTCTGTGATGTTTTGAATATAGCCTTGAGTAGTTATGTGTAACCCGAGTATTTTTCCTTTCTGTGCATCTTCGATTCTGTTGTTATTCACATATATAGGTGTTTTGTTTTTTGCTCCTAGTTGTAGTATTGTGAATTTGTTAATCCCACTAACCCCCTTGAACACCTCTATCATATCCCCTCTAACTCTGCGTCTCTCTAACGAATGTAAACCTAATTTCTTCAACCTTTCTTCATACGGAAGATTTCTAATATTATGGATCATTTTTGTCATTCTATGCTGTACTCTCTCCAATGAATCTATGTCCATTCTGTAATAAGGACACCAAAATTGGACAGCATAATCCATATGGGGTCTCACTAATGACAAGTAAAGTTTTAAGATAACATCAGCAGTTCTGTTACTCACACTCCTAGAGATGAACCCGAGAATCCTGTTTGCCTTATTACGAACGCCTATACACTGTTTTCTAGGCTTCAAATCATTGCTAACAAACACACCTAGATCTTTCTCGCAGTCTGAATTTTCTAATTCTAAATTAGCTAGTTTATATTTAACATTTGCTTGCATCTTCCCTATCTTTAATACCTTGCATTTGTCAATGTTAAACTTCATCTGCCAATTTACTGACCATTCATGTAAGGTATCTAGATCCCTTTGGAGGCACTCTATATCGCTATCTGAATCAATTGATCTCCCCATTTTAGTATCGTCTGCGAATTTACTTATCCTACTAGTTATACCTAAATCTAGGTCATTTATGTATATAAGAAACAACAGGGGACCCAATACCGATCCCTGGGGGACACCACTTTTGACTGCTCCCCACTCTGACTTGGTACCATTTATGCTGACTCTCTGTTTCCTACCAATTAGCCATGACCTAATCCATCCCAACAACGCCCCACCTATTCCATGTGCCTCAACCTTTCTCATCAAGCTCTCATGAGGGACTCTGTCGAAAGCTTTACTGAAATCTAAATATATAATATCGTATGCCTTGTCATTATCTACTGCTTCATATACCTCTGAGAAAAAACTAAGTAAATTAGTAAGGCAAGAACGTCCCTGAGTGAATCCATGCTGAGAAGAATTGATTAAGTTAAATGTTTCTAAGTGGTTTCTCATTTTCCTAGCAATAATTGACTCTAGTAGCTTTCCCATGATTGAAGCGAGACTAATGGGACGGTAATTGGATGCTATTGATTTATGACCTTTTTTGAAAATCGGAACTACATTTGCAAGCTTCCAAGCTTCTGGAACTATACCTGTTTCTAATGAATTGTTAAAAAGAAATGTTAATGGGTAACTTAACTCATCTCTGCATTATTTTAATACTTTGGCATATACCTCATCGGGACCAGGCGATTTCTGAGGTTTCAGTCTGTCAATTTCCTTAAGCACATCATTTCTACTTATAGTAACCGTACTTAACCTATTTTCTATACTATCGCTATATACCTTACGGACTTCTGGAATCTGTGCCAAATTTGCATTAGTGAAAACGGATAGAAACTGACTATTTAATGTACTGCACATTTCTAAATCATTTTCTGTCATTTCTCCTATCGAAGTTTTAAGGGGGCCTATTTTATCTCTAACTTTAGATTTATATAGCTGGTAAAAGCCTTAGGGTTATTTTTGAGTCATTGGCTATCCTGATTTCATAATTTCTTTTGTCTGTCCTTATACATTTTTTAACCTCTCTTGATAGATTCTGATAGTAAGCAAGTAGGTGAATTTCGCCTTTCTTAATTTTTCGATATATTCCTCTCTTTTTTCCTAGAAGGTCTAATAGTCTATTATTCATCCATTTGGGTTGGTTCTGTGTTGATCTAAATTTTCTTTTGGGGATATATTTATTTTGCGCATTGTGGAGTGAAGAAATAAAATGATTATATGTAGCTGTCAAATTATCCTGAGTTAAGACAGGTATCTGAGAGAGAGTATGTTCATTAGCGCACCTGGGTCCACTTAATAGTTTAACCATATGATCGACTCTTAAGGCTCGTCTTAATCCACCATAATTGGCTTTTCTGAAATCTGGGATAAGTGTCGTATTCTCTTTAGCCTTTCCTGTCCATTGTATGTTAAAATAAATTGATTTATGACCACTATTTCCTAGTTGGTCTCCTATCTCTACATTATTTATCATTTGTTCATTATTACTGAGAACTCTGTAACATTATTACACAACTCTTTACTGTGCCACCGATTTTTTATCATTATTATTATTAGTAGTAGTATTTTGTTTTAGGTCGCTAATTCTGTGATTTATATTTAGACTTATTAGGACTGGAAAGTAGTCAGAAATATTTGTGAGGACTATGCTACTGGACGTATCATCGTCAATATTATTAGTCCATATATTATCAATAATAGTCGCTGAAATTAATGCAAGTGCTTGTGCTGTTCCTCTGTTTTTCCTGAATCAATATTGTCGTTTGTTATATAAGTTATATGTTTCTAAGTTATTTCACAATTGTGTATTTATTATTCTCTCGAAGATCTTTCCTGGGACCTCTAGGAGTGAAATAGGTCGGTAATTATTAGAGATATGCAGTGTCTTTCCTGGTTCGGGGGTGACTTTTATTGAAACTACAGCATCTTATACTTTTTCTGGGAAATATCCTGCTGAGAAGGAGGCATTGAAGATGTTGCAAAGTTTGATATTGAGTTTTCGGGTAAATTTGTCAGGATTGTTTCGTTGATCCCGCTTTCCCCCAGGCATATTATCTTGGAGCTTTATATTATTGCATTTATTCCAGTGTTAGTATTATTATTATTATTATTATTATTAGTATATGAGATGCCGAAGTCTCCAACCAAGGTGCAGAAACACCAGCAAGATGAATCCACACAAAACACCCGGAGGCACTGGAGAGAGACTACGGCAACTTAGGACAAAAAAATATAAAAAAATGGGTCTTGTAAGTTGTGCCACGTTAAGACATTGTTTTGTATATTTGCGTTTTCTTGCTATGATTTGTTATAGAGATATTGTTTTTGCTTATGATTTTGGTTATGTATATATTATGGTGGGTTGTGTCTGAGTGAGGAGATACTCCTTACGTTGGTGAATTGTCTTTCGTTGGCGGTGTCTTGTTATTCTTACGTTTGGAGTTACTGGGTGTTCTTGTTCTTCATTTTCTTGATTGTTGGTTGTTGCTTCTTCTGGGAGGGGCAGATCGTCTTCTCAGTAGTCGTTGAATGTGTGTTCAATGGTTGTTGCTTCTTCTAGGAGGGGCAAATCATCTGCTCGGTTGTCGTTGAATATCTTTTCGATGGTAGTTTGTTGTTGTTCTTCTTCTTGATGTTCTAGGCTGAGTTCTTCTTGAGTAGAGGTTTTGGGGTTTGGTATTCATGTTCTTGTTATGCCTTTTAACCATTTCTTCTTATTCTTATTGTGGTACAGGTGGGATGATTAGGTCCGGTAATTCGTTTGCTTTCAGGGAATTTGAGAGGGTTTCCTGAAGTGTGCCTGGATTTACAGTGTTCATCATGATGGAGTAGCATAGTATGGTGATATGTCTTGCTACAGAGATGTTAGATTCTTGGTTTTGGTTAGGCTTGTTTGTGCAGTTGTTGGAGTTCTTGGTCCCTCTGGCAACTGCACTGCCATAAGATGTTGGTTTGTTAGCGCTGGCTTCTTGAATTTGAATTTCTTTGTTTTTTGCAGCTTTCTTCATAGCCATGGTTCTATGATTAACGTTAAAGTTGATATACTTAACCCTTTCACGCACATATGACGCAGAGGTTGCCAGATTAGCAATAAGAAATAGAGTTCTCTCACTCTTATAATTACCTCTCCAAAATTAGTTTTCTGCCCACAGCTAACTCAAAGACAACTGCAGAGGTTGAAGTAACTAAACTAAAGATTTCTAAATACCCCTGTTGGTAACAAAGGCTTTAAAGTATCCCTAAGAGGCTCAAAATCGCGTCATATATCGGAGAGGGTTAATTTCTTTTGATTTGCAGTCTTTCCATGTGTGGTCTGTTGCAGCATATTCTGGGCATATTTTGTATGTGCTGGGATGCGTGCAGTCTGGTCTTTTGCGTTATACGATCTGTAGCATCTTGTGGATACTGTATATAGATCAGGGTGAATCTTTCTATCTGAATGTGTTCGCTTGGGATTGACATATGGATTGCTAGTAGGCCTTCTTCAGCTTTTGCAGCCATCAAGGTGTCTGCATATTCTACCTTTATTGTTTTTGTTTTTCTGTTTTTGTTAGGGAATTTGTATATTTCCTTGATAGTTGCCCAGGTTTGCTTTCTTTGGATCTAATTTTGGATCTCCTCTTAAATGTTTTCGTATACCAGGTCGTCCACATTGTGACATAACACGCTCCTTTCGCACCCTATATATATGGGTACTATGAGTGTGAACCCTAATCCCGTGACCTTTGAGCAGACCTAGTTTGATAGTATGGGATCAGTATCCTCTTCTGTGGTTGTAAACACGAATAGTGCATCTTTGGTGTTTATGTTTTTTGTGATATTAGCCTTAGCTTCCGCTGTGCATTCTAAAATGCTTAGTTTTGTGGCCATGTCTTTCGGACGATTATGTTATATATATATATCAGAGTACTGCACTATACAATCTATCTTTTTCACCAATAGTAACTTCATGGAATGGGCCGCAAGGCCTTTGGGATACTATTATTTGTAACTCTCAATTTAACTCAGTCACACACACACACACACACACACACACACACACACTCTCTCTCTCTCTCTCTCTCATTTTTTCGACTCTGCTGGGGTCCTTCATATATGTTTCTTGCCGACCCAAAAGTCAGAGGAATTGGAGTGTGGGGAGAGAGCCTTATAATGTACTGTCCTTGTCTTAAACCCTAGAATATACTCTTAGATTTAAGGCCAGGCTAACTAATAAGAACTGCAAAGTCTGTGTAACCTGTTTATCTATGTAACTATATGTAACTCGTTCTCTCTCTCTCCCTGAAACCCTCACACAGACAGGTTACAAGAACTTTCCCACCGTGCCTGACATCCCCGCCACTCCGGCTCTCCACTCCACCAGAGACTCTTATACAGGCATCACACCACCAATTTCCACACGTTTTTTAGTACCCAGTATCATATTTTGGCCTGTGATTCGTGGAAAATACCAAAGGTAAGTTACACTGGTTGATTAAATCACTCTAGTAGTTAGCACTTGGCATTGATAACGATTGTACATAAATCAGGTAACTGAAGACAAAACTAGCGAAATTATGATGGGAAGTTATATCCACAATCTGCAACAGGCAAAACAAACAAAATAATAATCCTTGTGACGCCACATTTATACAATGTAGGGCTGGAAGCTGGCTGCTCCCTCTGTGGCCCACCTTTGGCTCTTCAGTTTTTCTGGCTCACCGTCATATTTTCAAACACAATTTTCATTTCTGTAATTATAAAGGTACAAGGAGAGGAATTTGTGGTGGAATCTGCAATAAATATTGCAATTGTGCTGATAACATTTCTAATATCGGATTTTTTTTATGAATTAGCTATACCTAAAATAACTGATTGAAAACCCACCCTTAACAGTATTTAGCTAGGTCACATAAAGTGAGCTGAAGGTATACAATTATATCATTGGTTAGTTCACTCCTATTTTGCTATTATTCTTGGTGATGTTTTTTATGGATGACGGAACAAAGAGATCTCAAGGAGTAATAGGTGAACATAGGTAGTAGCTTGGTACTATACACAGCTTAGAAGATGATTGGTTTGGCAGCAATAGTGGCTTGACAAGATTCAACTGGCCGCCGTGATGATTCGACCATTTTATGAGAGTTGATTGGTTGCCAAGATTTGACCACTCCGTGAGATTCAACTGTTCAGCAAGATTTGACTACTTGTTGAAACTTAGTGCAGTTTTTCTAGTTGATGCGATTCAATTATTTAATTTTCCAAGGGTCAGAAAACAATAGAGATGAGAATGTTTTCACATTGCTTTCAGTTAAGCTTTCACACTGAAACAAACAAACAAAACCAATACTCTGCATTAATGTATTTTCCTCTGTACAAACCAATGAACATATCTATCAACTATCAACCATCTTCCACCCAAGGGTAAGAAGGTAGGAAAGGGATAGCTTGGAATGGCCTCAGTGATCACGGACTGACGATTGTGTGCAATTAAAATGTTGCAACACCTTAACCTGAAAGTATTTTCTTTGTCGGGATTTCGTGGTAATATTGTGGCGGACAAAGCAGCTACCTTAGCCCATTCCTTGGGCGTGATGGAGCCTCTCCGGTAGGACTTGCGAGCCCACGCATCGGCAGTGAAAAGGACATGCTGTAGACTATGAGATGCTACTCTCCGCCCAGCTCTACAGACAACACGATTGGTGCATACCGGGAAGACTCATCACCGCATCCGTGGGTCCGCCATCCCCTCCATCCATACGATGTGGCTCTCTTGAAAATGTGGGTGGTGCATACCGTGCTGTCAGCTCACCTCCACAAGCTGGGTTTAATACGGGTTCCGGAATGCAGATGGTGTGGACAACCTGAGATGATTGTGCATGTGCTGGCCAACTGCCCACGCTTCTACTCCCATTGCCTTCAGCTACGGGACCGCCTACGTCTATTTGGAGTCCTTGACATCACGTTACCAACGCTATTGGGCGGCCGGGGCCTGTCAGACGCAGCAAGTGGGAATGTCATCCATCAGCTCTGCAAGATTTTACTGGATAGAGGGCTTGTATACTGTATGTAAAGTGACGAATCTCATGCTCTCCATAGGATAGGGCAATTTAACAGGCGGAACCACCGCTTGCATCACCCTTAAAAGCCACCAAGACCAAGACCAAGTATTTTCTTGGCATTATATGTACTGTATAATATGTCAGTATTCTTAAAGTTGTGTAAAGTATGTTGTATATGCCACATTAAACGAAGATTAAGGAACGGAGTATAAATTCATGAAAGAGAACTTAATGACATACTTACATTATTGAAATGTTTGTGGATATACAATACTGCAAGTAATAGTCGCTCTTTTGTAAACAAAAAATGGCTTACTTGAGAATGGGAAAGGTGTGGGACCTTCTATTATTTGTTTTTTCCCGTGCAACATTCTTGTCTGTTTTCTGCAAAGACTATTTTCCTATTCGACTTAATCTCATTACTCTCTTTCTCTTACAAAATACGGACTAACTTTATTTAATTTCTTCCGCTCTCAGTTAGCAGGCTCATTTTTCCACCAAATTTAGCTTCCTCTTGATAAATATTTTCTTTCCCGCTTTCACATTAACCCCTCATAGGCCTTCCCACCCACTCACACACGCCCCTGACGCCCACCCACTCACACACACACCACCGACACCCACCCACTTACACATACACCCCTGACTCCCTCCCACTCACACCACCCACTTACACATACACCCCTGACGCCCTCCCACACACACACACACACCTGACACCCACCCACTTACACATACACCCCTGACGCCCTCCCACTCACACACACACACCCCTGACACCTACCCCCTTACACATACACCCCTGACGCCCTCCCACTCACACATACACCCCTGACACATACACCCCTGACGCCCTCTCACTCACACACACACCCCTCACACACACCCACCCACACATACACCCCTGACGCCCTCCCACCCACACACCACTGACACCCACCCATTTACACATACACCCCTGACGCCCTCCCACTCACACACACACCACCGAAACCCACCCACTTACACATACAGTACACCCCTGACGCCCTCCCACTCACATACACACCACTGACACCCACCCACTTACACATACACCCATGACGCCCTCCCATTCACACACACACCACCGAAACACACCCACTTACACATACACCCCTGACGCCCTCCCACTCACACCACCGAAACCCACCCACTTAAACATACACCCCTGACGCCCTCCCACTCACACCACCGAAACCCACCCACTTACACATACACCCCTGATGCCCACCCACTCACACCCCTGACACCCACTCACACAAACACCCCTGACGCCCACCCACTCACACCCCTGACGCTCACCCATTGACACACACACCCCTGACGCTCACCCACTCACACTCCTGACGCCCACCCACTCACACCCCTGACGCCCACCCACTCAACCCTGACGCCCACTCACTCACACACAGATAGATAGATAGTTTATTGACCACAGCTTACATTTTTACATTAGTATATAGTACAAACACTTAACAAAGTTCGAATATAGAATATAGAACTTTAGAATTTTAAACTACAACTGTAGTCCAACATAAGATTAATATCGTTGTTTATTTATAACATATCAAATCATTAGAGGTAAACACTTTCATATTATTACATACACATTAGTGTATTAGTGTATTAGGTTTAGCAATGTGTGCATTATGGGGGATTTTAATTTTCCGAACATTGATTGGCAGCACCAAATAGGCGACTCCGATTCAGTAGAGTTTATAGAGGTAGTACAAGATAGTTTTTTATTTCAATTCATAGATACGCCGACTAGAGGTATTAATATTCTTGATTTAGTTTTCAGTAACAATGAACATATGATAAATAATGTAGAGATTGGTGACCACCTAGGAAATAGCGATCATAAATCTATTTATTTTAATATACAATGGACAGGGAATGCTAAAGAGAATACGACACTTATCCCAGATTTCAGAAAAGCCGATTATGGTGGGCTAAGAAGAGACTTAAGGGTGGACCCTATTGTTAAGCGATTAAGTCAGGATATGCCAGAGTTAAACTTGCCACCTACATATAACCAGTTTATTGCTTCACTCCACAATGCTCAAAATAAATATATCCCTAAAAGAAGATTTAGATCGACGCAGAACCAACCAAAATGGATGACTAATAAGCTAATAGATCTTATAGGAAAAAAGAAAGGAATATATCGAAAAATAAAGAAAGGTGAAAATCATTTACATATATACTATCAGACTCTATCAAGACAGGTCAAAAAGGAAATCAGGAAAGCAAAAAGAAATTATGAAATAAGGATAGCCAGCGACTCAAAAAATAACCCTAAAGCTTTTTACCAACTATATAAATCTAAAGTTAGAGATGTAATAGGCCCCCTAAAAACTTCAATAGGAGAAATAACAGAAAATGATTTAGAAATGTGCAGTACATTAAATAGTCAGTTTCTTTCCGTTTTCACTAATGAAAATTTGGCACAGATTCCAGAAGTCAATATGGTATATAGTGATAGTATAGAAAATATGTTAAGTACAGTTAGTATAAGTAGAAATGATGTGCTTAAGGAAATTGACAGACTGAAACCTCAAAAATCGCCTGGTCCTGACGAGGTATATGCTAGAGTATTAAAAGAATGCAGAGATGAGTTAAGTAGTCCATTAGCATTTATATTTAACAAGTCATTAGAAACAGGTTTAGTTCCAGAAGCTTGGAAGCTTGCAAATGTAGTTCCGATCTTCAAAAAAGGTGATAAATCGATAGCATCCAATTACCGTCCCATTAGTCTCACATCAATCATAGGAAAGTTGCTAGAGTCTATTATTGCTAGGAAAATTAGAAGCCACTTAGTAAAATTTAACTTAATAAATTCTTCTCAGCATGGATTCACTCAGGGACGTTCGTGCCTTACTAATTTGCTTAGCTTTTTCTCAGAGGTATATGAAGCAGTAGATAGTGACAAGTCATATGATATTATATATTTAGATTTCAGTAAAGCTTTCGACAGAGTCCCTCATGAGAGATTGATGAGAAAGGTTGAGGCACATGGAATAGGAGGGTCGTTGTTGGGATGGATTAGGTCATGGCTAATTGGTAGGAAACAGAGAGTCAGCATAAATGGTACCAAGTCAGAGTGGGGAGCAGTCAAAAGTGGTGTCCCCCAGGGATCGGTATTAGGTCCCCTGTTGTTTCTTATATACATAAATGACCTAGATTTAGGTATAACTAGTAGGATAAGTAAATTCGCAGACGATACTAAAATGGGGAGATCAATTGATTCAGATAGCGATATAGAGTGCCTCCAAAGGGATCTAGATACCTTACATGAATGGTCAGTAAATTGGCAGATGAAGTTTAACATTGACAAATGCAAGGTATTAAAGATAGGGAAGATGCAAACAAATGTTAAATATAAACTAGCTAATTTAGAATTAGAAAATTCAGACTGCGAGAAAGATCTAGGTGTGTTTGTTAGCAATGATTTGAAGCCTAGAAAACAGTGTATAAGCGTTCGTAATAAGGCAAACAGGATTCTCGGGTTCATCTCTAGGAGTGTGAGTAACAGAACTGCTGATGTTATCTTAAAACTTTACTTGTCATTAGTGAGACCCCATATGGATTATGCTGTCCAATTTTGGTGTCCTTATTACAGAATGGACATAGATTCATTGGAGAGAATTCAGCGTAGAATGACAAAAATGATCCATAATATTAGAAATTTTCCGTATGAAGAAAGGTTGAAGAAATTAGGTTTACATTCGTTAGAGAGACGCAGAGTTAGAGGGGATATGATAGAGGTGTTCAAGTGGGTTAGTGGGATTAACAAAGGGGACATGACAAATGTACTAAAGCTCAGTGATAGCGAAAGAAACTCGTACCAATGGTTTCAAATTAGATAAATTTCGTTTCAGAAAAGATATAGGCAAATATTGGTTTGGTAACAGAGTTGTAGATGGGTGGAATAGGCTACCAAGTGATATAGTGGGATCAAGAACGATAGGGAGCTTTAAGAAAAAAATTGGATAAGCATATGGACGAGAAGGGTTGGGTGTGAAGGGGGATCAGCCGGGTTGGGCCAATCAGCGCTCTGCAGACCCCCGTAATCCTGCGTTAATCTCTAACCGGTTTGGTAAGATGATCCTCAGGGTATTAGAGTGTTGAGCCTATAATTGGGCTTTGTAATTGGGGTTGTGTGGGACAGGGATCTGCCTTGCTTAGGCCAATCGGCTTTCTGCAGACTCCCATTTTCTTATGTTCTTATTACTATTTTTGTAAGATAAACAGACAAAATGTTGTGAACCACTATACATATAATATCAGGCATAAATTGGTTTGAGAATATATTTTCCATGGTTTCGAAGTTGTGAGTGTGTCTTAGATGTTGTGTGAGTGAACAATTCTGAACTACGTGTCGTTCCGTTTGTATTTCACCACAAACACATAGTCTTTCTTCGAGAGGTAAACGTCCGCGACCCCGTCTGTTCCATCATCCTGTCTCACACGCTAAGGAATGACCACTCACACGAAACCTAGTGAAAGATATTCAGATATTCGGTGAACTTCGTTTATGGTATGGTTATTCTTGTAAGCAAACGGTACTGTAAATTCTGGGTTTATTTCTTTATTGTCTTTCGTCTTGATGATTCGCTATGTGTAATGTTCCATGCAATCCTCTGCATAGACACGCTTAAATCTACAACATCCTTAGATATAAAATCCTTTATCAACCTGCTTTACAATAGTATTTGTGTTGGTCACCATTTTAATAACAAATGATAATGGATCATCAGTGTATTCAGACCTTTCCTGCCACATTGAATGAAAACAAATGGTGTTGCTTGTATTTAACTAGGTCTTGTAAAGGTGGATATCCTGACTCAACGTAACAAATATCATTACAAGTGGTTCGTCTCACACCGAGTAATTGCTTCAGACACCAGTTATACAATTTGATCATAGGTTTCATATCAGCGCCTACAGATGACTCACAACCGTACAAAAGAGACGACATCAGCGCTACCTTCGAATACTCGCCGTTTTACTACAAAAGGAACATCATTGTTTTTAGAAATAAAGGACGCCCACCCACTCACACAAACAATAAAGGACGCCCACCCACTCACACAAACAATAAAGGACGCCCACCCACTCACACAAACAATAAAGGACGCCCACCCACTCACACAAACAATAAAGGACACCCACCCACTCACACAAACAATAAAGGATGCCCACCCACTCACACAAACAATAAAGGACGCCCACCCACTCACACAAACAATAAAGGACGCCCACCCCCTCACACAAACAATAAAGGACGCCCACCCACTCACACAAACACCCCGGATGCCAACCCATTCACACACACACACACCTGAAGCCCACCCATTCACACTCACACACCCCTGACGCCCACCCACTCACACACACACACGCCCACCCACACACACCCCTGACGCCCACCCTCTCACACACACACACCCCTGACGCCCACCCACTCACACACACACCCCTGACGCCCACCCACTCACACTCATGACGCCCACCCACACACACCCCTAACGCCCACCCTCTCACACCCCTGACGCCCACCCACTCACACACACACCCCTGACGCCCACATACTCACACACACACCCCTGATGCTCACCCACTCACACACCCCTGACGCCCACCCACTCACAACCCTGACGCCCACCCACTCACACACACACAACCCTGACGCCCACCCACTCACACACCCCTGACGCCCACCCACTCACACACACACCCCTGACGCCCACCCACGCACACCCCTGACGCCCACCCACTCACACACACCCCTGATGCCCACCAACTCACACACACACCCCTGATGCTCACCCACTCACCCCTGACGCTCACCCACTCACACCCCTGACGCCCACCCACTCACACCCCTGACGCTCACCCACTCACACCCCTGACGCTCACCCACTCACACTCCTGACGCCCACCCACTCACACACACACACCCCTGACGCCCACCCACTCACACACACACACCCCTGACGCTCACCCACTCACACACATACACCCACGACGCCCACCCACTCACACACACACCCCTGACGACCACCCACTCACACACATACACCCACGACGCCCACACACTCACACATTTTATGTTAATGGTATTGAGGCCAAGCTTATTGAATGCAATTGTAATTATTTAAACTTTAGCAATGATTTGCTCAATGATTATTTCAAATTACTTGTGTTAATGTATGCAGATGATACGGTTATATTGTGTGAGTGAACAGGGGATGAAACAGGCGTTACTTGTGTTAATGTATGCAGATGATACGGTTATATTGTGTGAGTGAACAGGGGATGAAACAGGCGTTACTTGTGTTAATGTATGCAGATGATACGGTTATATTGTGTGAGTGAACAGGGGATGAAACAGGCGTTACTTGTGTTAATGTATGCAGATGATACGATTATATTGTGTGAGTGAACAGGGGATGAAACAGGCGTTACTTGTGTTAATGTATGCAGATGATACGGTTATATTGTGTGAGTGAACAGGGGATGAAACAGGCGTTACTAGCCTTGGATATTTACTCTACCGATTGGAAATTAAAAGTTAATTGCAATAAAGCAAAAATTGTAATATTCAGCAGGGGTAAAATTCAAGCTGGTAATTATAATTTTAAGATCGGTAGAGAGAGTATAGAAATAGTGAGTCAATATAAATATCTTGGCATATCATTCAATTATAATGGTAGATTTTGTAAAGGAGAATTAGAACTAAAAGATCAAGCGCAGAGAGCTATGTATTAAATAATTGGTACGTCTCGTAAATTTGATATGCCAGTTGATATCCAGATAGAAATGTTCAATAGTATGGTGTTACCTGTCATGACCTATGCATCACAAATATGGGACCATTATATTGTAAGAGAATTGGAGTTATTACAAATGAAATTTTTAAAGCAGGTTTTATGTGTACATAAGAGAACAAGTACGGATACCATGGTGTATGGAGAGCTTGGAGTCTACCCCTTGGAGATCCTTATTAAATGTCGTATGATTGGTTATTGGGTGCGACTACTGTTAGACAAAGCTACTAAATTGAGTTACCTTATGTACAAGCGCTTGTTATTTTTGGATATTACTGGTATTTATTCTTCTCCATGGATAAGTTGCATTAAACAAATATGTAATGACTGCGGAATGTCAGGTGTGGGGTTATCAGAAAATATTGCTAATCCAGTATGGTTCAAAAAGGCAATTGAATTAAGGTTGAAAGATCAATGGATTACTACTTGGAACAGTAACCTGTTAAACAAATCTATATGTAGTAGTTATAAAATATATAAAGAAGTGTATGGCTTGGAGGAATATCTTTTAAAGCTACGCAAAGGTAATCGCATACTTGTGAGTAAACTACGAACCAGTAACAATAAATTGCCTATAACTGCTGGTAGATATCAGGATATTAGTAGAGATAATCGTATTTGAGGAAAATGTGAGGTTGGTGATGTTGGTGACGAATACCATGTATTGTTTATATGTCAAAATGCTGATATTGCTAGTTTGAGAAATCAATATATTCCAAGTTACTGTATACGTAGACCAACTCATTTCAAGTACAAATTGTTGATGCAAACAAATGATGTTGATGTGCTGAATAAATTAGCATTTTTTTTGAGAGTTGTGTTTGGTATTTTTAGATAAACTTAGTATACTTATTATAATTAATGTATTATGTATTGAGGAGCTGTGCTCCATACTTCTTTTTGTAAAAGTCTGGGCCAAATAAATATATTATATTCTATTCTATTCACACCCCTGACGCCCACCCACTCACACACACACACACTCACACACACACACACATCCCCTGACGCCCACCCACTCACCCACACACTCCTGACGCCCACCCACTCACACAAACACCCCTGACGCCAACCCATTCACACACACACACAAACCCCTGATGCCCACCCATTCACACTCACACACCCCTGACGCCCACCCACTTACACACACACAACCCTGACGCCATCCCACTCACACACACACACCCCTGACGCCCACCCACTCACACACACACACCCCTGACGCCCACCCACTCACACCTGTAGGTCCTGTAGGTAGTAGTTGCAGGCAGTGTTGTCTGCCCGTGGTCACGCCGATGCGCCACCACTAGTACATTTCATCTGCCCGTCTCTGCGCCAGCTGGTCCATGATGCTGTTGCTAGCGGCGCGGAGGTGGTAGTGGGGCAGTTTGGGTTGATCAGGTAATGTCCAGAGAAATTTGTCCAGTTGATTTTTAAATTTCTCGAGACTTAGTTCAGTTGAGTCACGCAGATATCTGGGTAGGGTGTTAAAGAGAAGAGGTCCTCGTGTTGCAAAGGCGTTCTCTTTGAGCATCTTAACTCTGGTGGCTGCTCTGGGGTGTACCCGCTGTATGTGGCAGAGACGGCCCAGTCGTTGATGGATGTGAAAACCTATATTAAGGTTGTTGGTTGTGATGCCAATCAATATTTTGTAGACATATAAGATGGCATAAATATTATCTGTCCCTGCGTCTTTCTAATGAGAACAGCTTGAGAGTATCCAACCTTCCCCAGTAGTCTAGGTGTTGGACGGCAAAGATTGTATTGGTGAATGAGCGTTGAACTGCTTCGAGTACTTGCTTCTCTCCCACCTTCCATGGGCTCAATAGCTGACAGCATTATTCCAACACCCCTGATGCCCACCCACTCACACACACACTCCTGACGCCCACCCATTCACCCCCCTCCCCCCCCGATGCCCACTCACTCATACACACACCCCTGAGGCCCACCCATTCACACACACGCACATCCCTGACGCCCACCCACTCACACGCCCCTGACGCCCGCCCACTCACACACACACCCCTGACGCCCACCCACTCACACCTGACACCCAGCCACTTACACACACACACCCCTGACGCCCACCCACTTACACACACACTCCTGACGCCCACCTACTCACACCCGACACCCAGCCACTCACACACACACCCCTGACGCTCACCCTCCCTCACACACACACCCCTAACGCTCACCCCACACACACACACCCCTGACGCTCACCCTCCCTCACACACACACCCCTAACGCTCATCCCACACACACACACACCTGACGCTCACCCCACACACACCTGACGCTCACCCCACACACACACACCCCTGACGCTCACCCAACACACCCCTGACGTCCACCCCCTCACACACACACCCCTGACGCTCACCCCACACACACACCTGACGCTCACCCCACACACACACACCTTAGACGCCCACCCCACACACACACACCCCTGACGCTCACCCCACACACACACACACACCTGACGCTCACCCCACACACACACACCTTAGACGCCCACCCCCACACACACACCCCTGACGCTCACCCCACACACACACACACACACACACCTGACGCTCACCCCACACACACACACCTTAGACGCCCACGCTACCTCACACGTACTTCTCTTTCCTCCATCCTCTTTATTTTGTTTCCTCGTTCTCTTACTTCTAACCTCATTTTCGTGTTATATACAGTATGTCTATATGTTTTCTGTTACCCTTCCTCCCTCTTGTTACTAGAGCGTTCACTTGTTTCTCTGTGCTCTTACCTTCCTCCTTATTCTCTAGCTTTCTATTTTTATTTCTTCCCGTTCCTCCACCCTACTTCTAGGGTTTTCGTTTGTATCTTCACTATCTTGGCTCCCTTTTGATTCCCATGCTTCCTTCTCTTACCTCTCTCCTCTTTCCCTGGTTTTCTCTTGTACACTCGGTGTTTCCTAATTTCTCCCCCCCCCCCCCTCCATACACACACACACCTTTCCCATTGTTCTCTTTGTTTCCTGCTCAACTGTTTCTCTTTTCATCTGCCTTGCCTTGTTTTCCCACATTGTATACACATTGTTTTCTCTTTCTCCCTCACAATCATATTATCGTGTGTACTTTCTTTTCATTTTCGTTGTCATGTTTTATTCACGGTTTGTTTCTTCTTTCTCTTCTCACAATCTCTGTATATTCTGGTTTGTATTTTTGTTTTGTCCCTTGTTTTGTGTTTATTCTCATTACTGGGAATAATTCTCATCTACCACTCTTGGTTGCCCTCTTTGTTTGCTTCCACTTTGATATTTTCTATATTTCTTCTTTCTCACATGCGTCTTTCTGTTGCCAGGTCTTCATTCATATCAGGGTCATGTCATCTCTTTTGTCTTATGTGCTTATAACCATTTTAGTGTTATGACGCATTTCTTCATATTATTCTGATTAATATTAGGACTATACAAGTGTACAGGGATTGGGAGGGATCTGTGGGAGTTATAAAGTTAATTAAGATAGTTTGTGTACCATTCGTTCCCTGGAGATCCTTCCTAAACTTAAACATATCATGCTATGTTATCCAGAATACAATATAGGTAGCGTCATTAAACATTGAAATTGCTAAATCTGTGTTTGCTTGTTTTCCGTAATTATCCTTCGAGCAAATATATTCGTTTGGTTCCTTCACATTATCATATGCTTGATAATTCTCTTTCTCCTTTTTCCCGTTTGTTCACTTTGTGTCTTCATTTTTCCTCGATTGTCTTTACATTCTCGTCTATTGTACTCAAAATCACTACTGCCCCAACGCTTCAAAATATTTCTCAAATTTTGAGAATGTTAATTTTCCATTACTTCAACAATATAGCATAATTCCCTCTCTCTAACAAATTTATCTCCATGCTTTTTGTATGCTCCGAGTCCATTTAGTGATCATCCCATTTAGTGATCATACATGTCCTTCTATAATATCTCTCTCTTCTCTTCTCTATTTGCAAATTCACTCTTTATACGAATACATAATACATACTGTAGATTGTAAAATAAATAATGTTTTCTCTCTCTCTCTCTCTCTCTCTCTCTCTCTCTCTCTCTCTCTCTCTCTCTCTCTCTCTCTCTCTCTCTCTCTCTCTCTCTCTCTCTCTCTCTCTCTCTCTCTCTCTCTCTCTCTCTCTCTCTCTCTCTCTCAGTTTTGCGAGTGGTAAATGACTGGCCAGATGTGATGAGCAGAGAGCCAGTTAAAAGCAGGGTGGAAGCGGTATGGGAGGGTAACGAGAGGGCTACTGCTGGTGGTGGTAATGGTGAGAGTGGTGGTGGTGGTGAGTGTATGGTGGTAGTAATGGTGAGAGTGGTGGTGAGTGTATGGTGGTGGTAATGGTGAGAGTGGTGGTGGTGGTGAGTGTATGGTGGTGGTAATGGTGAGAGTGGTGGTGGTGGTGAGTGTATGGTGGTGGTAATGGTGAGAGTGGTGGTGAGGACTGGTGGTGGTGGTGAGTGTATGGTGGTGGTAATGGTGAGAGTGGTGGTGAGGACTGGTAGTGGTAATAGTGAGGACTGGTAGTGGTGGTGAGTGTATGGTGGTGGTAATGGTGAGAGTGGTGGTGGTGAGTGTATGGTGGTGGTAATGGTGAGGACTGGTAGTGGTGGTGAGTGTATGGTGGTAGTAATGGTGAGAGTGGTGGTGGTGAGTGTATGGTGGTGGTAATGGTGAGAGTGGTGGTGAGGACTGGTAGTGACAGTGAGAGTGGTGGTGGTGGTAATGGTGAGAGTGGTGGTGAGGACTGGTAGTGGTGGTGAGTGTATGGTGGTGGTAATGGTGAGAGTGGTGGTGAGGACTGGTAGTGGTGGTGAGTGTATGGTGGTGGTAATGGTGAGAGTGGTGGTGGTGGTGAGTGTATGGTGGTGGTAATGGTGAGAGTGGTGGTGAGGACTGGTGGTGGTGGTGAGTGTATGGTGGTGGTAATGGTGAAAGTGGTGGTGAGGACTGGTAGTGGTGGTGAGTGTATGGTGGTGGTAATGGTGAGAATGGTAGTGAGGACTGGTGGTGGTGGTAATGGTGAGAGTGGTGGTGAGGACTGGTAGTGATGGTGTGGACTGGTGGTGGTGGTAATGGTGAGAGTGGTGGTGATGACTGGTAGTGATGGCGAGCACTGGTGGTGGTGGTGAGTGTATGGTGGTGGTAATGGTGAGGGTGAGGACTGGTAGTGGTGGTGGTAATGGTGAGAGTGGTGGTGAGGACTGGTAGTGGTAATGGTGAGAGTGGTGGTGAGGACTGGTGGTGGTAATGGTGAGAGTGATGGTGAGGACTGGTAGTGGTGGTGAGAGTGGTGTATGATGGTGAGGGCTGGTAGTGGTGGTGAGAGTGGTGTATGATGGTGAGGGCTGGTAGTGGTGGTGAGAGTGGTGTATGATGGTGAGGGCTGGTAGTGGTGGTGATAGTGGTGTATGATGGTGAGGGCTGGTAGTGGTGGTGAGAGTGGTGTATGATGGTGAGGACTGGTAGTGGTGGTGAGAGTGGTGTATGATGGTGAGGGCTGGTAGTGGTGGTGAGGACTGGTAGTGGTAATGGTGAGAGTGGTGGTGAGGGCTGGTAGTGGTAATGGTGAGAGTGATGGTGAGGACTGGTAGTGGTGGTGAGAGTGGTGTATGATGGTGAGGACTGGTAGTGGTGGTGAGAGTGGTGTATGATGGTGAGGGCTGGTAGTGGTGGTGAGGACTGGTAGTGGTAATGGTGAGAGTGGTGGTGAGGGCTAACCTCTCCTTTCAATAATAGAACAACTAAACCCTTTAAAATCGGTGAGGTAATTTTTCGTGATATTCTGCCTCTCATTAGTCGATTTTTTGGTTACAGGAGAATATGCCCCGAAAACAAATCGCCCCGCTCTTGGACAACGAGTTCGCCCCGTTTATACCCCCCCCCCCCTCTCCCCCTCCCCCCACTACCACCACCACCCCTGGAGCTTACCACTTATTTCCATCCCTCCCCCAACCCCTGAGGTCTTCTGTAGTAAAAACTGATGCAAAGAAGGAATTGAGGACATTACTCATTTGTACTCATTTGTTGGGTTAGGTTAGGGTAGGGTTAGGTTAGGTTAGGTTAGGTTGGGTTAGGTTAGAGAGATGAATAGAGCGGGAATTCTTTAGTACCCCTTTAAGGGGGAGGGGTGACATTAACGGGGCGAACTCGCGGCGGGGCGACTTCTCAAAGCGGGGCGAACTCGTTTCAGGGCGAATTCTCCGGTACTCGATTTTTGTTTTTTTTTTTTTTTTTGCATTTTAGGAATGACAGTTTTTTTTTGTATGTGTATGAAGGACACACAAGACAGGCTGCCTGTAACGAGTGTCTCCCCCATAAGCCAAAAGAGAGACAGAGAGCCAAATTCAAGAAACGTTGGGGTCAAAATGCCTGGACACACGAAGTTTGAAGCATTCTAAATCATAGGATGGAGGCAAGAATGTGAGAGTCAAAATGCAAACTTACATTGTTATTAACTCTTTGACATGTAGCGATTTTTCCTAAGCTGAATAATACTGTCTACTGTTAACCAATATAAACTGAAAATGATGTCATCGTATTAATGGGGTAAAATAATATAACATTTGATTATATAGGCATATGTTAATAAAAAAACATGCTAAAATATATAAGGAGGGCTTAGGTTAAATTGGCTTAGTCAAGACTGGTCAAGTTAGATTATGTTTAAATGGGGTACATCAAGGAAGACCAGGTTATATTAGGCTAGATCAAATTTGACGAGAAGAGTTTAATGTTATTTTAGGCGAAGTTATGACACAAAGGTTAGACATCAGGAGAGGAATGACATGGTGGTGGTAAGCGATGTTTCAGATGAATAGAGGCTGATTTAGAAATGATCCAAGAGTTCTTTCTATTCTATTGATGATAAGGGAATAATTAGATGAAGATTATGGTGATTGAGTTATGATGAGAGGTCTGCATGAAAGCTGTAGTGTTGAAATAGTGATGATGGCAATAATAATATGGATACTGTGGTGACTGAGTGATGATGTGAGTGGTGATGGCATAAATTATAGGAATTTTGTCGTGACTGAGTAATCGTGAGAGGACTGCATGAAAAGGCGTAGTGGTGTGATAGTGGTGATGCCAATAATGATAGGAATATTATATATAACTGTCTTAATGATGATGAAAACAACTGCATGAACAGGTGTAGCGGTGCGATAGTGGTGATGAAAATAATGATAAGAATATTGTGGTGACTAAATGACGATGAGTGCAACACAGGATTTCACTACATATTCGCATTCTAGATTTCTTCTTCCATATCCATTTCCTCCATGCACAACCTCATACCCATCAGCACATACTCCCACATGGCCATTAAGGTCACCACCTAGTACTGTAGTATAATTCTCAGAGACACCTGAAACAACACTAATCAGGTCGATCCAGAGGTTTTCTTTCCGCTTTCTGTTCAAGCTAACCTGTGGGGTATATGCCAGTATCCCATGCAAACTAACCTAAGATAAACCATTATATCTTAACCTACTTAAACAAGCTTAATCTTAACCAACTAAACCTAATCATATCTAACCAAGCCCAAGCTAACCTAACCAAACCTAATCCAACCTCATCCTGATTATGTTTAAATAAGTAAGGGTCATATTAGCTCTGATTAGGTTTGTTTAGCTAATATTTAGCCTTAACTACGCCACTGAAGGACGAAGTCCTCTCTGAGGCTTTTTCACTCTAATCGGGCAGATGTAAGCCTTGTAACATGCATGTAACACTCAAATATATATGCAGGTAACCTAGACTCAATCCTAATAATATGCCCATCCATAGACTACAGTAGATCTGGACTGGACACGAAAATGGAACTTTGCAGTAAGGGACCCAAAATCGGAGAACCTCGAAACCGCGAAAATGTACATTTTCGAAGTTCGAACTTGGGGGTTCGTTCTCCGATTTTGGGTCCCTTACTGCAAAGTTCCATTTTCGTGCCCAGTCCAGATCTACTGTAGTCTACGGCCCATCCTATGTTCCATCAGAATTCTAATAGGACTAAATATATATTTATTTATATGTATTATACCCCATAATATGTAATACTAATATAACCTATTAACCCCTTTAGTAAATCACATATATCACTACACATTAAATATTCACTAAGTCAATCTCATCATAGAGATATAACTATCTATATTGTTTATACTTACAAAGTATCAACAACTTACTGTAAACATCTTCCCTCTTAGACACCACCAAATTGCCAGTATTAAGCAATACAAGTTGGCATAGGATGTCAACAATAAACACTCAAGTCAAATCAAGTCTTCGAAAGGGGTGAAGTCACAGAGTGTGAGGTGAAGTTGAACGGTCAGGCTATGGAGATTGTCAGCTCTTTTAAGTATCTGGGCAGTGTGTTGAGTAAAGATGGGACTATGGATGAAGAAGTGCAGGAGAGGGTGCAACAGGGGAAGAGGGTTTTAGGAACGTTGAAAGCAGTAACAAGAAATAGAGTGGTCAGTATGGAAGTGAAGAAGTCCTTGCATGACAGTGTGGTAATTCCGACACTAACTTACGGAAGCAAAGCATGGACGTTCGGGAAGAGACTCAGACCAAGAGTGAGAGCGTGGAAATGAGTTACTTGAGAAGTGCGTGCGGAGTTACATGGAGGTACAATGAGGAAGTAAGAAGGAGGTGTGGTGTGGAGGTAGATGTGCTGGAAAGTGTGAAAAGGAACAACTTGAGATGGTTCAGCCATATGGAACGTATGGAAAGCGAGAGATTGACTAAGAGGGTGTACGAGAGCGAGGTGGAAGGACAGAGAGGGAGAGGTGGAGGAGAGGTGGAAGGATGGAGTGAGAAAGTATATGAATGAAGGCAGTGCTGGTTGGGAGGAGGGGCGTCGACTGACTGGGGACAGAGGTGCATGGGGGCAGTTCGTTCGTGGCCACCCCTTCGGGGACCATGGCGTCAGGCAATAGATAGATAGATAGTCAATACATGACCTACCTAAAAGAACACTGTCGACAACCCCGACACAGACAGAGGGGCTGGTCCTACAACACCAATCAGATAACCTATACATCCTCAACGACATCCATTAACATACCTATAGGCTACTCCACACCAAGCCCTCTATGACCCATCATCTCCAGATATCACCTTTTGCTCCCCAGAACTCGCCCCCACAACATCCTGGAAGGTGGTTAAAACCTTAGGCTCCGACCACCTCCCGATCATTATCACCACCAAAACCAGACTCACCCCAGCTAGCCACAGACACACTTCTATAAAAGAGCCAACTGGGAAGCTTTCACAAATGAGACAGAACAACACTTTGAAACCCTATCACAGCGCACCCATCACTAACATCAACAATGCTGTCCACACATTCAACACATCTATCCAAAACGCTGACAAGAAACACATTCCAAGAGGTTACAGAAAAAGACACAACTCCAACTTCACACCAGAAATTCAAAACCTCATCAGACAACGCGATACACTGAAACACTCCCCAGCACCCCACACACAAGACATCACACAACAAATTCAAGCACTCAACACCCAGATCAACAACAAAATACAAGAACAACAAACACTAAACTGGAATAACTTCCTACAAACACTTGACCACAAAACAATCCCCCCAAAAACTCTACAAAACACTAAACAGCATCACACTTTCCAACAGCAACATAGCACAATCACATGCTGCAATCACAACAACAGACTCTACTCCTTCAGGTAAACAACAAGCAAACACTCTCATTAATCACTTTTCTCTTATCAGCCACCTAAAACCCCATAAAGACGACCGACGTGTCATCCGACATAAGAGACAATTACCCACAGACCCTGACTATGCACCCTTCACTAACTACCAGACAAAGCACATCATCAACAATCTCAAGCACTCACCCGCCTGTGGCCTAGAAAACATAAGCAACATACACCTCAGACACCTGGGACCACAAGGCATACAAGCACTCACTTGCATATCAAACTACAGTAATTCATACAACACAATACCAGACATCTGGAAGCATGGTATCATCATCATTTTCCCCAAACACAACAAAGACCCCACGCTACCCTCCTCACACTGCCCTATCACACTCCGCTGCACCCCCTCCAAAGTCATAGAACGCATTGTACTACAACTAATTACACACACCTTACCCCTAGCTCCAACACAACATGGCTTCAGGCCACTGTACTCCACAAACACTCTTCTTACAGACCTTACACAAAGAGCTTTTGACGGTATCAATTCAGCCAGACCACACAGATCACTACTTGCCACACTCGACATTAGTAAAGCCTTCGATGCCATCCCCCGCCACAACCTAACAAACAAAAAATTTACAACACAAACATGCAGAACAACACAAAAAGGTGGCTGGCCAATTTCCTAGCAGGCAGATGTGCACACGTATCTTTTCCCATCAGTCATCTAGCATCAGAAATTTCCCAAACGGAGTCCCGCAAGGATCCGTCCTGTCGCCCACACTCTTTAATCTGTACATGCATGATATACAGTAAATACACCCAATACACCCCAAATAAACATAGCCTCCTATGCAGACGACATAAAACTCACATGCACACACCAAGACCCAGGCACAGCAACAGATCTCCTTCAATCCTATCTCAACACATTACATGACTGGTGCACTACAAACAGACTTAATTTAGCCCCAGCCAAATCCACTGCAACCCTCCTCACAAGCTGGACAGATCACACATTCTCCCCGCAACTCACCATAAACAACATACTCCTAACACACACACACTCACCCAAAATCCTAGGAGTAACATATGATACTCAAATTAAATTCAAACAGCACACCACAAACATTAACCCTCTCCGACATATGACGCGATTTTGAGCCTATTAGGGATACTTTAAAGCCTTTGTTACCATTAGGGGTATTTAGAACCTTTAGTTTAGTTACTTCAACCTCTGCAGTTGTCTTTGAGTTAGCTGTGGGCAGAAAACTAATTTTGGAGAGGTAATTATAAGAGTGAGAAAACTCTATTTCTTATTGCTAATCTGGCAACCTCTGCGTCATAAATGCGTGAAAGGGTTAAAAAGAAACTGACACCCAGACTTAACGCCCTCAGGTCACTTGCCCACACAAAATTTGGACACAACAAAGAAACCACCACCACAGTTTACAAACAATACATAAGATAAGTGATGGAATACGCAAGCCCGGCCTGGGCTTCTAACATAGCTGAAACACATCATAAGACCTTACAGACTTCAAAATAAAGCCCTAAAAATCATCACAGGCAGCACAGCTACTTCACCTACAGATCACCTACATCAAGAAACCAAAGTCCTCAAAGTCAAAGACCATCTGGACATGAGAAGCACTCAATTCCTGGCAGCAGCCTCCACGAACCAACACCACCCACTACACTACACGGCAACACATCCACAGACACCAAGAAATATTAAAACAACACCCAGCACCCCTATCACACACAAAATTAATACTATCTTCTCTCCCTCCCTGCCCACCCCAAACCAGCTTCCAGAAGCACATCCATACTCATATCTCTCGCTGTTCCATCCACTCACTCATAAACAACACGCAGCTGCAGGCACGACCTCCCGAAATCCATGCTTTTGAATCCTCCCTTCCTCGCGAGGACTTAGCAACCCATACTATTAAACACGTCATAGAAGACTGCATTTCACACAACCACTTACGCCAACAACACAATCTACACTCCTTGAGAGCTCTGTGGGAAAGCCCGCCCGTGGTCATGGCCTTCCTTAGGGTCTCAGGGCTGTTCGGCTAGGCAGCTTAGGGAACAACAACAACAACAACAACACTGACGAAGCAGTCACACCTTACATCTAGCATGGATGTAGCTATAGACTTCACTCTACCCAAGGCAGTGATTCAGAGAAGATATACACACCTTCTGCATTCACCCTTTCACCCATCACTTACTCACTCAATCATACACCTTGGTTAGGACTAGACACTCTGCCCTAAGCCTGCTCACTCTACAAAACCCTTAAAGCTCACTAAGCATTCTACACCTTACACAAGACAAGTTAATCTTGTAGTATAGTCTAACTCACAGACTAACTCAATACTAATACTATAACCACTTAATATTATAAGTAACTGTGTATTACTATAACTTAATATATAAAGTATAGCTTAAACCAGTTTCTTTACTCCCCTTATACAATATTGTCTTTATAATATTAAACAAAATACCATACAAACACATCTCTCCCATGGACATTTTCAGATCTCATCCCCCCAAAAGATTATCTGTATACTTCCTTTTGTAGCTCTATCTCCAGATCCCACTCGGTCTCTCAGTTAGTCCATCTATTATCCTCTCTTCGAAATATAGAACTACATGAGCAGCCCACGACCAATTTTTCTTTATCATTTTAATGAGAGTATAACAAGTTCATCACCAGATTTAAGCTAATCAATCCTAAAGAGGTTGGCGTGGGGTGAAATAATCGAGCTCCATGTTGATATTTTCAAATTATTGCAAAAATACAAATGTAGTCGATGAAACTGTATCTATAATGTGAGATGGTGCTGGTAATGGAGATGACGATGATGGTGAGAAAGAAAGCGAAAGAGATGCGATAACATATTTGTTGTGATATAAGAAAACAAAAATCATAGTATTCATATACAGGTATTTAAACAATAGTAAAAACAATAGTAAGTATTATATATTGCAAAAACAAAATGTGCATAAATATTTAGTGTGCCAGTGTAGAGTATCTAGCCGAGTCAGCAATAACCCTCCTATAATTGACCGTGGCAGTTAATGACATCATCAACGACCTCGCTAAATTTCACAGTCTGTCCAAATATTCACGTGCGAATATTCGAATTGAATCATGGAGGATCAAGCTGATAATGTTCAGCACATTATTATGTTTTAGTGACGGGTGAATCGCGAGAGAACGGCAAATTTTCCGAAATAAATAATTTATGATACAAAAATATTTAGTCGATCGGATAACGTGATTATCTGTAATGACCAGGACATGATGGATAGTTGGAAAGTATGTAAGGCCATCAGCAGCATATGTACTTACATGTGAATTGTGTATGCGTGACCTTGTGCGCTTTTTACCCTTTAATTAAGAGCTAAAGGGTGGGGCCTGACTGGAAATCTTGATAATAACATCATGGTAAAACGATTGCAGTTAGATGGGGGTGTGGTAAGCTCTATGCAGCTAGGCCAGCCTAATGAGAAAATACTTAAGTAAATTACATTTTCAACAGGCGATATCTCTGTAACGAGCATGAAATTTCTTGTCCCCGTCAAGAGTCTGAAGGACACATGTGTAGACACGTGTCGACACGTGTTGACTCTTGTCAACTCTTCGTGACTCGTGTTGACTCTTGTTGAACTCTGCATAACTCATTGTGACTCGTGTTGACTGTTGTTACACACTTGGGTGAATCGGGCACCTGCACAATGGGGGCCACTCTTGGGAGCACTCTTCATGACTCTTGTTACACTCTTGTTGACTCTTGTTACACTCTTGTTGACTCGTACAGACTCTTTGTTTATTGCCCCGGAAAATTGACCGTTATTTCTCAAATTTCCTCAACTCGTGTTGGGTTCATGTTACACTCTTTGTGACTCTTGTTGACTCTCCGTGACTCTTACTGACTCTTGGATGAACATGTACTGACTCTTGTTGACTCTTGGCGAATCAGGAACAGTGACCTTCCTCGGACTGATTCTTGCCAGAGTCACGAAGATCCACGAAGAGTGTCACTCTTCGCTCACTCGTACTTGACTATGGCGCCTACTCTTGAATGTGTGAACCCTGCTTAACTCACCCGTATCTCGGACCGCCCTAGAGATCGGCCCAATATTCTCAACTTATTTCTAATAACTAATCCTTCTGCTTACAATGTAACTATGCATCCCATTTTCCTTTTCTTTCTCTCAAACTAACTCACAAAAATCTTGGTTTACTCACGCTTGTTCTACAGCTTTTTGCAATAAGGATGAAGCATTCAAACGGTCGTAGTAGGTCGTCGTAGTGGTAGTAGTATTACGGGACAAATTTTGTTGCAAAGGTATAGTGTAAATTCCCACTTTAGTAGTTACATGAAGGAAAATGTCTTGTATTTATTAGTGGCCCCTCCATCATTGACGATATGCCTATTAATAAAATAGC
Organism: Paralithodes platypus; assembly: GCA_032716605.1. NCBI lineage: Eukaryota > Metazoa > Arthropoda > Malacostraca > Decapoda > Lithodidae > Paralithodes > Paralithodes platypus. Next base: position 17,713,713 of record CM064540.1, read on the forward strand.
TCTCTTTCAAGCACCCGCAGTCAGCCTGTTTGAAACACCCGCCGCAGGGGAAAGAGTACTACATCATAAGTGCAACGCTAATTCTCTTATGGAATCGTCTCTATGATTGGGTATTCACTACGAAAAAACTTCATAAAAAAGAAAAAAGACAAATTAACTTAATAATTGTTATAATAAGGCTTTCCAACTCGTGGATGTCTTTTGTGGATTCTACCTGAGATGGTGAACCCAGCGACGCCATTCCTCTTTCCTTCCCCTGCGGCCATACTGTGCAGAGGTGCCTCGCCAGTGCTCCGCTTTATTCTTCATTCGTTAAACTCTAGTGAGTCTTTTGCTCATTTGTATAAATCTGAGTTGTTATAGAATAGGTTTAGACTAGCTAGGACTGACAGCCCCATTGGTATGTCCGCAGGGAAGTGTTAAAATAGGGTACTTAAGTGTAGGCGTGGTGTGGTGGAGTGGTCTTGCCACTGGCCTGGTAATCCAAAGGTCCCGGGTTCAAATCCTGATGTATCAATGGGAAGATATTATTGGGATGGAATTTGTGCTGTACCTAGTATCAGTGCATTACCACAAGCCCACCGAAATGTCAATAAAATACCCTCATTGTTCCCTGATTAAATAGCACTGTATGAATATTCCCATATTCAAAATATGCTATAGGGGTGCAATGCCTGGTGAGTTATTTGCTCAACAGGTGGCGTTGTGTGTGTGTAAGTGTGAGAGTCCGAGTGTAGGGGGTGAGACAGTGAAGCACGGGAACGAGGTGGCTTCAGAGATGGGGTCGTTTCAGGCCATGAGTGAGCACCGTGCCTCATGTGAAGGCAAGATGGGAGGTGCTCGTTGTACTCTACGTGCTTCACATGTCTCACTCCCTAGACTGGAACAAGACCTCACCGGCTTCACTGTTCATTTTAAGCAGTGAATGTTAAGGCTCTCAGCCTATGCCCGAGAGGAAGTAAGTTGGAATATAGAAAAAAAAAAAAAAAGGCGCCATGTCGGTCCGCTTCGGGCCCGCGCGTCATGTGTATTTGTTCTTGTTTCTGCGCCTTAGTTTTGCTATATACTAGTTATTTAGAAGGCTATTTACATCCGCGGAACGATGCTTCAGGCCATCTTTATGAGGTAGTTGCATTCTATTTTTTTTAGCAGACGTTCTGGTTCAAGAGTTGTCACACGTGGTGTGGAACTTTCCAGAGTCCGTGTTTGCTCCTTTTTCCCCTCGGGCGTGGGGTTTTCTGCGTTCGCTGCTGCTGTGTCTTCTTCGGAAGTAAGGGTAACATATTTAATGTTATTTTACCATGAGCCTGGTGGCCAGCCTCAGTAGGGGTTATTCTTAGTAGGCTAGGGGTATTTTTTATTGCTTAATTAATACTGTTGTTATGTTTATGGGCGAGGTGAAATGACACAAACAATAGGTTAAATATGAGATTCAAGACTGATGACATAACCCTCCCGAAAACATCCAGGTTCAAGGAAAACTAGATTCAAAATTCTTTACACTTATAACATTAACAAATGCAATCAAAAAGAAATAACAAAATAATATGAATTTACAGAAAACAAGATGATAATTAATTATTAACTGATCACTAGATAGCCTAAACTTATAATAATGCACAATATTAATAATTGGCTACAAATGGGACACACTTATATACTCAACACTCAAATCACAGGAATCAGGAAGCTTGCAGGTTGCTTAAAATCGGTTGAAGGTAGCCAGGAGAGATAATTGTATCACTACACAAGGTAAAACACTATGTACAGGCAAGAGAGAGAGGTGTGATGCTAACAGCTGGTCAGTTGAATCTGGAGTCCCGAGACAGGGAGGGGCGCGCTATATACTGTATAGGCCTCAATGAACGAGAAGGTTCTCATAGCCTCCCGAGACACCGCGAACAAAACATCCCGGCGCCCGCCCGAGATATAATCACGTGGAATGAATGACGCAATCTCAACTCGCACTACGTATCAAAATACACTCTCCAAAATGCGCACATTAACTATATCACTAATGTACTTATTTTATAGATCACATTACATAACACTGTGTATTAGCCCCAAGACGTGACCCTTGCTTTCATGTGGTGATATTATACATGTCAAGCAGGGTGTCAGGAGACGTTCTGACTTATATTTATTTTTTTTTTTTTGTGGGTGGCTGACTTTCTCAGATAAGTCGGTACCTTCAAAGTTTGTTTTTTTTCTTCCGGCGATCTTTCTGTGTATTGGTGCCGGATACTCGCCTTGCAGGCGAGAAAGGAAACTTCCAAATAACCCGGCGTGGTGTGGTGTACCACTAGACTCCCGGCGGAAATGCTAATTCCTAAGGGAAGTAATGTCGGCTCGGCCGAGTGAATTCGCCCTAACCGATAGCCTCACGCGGCATGATTTGACTTATAACGCCCGGCGGAAAAGTCCAGTGAGGTAATTAACTATCTCTCAGGTCCTAATAGACGATCCGTTAGTTAATTAAATGGTTAATATGGGCCGGTGACACTTTGTTACAGGCAAGCAGTTCTAGAAAACGAAAAGGTCATCAAGGCTTTTTCACAAACAAGTACAGCGGAAGATTAGAGTAGCGGTTGGTCTACAGCTAATTTTCCGGCGTATTTGGGGGTGTTTATGATGTGTGAACCTCTCGGTTTATCCTTAGGAGCATTGATTCCTGGAAATTTTCTATTTCCAGATCACAGCACATCAGTAGCGGCACAGGTCTACAGGGGAAGGGGCCAATCCCGGCGGGGGGGGGGGGGTCGTAATTAGCTCCATAATGCCTCTAGTTACTCTTTGTGCTACACCCACTTGCTCTCTAATTCCGGTCTTTGCACATAAACTCTGCATGAAGTGCGTTAAGTGCCTCGATAGGTCGCAGGGCCTCTGGGTTACTAAGAGGTGTCCCATTTGCTCTGATCTACGTTCTGAATTGTTTAATAAGAGAGACCAGTCGTGCCTTTTGGCACTGAGAGAAATTAAGAACATTTGTAATGCCTATTCCAAAGTCATTGCCCATAAGGCATTACATTGTGATGATGAGGCTCTCTGGGAGCATATAGTTATAAAATCACCAGTTCTTAAATCCCCACCTTCTAAGTCAACTTCAAAGTCTAAAGCTAAGCCCAAAATTCTTTCGAAAGAGTTAGTGAGTAGCAGTGAAAGTGACTCAAGCAAGGCAACCAACCCACCCCGGCCGCCACAAGAGGGCACGTTCTCCTTCGCCACAGGACCAGTCTAGGTCCAGGTCAAGGTCGCCCCACAAGCGGTCCATGCAGTCTTCAGCGGAGACTTCTAGGTCTCACAAGAGGCTTAAGGATGACGCGCAGCCACAGAAAATCTGATAAGGGTCATTAAAGATCCCGCACGGAGAAGACGCAGTCGCGGCACCGGCTAACGCTGGAGTACCAGCCACCGCCCTCCGCCTCTACCTCCGCAATGCCTAACGTCCAATCTGGCAGCTCCGAGGTAGGGACGGAGGGGGCTGAGTCAACTCCCAGGGATGGGTCTGCAGAGTTTTTGGTGGTAAAAGAAAAGTTTTCTAACATTATCTGACTGTGTGTGTATGATACTCTATATATGAAAAGCAGGTCAAAAATAACAATAAAAGTATAGTAATTCAAGTGAACATAACAAATTTGAATAATTATACACTACAGTATATAAGGACTAATTTCATTAACTCGAAAGGATGAAATTGAACCAGTGCGTATTATTATACAAGGTTTTTTCAGCAATATAGGTTAGTATTATTCCAAGTAAATATCCCCGAGGCATGGGAGAGATATATCGTGGTGGGAGGTTGTCTTTGTTTGTATGTCCGCCTCGCCTGCAGCTGACCATTATCGTGGGCCTCTAGTGTAAATAGGAATTGATGTTGTACCATCGACAAGTCAAAGGTACAAACTCGAAGCAGAAATACAAAATACAAGCTACAGGGTCAACTAGTCCACGTAAGAAAGTCAAATTCAATGATCAAAGTAGAGGTCCAAAATATTAGTCCAAAGTAAAAGTCCAAAATAGTAGTCTATAGTAGATTTACATATATTTACATAGATACACTGGCCACACAGACCTTACGATCCAAACGAGGTGGTCAGGACTTAATGCTAGTAGAGATGGCATATCCGATAGAAAAGGAAATTTGAAGGAAAGGATAGAAAAGAAGAAGGCTCTCTCCCCACCCTCCGTTCCCTCCGGCAATTGCCGTACATGAAAAAGTTGGAAGTGATTAACCTTGCTGGGCTTCGAAATCCCCAGAAGGAATTTACAGGAAAGATTAAAAAAAAAAAAAAAATCATGCAACCCTTCGCCTTAGCAGCATGTAAATTTTGGGGTTAATTGGAATCATCCAACCCATCACCCTTATTAGTATGTACATATTTTGTGATGTTTATTATTCTTATTTTTTATTTGTGTATTATTTGTTTTCTTTTCTAACGCTCTCTTCAGCTGAACAAATAATAACGGTGATAATTACTGCCTACTCCATACCAATTTTTCTGTGGTATGAGTCTAGATTTTTCTTATATGTATCTATAGAGGAGCTGTCTATTACTTTATTTGGAAGTTTGTTCCACTCATCAATTACACTGTGAGTGAAGAAATTTTTTGTTGTATCTAGATTCGCTCTCCGACCTAATAATTTTAAATTGTTTCCTCTTGTAGATGTGTCTTCGGCTTTTTTGAATAACTTATCTAGATTAATGTTACTGAATCCTTTTAGAATTTTAAAACACTCTATCAATTGGCCTCTCATCCTTCGTTTCTTAAGTTAAAATAGATCAAGTTCTCTCAGTCTTTCATCATATGATTTATTTCTCAATGAAGGGATTAGCTTAGTGGCTCGCCTTTGCACAGATTCCAATTTTTTAATATCCTTTATGAGGTGAGGTGACCAAAACTGCACAGCATATTCGAGGTGCGGTCTCACCATACTTTTGTATAAGGGCAAAACTATGTCTTTGCTGTGATAGTGGAAGTTTCTTCTAATGAAACCTAGTGCCCTGTTTGCTTTGTTTGCAGCCGCTGTGCATTGATTGGAAGATTTTAAGTTTTCGTTTATCAGCACTCCCAAGTCTTTTATTTGTGTTACATTGTTTATCTTTTCTTCTCTTTCAAGAAGGTTCAAGAGGTTCAACATATAAGGTAGAAAGAGCTAATAACAAATGTGAGTGTTTACTCGGCCTCCATCCTGACACAAAACTCGTATATCAGACGTTGGGACCAAGTTAGCCGCCATTATCTACACTCAGAATTACACACACACAAAATCAAGTTTGCTGGAAACCTTGATATTTAATTGTGCGAGATCTATAGAAAGGGACATTAACTAAGCACTTCTACGGCATGCAAAATATAGTATTACGGGATATTAGGAACAAGATTGAACACTGTTAAGTGAAAGTTATTGGAACTTAAAATTTCACAGTTTTATATAGCAAGGTTTTTAGCGATATAATGTTTTTGACTGTACACCCGCAAAAGTTCCAAGTGGCCAAGTGTTATTATTTTGTATATGTTATTTATGGATAAACTACCACTGAGGGGTGCAACAGGGAACTAAAAGACCCACAGGTAGCTGATCACCTGATAATTACGGTTTGATGTACGTCTATTGATAAAATGTATGAATAACATGTTACCTCCTATATTTAGTAGCATGTTGAATAGCAATGAAGACATTCATTGTTACTCAACTAGGCAGAGCAATAAAATGTATGTGGGTAGAGGCAGAACTGAGTTATTTGAAACAAAAACACATTCAAATATAAGGGAATTTGTCAAATTATTTGCTAGATAAACTCAATCATCATTGCTCCATCATTGTATAACCTAAATGTGTTGTTATTAAATAATGAATATCCTTTCATATGAGATCACAATTACTTAATCGATGATTCATGTTGGATTCATTCAAAGCCTCCAAGACTCAACTTCTCCCTCTATCTCTCCATAACAATCCTCCACATGATTATCAATTATGCTTCAACAACACACAAATCAACCATTCATCTTCTCTCAATATTCTAGGTGTATCTTTTTCAGCCGACCTTTCTTGGAATGATAAAACAGCTTCCCAAAAGTCAGGTGTGCTCAACCATCTCCGTGGGTCCTTCACCCCGGCGCAGCTTCTTGCTCTGTATCGGGGCACAGTGCGCTCCTGTATTGAGTATTGTTCGCATGTGTCGGGAGGCTCCACCCATACTGCACTTCTCGAACGAGTAGCATCAAAAGCATTTCGCCTCATCAACTCACTTCCTCTTACTAGTTCCTTACACACCACAATGTTGCATCTCTTTCACTCTTCTATCGCTATTACAACAATCAGTGTTCTTCAGAGTTCTTGCGGTGAGGTGAATACGAGGCATCCACCCTTAATCACAGTCCCAGTCCTATTCTGTCCAGGTGTCCAACCCAGGAATAGGCAAATTTTCTGCCTTTCTTCTACTCAACAAGTTAACTCTGGAGCTCTTTCCCTCAATCAATCTTTCCTCCATCCTATGACTTAAACTGCTTTAAACTTCGTGCGTCCAGGCATTTTGACCCCAACGTCCCTTAAATGTTGGCTCTGTCGCTCTTTTGGCTTTGGGGGAGACACTCATACAGGCAACCTGCCTTTTGTCTCCTCCATAGGCCTACACATAATTTTTTTGTTTACATAAGGTTATATTAATCTAGTTTGGTAATGACTATTCACAGTAATAATATTAATCTAGTTTGGTAATGACTATTAATCTAGTTTGGTAATGACTATTAATCTAGTTTGGTAATGACTATTCACAGTAATAAACATGTACATAAGGTTATATTAATCTAGTTTGGTAATGACTATTCACAGTAATAAACATGTACATAAGGTTATATTAATCTAGTTTGGTAATGACTATTCACAGTAATAAACATGTACATAAGGTTATATTAATCTAGTTTGGTAATGACTATTAATCTAGTTTGGTAATGACTATTAATCTAGTTTGGTAATGACTATTCACAGTAATAAACATGTACATAAGGTTATATTAATCTAGTTTGGTAATGACTATTAATCTAGTTTGGTAATGACTATTCACAGTAATAAACATGTACATAAGGTTATATTAATCTAGTTTGGTAATGACTATTCACAGTAATAAACATGTACATAAGGTTATATTAATCTAGTTTGGTAATGACTATTCACAGTAATAAACATGTACATAAGGTATATTAATCTAGTTTGGTAATGACTATTAATCTAGTTTGGTAATGACTATTCACAGTAATAAACATGTACATAAGGTTATATTAATCTAGTTTGGTAATGACTATTCACAGTAATAAACATGTACATAAGGTTATATTAATCTAGTTTGGTAATGACTATTCACAGTAATAAACATGTACATAAGGTTATATTAATCTAGTTTGGTAATGACTATTCACAGTAATAAACATGTACATAAGGTTATATTAATCTAGTTTGGTAATGACTATTCACAGTAATAAACATGTACATAAGGTTATATTAATCTAGTTTGGTAATGACTATTCACAGTAATAATAGTTTGGTAATGACTATTCACAGTAATAAACATGTACATAAGGTTATATTAATCTAGTTTGGTAATGACTATTCACAGTAATAAACATGTACATAAGGTTATATTAATCTAGTTTGGTAATGACTATTAATCTAGTTTGGTAATGACTATTAATCTAGTTTGGTAATGACTATTCACAGTAATAAACATGTACATAAGGTTATATTAATCTAGTTTGGTAATGACTATTAATCTAGTTTGGTAATGACTATTCACAGTAATAAACATGTACATAAGGTTATATTAATCTAGTTTGGTAATGACTATTCACAGTAATAAACATGTACATAAGGTTATATTAATCTAGTTGGTAATGACTATTCACAGTAATAAACATGTACATAAGGTTATATTATCTAGTTTGGTAATGACTATTCACAGTAATAAACATGTACATAAGGTTATATTAATCTAGTTTGGTAATGACTATTCACAGTAATAATAGTTTGGTAATGACTATTCACAGTAATAAACATGTACATAAGGTTATATTAATCTAGTTTGGTAATGACTATTCACAGTAATAAACATGTACATAAGGTTATATTAATCTAGTTTGGTAATGACTATTCACAGTAATAATAGTTTGGTAATGACTATTCACAGTAATAAACATGTACATAAGGTGATATTAATCTAGTTTGGTAATGACTATTCACAGTAATAAACATGTACATAAGGTTATATTAATCTAGTTTGGTAATGACTATTCACAGTAATAATAGTTTGGTAATGACTATTCACAGTAATAAACATGTACATAAGGTTATATTAATCTAGTTTGGTAATGACTATTCACAGTAATAAACATGTACATAAGGTTATATTAATCTAGTTTGGTAATGACTATTCACAGTAATAATAGTTTGGTAATGACTATTCACAGTAATAATAGTTTGGTAATGACTATTCACAGTAATAATAGTTTGGTAATGACTATTCACAGTAATAAACATGTACATAAGTGGATATTAATCTAGTTTGGTAATGACTATTCACAGTAATAAACATGTACATAAGGTTATATTAATCTAGTTTGGTAATGACTATTCACAGTAATAATAGTTTGGTAATGACTATTCACAGTAATAAACATGTACATAAGGTTATATTAATCTAGTTTGGTAATGACTATTCACAGTAATAAACATGTACATAAGGTTATATTAATCTAGTTTGGTAATGACTATTCACAGTAATAATAGTTTGGTAATGACTATTCACAGTAATAAACATGTACATAAGGTTATATTAATCTAGTTTGGTAATGACTATTCACAGTAATAATAGTTTGGTAATGACTATTCACAGTAATAAACATGTACATAAGGTTATATTAATCTAGTTTGGTAATGACTATTCACAGTAATAAACATGTACATAAGGTTATATTAATCTAGTTTGGTAATGACTATTCACAGTAATAAACATGTACATAAGGTTATATTAATCTAGTTTGGTAATGACTATTCACAGTAATAAACATGTACATAAGGTTATATTAATCTAGTTTGGTAATGACTATTCACAGTAATAATAGTTTGGTAATGACTATTCACAGTAATAAACATGTACATAAGGTTATATTAATCTAGTTTGGTAATGACTATTCACAGTAATAATAGTTTGGTAATGACTATTCACAGTAATAAACATGTACATAAGGTTATATTAATCTAGTTTGGTAATGACTATTCACAGTAATAAACATGTACATAAGGTTATATTAATCTAGTTTGGTAATGACTATTCACAGTAATAATAGTTTGGTAATGACTATTCACAGTAATAATAGTTTGGTAATGACTATTCACAGTAATAAACATGTACATAAGGTGATATTAATCTAGTTTGGTAATGACTATTCACAGTAATAATAGTTTGGTAATGACTATTCACAGTATAATAGTTTGGTAATGACTATTCACAGTAATAAACATGTACATAAGGTTATATTAATCTAGTTTGGTAATGACTATTCACAGTAATAATAGTTTGGTAATGACTATTCACAGTAATAAACATGTACATAAGGTTATATTAATCTAGTTTGGTAATGACTATTCACAGTAATAAACATGTACATAAGGTTATATTAATCTAGTTTGGTAATGACTATTCACAGTAATAAACATGTACATAAGGTGATATTAATCTAGTTTGGTAATGACTATTCACAGTAATAAACATGTACATAAGGTTATATTAATCTAGTTTGGTAATGACTATTCACAGTAATAAACATGTACATAAGGTTATATTAATCTAGTTTGGTAATGACTATTCACAGTAATAAACATGTACATAAGGTTATATTAATCTAGTTTGGTAATGACTATTCACAGTAATAAACATGTACATAAGGTTATATTAATCTAGTTTGGTAATGACTATTCACAGTAATAAACATGTACATAAGGTTATATTAATCTAGTTTGGTAATGACTATTCACAGTAATAAACATGTACATAAGGTTATATTAATCTAGTTTGGTAATGACTATTCACAGTAATAAACATGTACATAAGGTTATATAAATCTAGTTTGGTAATGACTATTCACAGTAATAAACATGTACATAAGGTGATATTAATCTAGTTTGGTAATGACTATTCACAGTAATAAACATGTACATAAGGTTATATTAATCTAGTTTGGTAATGACTATTCACAGTAATAATAGTTTGGTAATGACTATTCACAGTAATAAACATGTACATAAGGTTATATTAATCTAGTTTGGTAATGACTATTCACAGTAATAAACATGTACATAAGGTTATATTAATCTAGTTTGGTAATGACTATTCACAGTAATAATAGTTTGGTAATGACTATTCACAGTAATAATAGTTTGGTAATGACTATTCACAGTAATAAACATGTACATAAGGTTATATTAATCTAGTTTGGTAATGACTATTCACAGTAATAATAGTTTGGTAATGACTATTCACAGTAATAAACATGTACATAAGGTTATATTAATCTAGTTTGGTAATGACTATTCACAGTAATAAACATGTACATAAGGTTATATATTAATCTAGTTTGGTAATGACTATTCACAGTAATAATAGTTTGGTAATGACTATTCACAGTAATAATAGTTTGGTAATGACTATTCACAGTAATAAACATGTACATAAGGTGATATTAATCTAGTTTGGTAATGACTATTCACAGTAATAATAGTTTGGTAATGACTATTCACAGTAATAATAGTTTGGTAATGACTATTCACAGTAATAAACATGTACATAAGGTTATATTAATCTAGTTTGGTAATGACTATTCACAGTAATAATAGTTTGGTAATGACTATTCACAGTAATAAACATGTACATAAGGTTATATTAATCTAGTTTGGTAATGACTATTCACAGTAATAAACATGTACATAAGGTTATATTAATCTAGTTTGGTAATGACTATTCACAGTAATAAACATGTACATAAGGTGATATTAATCTAGTTTGGTAATGACTATTCACAGTAATAAACATGTACATAAGGTTATATTAATCTAGTTTGGTAATGACTATTCACAGTAATAATAGTTTGGTAATGACTATTCACAGTAATAAACATGTACATAAGGTTATATTAATCTAGTTTGGTAATGACTATTCACAGTAATAAACATGTACATAAGGTTATATTAATCTAGTTTGGTAATGACTATTCACAGTAATAAACATGTACATAAGGTTATATTAATCTAGTTTGGTAATGACTATTCACAGTAATAAACATGTACATAAGGTTATATTAATCTAGTTTGGTAATGACTATTCACAGTAATAAACATGTACATAAGGTGATATTAATCTAGTTTGGTAATGACTATTCACAGTAATAAACATGTACAAGGTTATATTAATCTAGTTTGGTAATGACTATTCACAGTAATAATAGTTTGGTAATGACTATTCACAGTAATAAACATGTACATAAGGTTATATTAATCTAGTTTGGTAATGACTATTCACAGTAATAAACATGTACATAAGGTTATATTAATCTAGTTTGGTAATGACTATTCACAGTAATAAACATGTACATAAGGTTATATTAATCTAGTTTGGTAATGACTATTCACAGTAATAACATGTACATAAGGTTATATTAATCTAGTTTGGTAATGACTATTCACAGTAATAATAGTTTGGTAATGACTATTCACAGTAATAAACATGTACATAAGGTTATATTAATCTAGTTTGGTAATGACTATTCACAGTAATAATAGTTTGGTAATGACTATTCACAGTAATAAACATGTACATAAGGTTATATTAATCTAGTTTGGTAATGACTATTCACAGTAATAAACATGTACATAAGGTTATATTAATCTAGTTTGGTAATGACTATTCACAGTAATAATAGTTTGGTAATGACTATTCACAGTAATAATAGTTGGTAATGACTATTCACAGTAATAAACATGTACATAAGGTGATATTAATCTAGTTTGGTAATGACTATTCACAGTAATAATAGTTTGGTAATGACTATTCACAGTAATAATAGTTTGGTAATGACTATTCACAGTAATAAACATGTACATAAGGTTATATTAATCTAGTTTGGTAATGACTATTCACAGTAATAATAGTTTGGTAATGACTATTCACAGTAATAAACATGTACATAAGGTTATATTAATCTAGTTTGGTAATGACTATTCACAGTAATAAACATGTACATAAGGTTATATTAATCTAGTTTGGTAATGACTATTCACAGTAATAAACATGTACATAAGGTGATATTAATCTAGTTTGGTAATGACTATTCACAGTAATAAACATGTACATAAGGTTATATTAATCTAGTTTGGTAATGACTATTCACAGTAATAAACATGTACATAAGGTTATATTAATCTAGTTTGGTAATGACTATTCACAGTAATAAACATGTACATAAGGTTATATTAATCTAGTTTGGTAATGACTATTCACAGTAATAAACATGTACATAAGGTTATATTAATCTAGTTTGGTAATGACTATTCACAGTAATAAACATGTACATAAGGTGATATTAATCTAGTTTGGTAATGACTATTCACAGTAATAAACATGTACATAAGGTTATATTAATCTAGTTTGGTAATGACTATTCACAGTAATAATAGTTTGGTAATGACTATTCACAGTAATAAACATGTACATAAGGTTATATTAATCTAGTTTGGTAATGACTATTCACAGTAATAAACATGTACATAAGGTTATATTAATCTAGTTTGGTAATGACTATTCACAGTAATAATAGTTTGGTAATGACTATTCACAGTAATAATAGTTTGGTAATGACTATTCACAGTAATAAACATGTACATAAGGTTATATTAATCTAGTTTGGTAATGACTATTCACAGTAATAATAGTTTGGTAATGACTATTCACAGTAATAAACATGTACATAAGGTTATATTAATCTAGTTTGGTAATGACTATTCACAGTAATAAACATGTACATAAGGTTATATTAATCTAGTTTGGTAATGACTATTCACAGTAATAATAGTTTGGTAATGACTATTCACAGTAATAATAGTTTGGTAATGACTATTCACAGTAATAAACATGTACATAAGGTGATATTAATCTAGTTTGGTAATGACTATTCACAGTAATAATAGTTTGGTAATGACTATTCACAGTAATAATAGTTTGGTAATGACTATTCACAGTAATAAACATGTACATAAGGTGATATTAATCTAGTTTGGTAATGACTATTCACAGTAATAAACATGTACATAAGGTTATATTAATCTAGTTTGGTAATGACTATTCACAGTAATAAACATGTACATAAGGTTATATTAATCTAGTTTGGTAATGACTATTCACAGTAATAATAGTTTGGTAATGACTATTCACAGTAATAAACATGTACATAAGGTTATATTAATCTAGTTTGGTAATGACTATTCACAGTAATAACATTAATCTAGTTGGTAATGACTATTAATCTAGTTTGGTAATGACTATTCACAGTAATAATAGTTTGGTAATGACTATTCACAGTAATAAACATGTACATAAGGTTATATTAATCTAGTTTGGTAATGACTATTCACAGTAATAATAGTTTGGTAATGACTATTCACAGTAATAAACATGTACATAAGGTTATATTAATCTAGTTTGGTAATGACTATTCACAGTAATAAACATGTACATAAGGTGATATTAATCTAGTTTGGTAATGACTATTCACAGTAATAAACATGTACATAAGGTGATATTAATCTAGTTTGGTAATGACTATTCACAGTAATAAACATGTACATAAGGTTATATTAATCTAGTTTGGTAATGACTATTCACAGTAATAAACATGTACATAAGGTGATATTAATCTAGTTTGGTAATGACTATTCACAGTAATAAACATGTACATAAGGTGATATTAATCTAGTTTGGTAATGACTATTCACAGTAATAAACATGTACATAAGGTATATTAATCTAGTTTGGTAATGACTATTCACAGTAATAAACATGTACATAAGGTTATATTAATCTAGTTTGGTAATGACTATTCACAGTAATAAACATGTACATAAGGTTATATTAATCTAGTTTGGTAATGACTATTCACAGTAATAAACATGTACATAAGGTTATATTAATCTAGTTTGGTAATGACTATTCACAGTAATAAACATGTACATAAGGTGATATTAATCTAGTTTGGTAATGACTATTCACAGTAATAAACATGTACATAAGGTGATATTAATCTAGTTTGGTAATGACTATTCACAGTAATAAACATGTACATAAGGTTATATTAATCTAGTTTGGTAATGACTATTCACAGTAATAAACATGTACATAAGGTTATATTAATCTAGTTTGGTAATGACTATTCACAGTAATAAACATGTACATAAGGTTATATTAATCTAGTTTGGTAATGACTATTCACAGTAATAAACATGTACATAAGGTTATATTAATCTAGTTTGGTAATGACTATTCACAGTAATAATAGTTTGGTAATGACTATTCACAGTAATAAACATGTACATAAGGTTATATTAATCTAGTTTGGTAATGACTATTCACAGTAATAATATTGAGTAACTTCACCATCGCTCTGCCTATTGTGTCCCTCATCCATATAGAAAAATATTAGAAAAAAACGAGAAAGCTTGTTGCGTACATGCACGCACCATCCACCTTTGGCTTTGAATTGAGGATAGAAACAGTAGGAGGATACATAGAAGTGTTTGCTGTCTGTTGCCTTTGATCCATGTATTCTGGCTGATACTTTAATTTGACATAATTAAAAAATAGGTGCATCGTCTCGTTGTGGGGGGTTGAGTATGTTATGTTATTGATACTAATAGTGGTGTGTATCATATTGATGGTAAAATGTAATAATAATTATAATAATAATAATCATCATAATCATAATAATAATAGTAATAATACAAATAATAATAATCATAAAAATAATTATATAATAATGATAATGGAAATAGTAATAATTACAATACTAATAATAATACTGGTAAATATAATTATAATAATGCAAGTTTCGAAGATTGTAATAATGTTAAGAATATTGATGGTAAAAACATTTTAATAGACAACAGTGTGTGTGAGACCGTGAGAATATTATGCATAACTATATATATATAGCTATGTGTGTATGCATTTGAGTGTGTTCGAGCCTGCATCTTGTATAATGTAGGAGTGTGTTTGTATAATACTGTATATACTGGCCTTTCCTCTAACTTCTACTCTGTTGAACACCACCTCTCCTCTACCAAACCTGAACTTCTCTTTCTCACCGAAATTCAGTTGTGGGTCTACTGACAACAAACCCTTCTCTGTACCCTCCTACTATCTCTATACTAGTTTCAAAGCCATAGACGGATGTTGTGTACATACATACATACATACATAAAATGTTAAGACCGAGTGTTTACACAACAAACTCACTTGCTCTCGTGTTCTTGACTTCGACTCCTCTGAATTCTCAACTTTATGGCTCAAACTATCCTGTCACTCTCATGCTAAACATTTCTGTGCTGTCTATCTTTCCCCTAACTCTACTGCCTTTCCCAAATTCTTTGACTATCTAAACTCTAAAGGGGAACACTTCCTATCCATCTCTCCTTTCGCAGAAATCTCCATCTTAGGAGATTTCAACGTTCACCACCGCCAATGGCTCTCCTCTCATTCCACTGACCAACCTGGTAAACAAGCCTACATCTTTTCCATCCTCAATGATCTAGAGCAGTTGGTCCAGCAACCCACCCATATGTGGGATCGCTTCGGAGATCGGCCCAACATTCTTGCCTTGTTTCTAACTTCTAATACTTCCGCTTATACTGTCGATATTTTCTCTCCTTTGGGCTCTTCCGACCATAAACTTACCTCTGTCACCTATCCTATCTCTCCAGTACAGCCACCCGATCCTCCCAGCATGCGGCGCTTATGGCACTTTGGCGCTGTGGACTGGGAGGCTCTTCCGCAGTCTTCTTTGATTTCCCATGGAATGCTTTTTGCTTCCATGGTCGGGGACCGTCAGAGAGCACTGAATGCATTACCAAGGTAATCCTTTCGGGCATTTTGGCATACATTTCACTGTCTTTCTCTCAGACTAATGCACAAATCATCTTGGTTTACTCACGCTTGCTCTACTGCTGTCCGCAATAAGGAGGAAGTATTTAAACGGCACTGTCCCCTTCAAACTCAAGAATCTCATTCTTCCTATGTTTCTGCCCGGAATAAAGCCAAATCTATTCTTCGACTCGCCATACACTCTTTCATCAATATTATATGTACTGAACTATCCAACTCTAGCTCTTCCCAAGCTTTCTAGGATCTAGCCAAAAACCTCTCCAACAATTTTCTTCCACATCTTTCCCACCCCTTTTCCATTCTGATGGCATTACCATAACTTCTTCCTCTGACAAAGTTGAACTCTTTTCCCAAACATTCAATAAAAACTCCACCCTGGATGATTCCAGTGCTATTCCTCCCTCTCCACCCAACTCACTCCTACTCATGCCTAATATCCTAATCTCTTCTAAAAATGTATTTTGTACCCTCCCTGGGCTTGGTACTAAGAAGGCGTACTGACCGGATGGTGTTCCTCCTGTTGTACTAAATAACTGTGTTTCCATAGTGACTCCCTGCCTAGGCAAACTCTTCTGTCTCTGTCTCTCCTCTATCATCTTCCCCTCTTGCTGGAAGTTTGCACTCATTGAACATTTCCCAAAGAAGGGTGACCGCTCTCAACCCTCCAACTATCATCCAATTGCTCTCATTTCTTGCATCTTTAACCCTTAACTGGCGGCACCCGGCTATTGTCGAGTGAAATAAATGTGGCCTATGTGGCGGGTCACGGCTATTGTCGAGTGCAATTTTGAGCACGTAATGTGCTCTGAGAGAGAGCGGAGCGGTGGGAGGAGCGTAGGTTACCTCATGACCGCTCGCCACGGTGGCCGTGGAGCTACTGAGATGTACTCCTTTGTACTCCACCCTCTCTCACTCGTTTCACACATAATAATGTAAGAAAATTATCGTATTTTACCGATTTTGCCCTTCGGTTGCACAATCGTTGCAAGACAACCAGTGATCGTAGAAGGATGGTTCTGGTGTCATTGGAAAGCTGAATTAACGCCCTTTCAGGGATGCATACTTGTATTACGCTCTGGCTCTTGTTTATGCATGAAAACGAACACGGAAACAAGCTCGTTTACGGTAAAACCCCCCGCTGGGCGGCACATCAAATATACTCCTCCACCCGCTCTTAAGGTGTTAAAGTCTTTTAAACTATTCTTACTTCAAAATCTCTTAAGCGTTTCACTTCTCATAATCTACTCTCAGATCGCCAGTATGGCACTAGACATTTCGAAGGCCTTCAATAGATTCTGGCACAAATCCCTCATTTCCAAGCTACCCTCCTTCGGTTTCTATCTCTCCATCTGTGCCTTTATCTCTAATTTCCTTTATTGGTCGTCCCATTGCTGCGGTTGTGAATGGCCACCATTCACTTCCTCAACCTATGAACTCCGGTGTTCCTCAGGATTCTGTCCTATCTCCAATTCTCTTCCTGTTATTCATTGACAACCTTCTCAACTGCACCTTCAACCCCATTCACTCATATGCTGACGACTCTACATTACACTATTCAACTAGCCTTCCACAATATCACCCTCAGCAGGAGCTACAAAACTCACATAAGGAGGCCATACAGCACCTATTTTCTGATCTCTATACTATCTCTAATTGGGGCAGAGAAAACCTTGTTACTTTCAATGCTTCCAAAACTCAATTTCTCCATCTGTCTACTCGTTCCTCCCTTCCAGAAAACTATGACTTACTCTTCAACAACATGCATATTAACCCCTCATATTCTCTTAATATTTTCGATGTCTCTTTTTCTTTTTTCTGATCTCTTGGAAAGATCATATTACCAATATTGCTAAAACAGCTTCCCAGAAGCTGGCTGTGCTCAACTGCCTCTAGGGGTTCTTTACCCCTGTGCAGGTAATTACTCTGTACAGAGGCACAGTGCATCCATGTATTGTTCACACGTGTGGGGAGGATCCTCTCACACAGCACTTCTAGACAAAGTAGAAAGAAAGCCTTTCGTCTCATTAACTCACGTCCACTCACCAAGTCTCTACAGTCCTTCTCTCTTCGCCGCAATGTTGCATCTCTCTCACTATTCTACCGCTATTACAATAATCAGTGTTCCTCAGAGCTCTCTCAGTGTATACCACCCCCTCTTCGTAGAGCACGTAGCACCCGTCTTGCAACACATTCCCACCCCTACTCTGTGCAACTCTCCAACACAAGAGTGAAACGTTATTCTCAATCTTTCTTCTATTCAACAGCTGAGCTCTGGAACTCTCTCCCAGACTCAGTCTTTTCCTCATCCTATGACTTAAATTGCTTAAAACTCTGTGTGTCCAGGCATTTTGGCTCGAACGTCCCTTGATTTTGGCTCTGTGGCTCTTTCAACTCTGGGGGAGGCTCTCGGCACAGGCAGTTCTGCCTTTTTTCTCCCTCACTCACATAGACAAATAACAACTTCTCGAAAGGGCAATATAATGTTGTCTCATCAACTCACCTCGTCTTATTAAGTATTTACAATCTCTCTACTCGCTGTAATGTTGCATCTATCTCTCTCTCTCTCTCTCTCTCTCTCTCTCTCTCTCTCTCTCTGTTATACTGCTATTACAAAAATCAATGTTCTTCAGAGCTTTCTCAGTGTATACCTCCTGCCTTACGAAGAGTAGGTGGCACCTGTCTTTCAATATACCCCACCCCTATTCTGTCCAACTCTCTAACCTGAGAGTCTTCCTTCCACTCAACAAGTAATTTCTGGTACTCCCTCCCTCAATCTTTCTTTCCCTCATTCTACGACTTATACTGCTTTATGTTCCGTGTGTCCAGACTATTTTGACTCTAGCGTACTCTTTCAATTGGCAGGACTCTCGTTACAGGCAGCTTTACCTTTTGTATCCTTCTTACACATAGAAAGTAAATAATCAAA
The DNA here is from genome assembly GCA_032716605.1 of Paralithodes platypus. Lineage (NCBI taxonomy): Eukaryota > Metazoa > Arthropoda > Malacostraca > Decapoda > Lithodidae > Paralithodes > Paralithodes platypus. Next base: position 17,732,841 of record CM064540.1, read on the forward strand.
GTAGACCTACAGTCAGACTGCTATTACTTAAGCCAATCACACATGCAGTTTTTCAATGTCGTGATTTGCAAATATTGGGTTGATTAATTTTCTTGCGTAATACATTAGTACCTGGAGTTCATGACAAACGTAAATAAATCATGTAATTTAAGGGAAAACCAGCGAACATTCGGTGAAAAGTTATAGACATAATCAACACTAGGTTGCAAAAGACGTGGACAAAATTGCTCGTTTTACGCCACCTTGAAGTTGGAGTAAAGGAAAATAGGCATATATGCAGATGAACATAGAGCAAGACACTATAAAGGTAAAACCCCGCCGCCAGCAAATCTCTATAGTAGCCACGATATCACTTGCTGGGCTTCCTCCAGTAATAGTTAGTGAAACAGCCAAATGCTCTCGCTCTGTGGCCGGGAGAAAGACCACCAGGGGCAGAGGAAAGAGAACCTAAGGGAAGAACAAAGGTCGCAAATAGATAACAGAAAATAGCACAACGTATGGTGTCTTCAGATCACAATATTTAGATACGATAAACAGAGTTATTATGTTATGAAGGAAGTTGAGAATTAATGTAGGAAATAATTAAATTAGTGTTTTTCAGAATATATATCAATGATATGGAAAGCAAAGTCACTGATTGGGCAAACACCTAAAACTGTACGAAGCGCAGATACATTCAATACATTTATATTAAATGTGTTGAAATAAAACGAAAATAAACACATTTTCATACTAGAAACAAAATAGTACATCTGCAATTTATATTGTTTGATAATGATTTATTCCGCTAGGGAACACTAGGATTCTATAAGGTAATATTGCACTAGACAGAGGTGAAATTTGAGCTCAATGAATGTGGAATATAATTAGAATTTGACGATTGAATATATGTATGAAGAGAGTAATTATCAATGATAATAATAGATAAAGATTTTGTTCTATAATTTGTAAATACTATATGCCACTTCCCACCTGGGCGAGATGGCACACAAAGAAAGCAGATCACGAGAAAGAGAGAGAGAGAGAGAGAAAGAAAGAGGACATTCGCACACTTTCGATCACATCCACACTTTCTTGTCGTTTGGAATAACAAACACCCATACCAATCTATTCAAAACGTATACTAGAACAGAGGTAAGAAATGAGAATCATAACTGAGAAATTCGAAATTGGAGCACCTTGAGATGCGTGGACTCCAACTGACAGTAAAATATAAACTGCGACATGTTCATCCGAGCCAGACAAACACTCTGAGATGGGACGAGGCAGGCTGCAGCACAGGACACCGAAGGCTCAATCAAGCACTTTTTACGATGACTTTCGGTTGGCAATTCTGGTCTGGAAACTTTTGAACTCCAGTTTTATGAGAATTTTGCCACCTATCATAATCTGCCTTCAGTCTAGCTGCAGATACTACTGCAAAATGTGCCCTCAAATTTGGTCAAGATAAAGTTGTGGATAAAGTACTCATGTGAATCCTCCTGAAAACAGACGCTGGAATAAGGTTTGAGATGGGAAAGACGGAGCTAAAGGAATTTGGATATATTGAAGCTTAGACTAAAGCAATTGGACGAGGGAGACCATGGAGAGTGGAGCGGATAATAATGAATAGTGTCAAGATTATAATCAAGGGCACGAATTTATGAGTAATTATCACTATTCGAGCTACTATATTTTGTAGTAATGGAAAATTTAATATATGATTGGGCAAATGGGTACGGGAGGCACATCGAAGACAATATTTTAAGGTAATCCTCAATTTAAGGGTATTAAGAATAGGTGCCGGGGCATGGAAAAAATGAGCGCAGGGGATAAAAGGGGGGGGGGGGAGGAGGAGGCATTGACACGAAAAGGATGGACAAAGGTAGTAGAAGGAGACTAGAGCTGGGCTGGGAATGAGCATTCCACAAGTACACTAAAACATGAAGAGCTAATTGAAAAGCAGCAGTGTGAGAATGTAGAACAGAGCTGGGGTTAAGGGGACCAGAAGAGGGCGCTAGGCAGGTATTTTCGGGAAAGCGTAACATAAGTAGGGGCTAGAATATGCAGAGCTGTGACAAGGACAACAGGAGAGAATGGAAGGACAGGACAATTAAGGACAAGGGCAGAAGATAGACGCTAGTGCAGACCTGGAATAGTGGGAAGAGGAAACCAAGGCATGACACGCTGGGACAGGGTTAACTTAAAGAGACGCTATAAAAAGAACTGGGACAAGAGCAATATAGCAGTATTATAAATAATAATAAAGAACTGGGACAAGAGCAATATAGCAGTATTATAAATAATAATAAAGAACTGGGACAAGAGCAATATAGCAGTATTATAAATAATAATAAAGAACTGGGACAAGAGCAATATAGCAGTATTATAAATAATAATAAAGAACTGGGACAAGAGCAATATAGCAGTATTATAAATAATAATAAAGAACTGGGACAAGAGCAATATAGCAGTATTATAAATAATAATAAAGAACTGGGACAAGAGCAATATAGCAGTATTATAAATAATAATAAAGAACTGGGACAAGAGCAATATAGCAGTATTATAAATAATAATAAAGAACTGGGACAAGAGCAATATAGCAGTATTATAAATAATAATAAAGAACTGGGACAAGAGCAATATAGCAGTATTATAAATAATAATAAAGAACTGGGACAAGAGCAATATAGCAGTATTATAAATAATAATAAAGAACTGGGACAAGAGCAATATAGCAGTATTATAAATAATAATAAAGAACTGGGACAAGAGCAATATAGCAGTATTATAAATAATAATAAAGAACTGGGACAAGAGCAATATAGCAGTATTATAAATAATAATAAAGAACTGGGACAAGAGCAATATAGCAGTATTATAAATAATAATAAAGAACTGGGACAAGAGCAATATAGCAGTATTATAAATAATAATAAAGAACTGGGACAAGAGCAATATAGCAGTATTATAAATAATAATAAAGAACTGGGACAAGAGCAATATAGCAGTATTATAAATAATAATAAAGAACTGGGACAAGAGCAATATAGCAGTATTATAAATAATAATAAAGAACTGGGACAAGAGCAATATAGCAGTATTATAAATAATAATAAAGAACTGGGACAAGAGCAATATAGCAGTATTATAAATAATAATAAAGAACTGGGACAAGAGCAATATAGCAGTATTATAAATAATAATAAAGAACTGGGACAAGAGCAATATAGCAGTATTATAAATAATAATAAAGAACTGGGACAAGAGCAATATAGCAGTATTATAAATAATAATAAAGAACTGGGACAAGAGCAATATAGCAGTATTATAAATAATAATAAAGAACTGGGACAAGAGCAATATAGCAGTATTATAAATAATAATAAAGAACTGGGACAAGAGCAATATAGCAGTATTATAAATAATAATTTAGGACACGTGTAGCAGAAGATGATGCTACCATAGAGCTGGAACAAGGTTAACATACGAGAACACTAGGACATGAAAAGCTGGTACCATGGGGGCCAGAAGAGAACGCTTGGAGATGGGGAGATGGTAGAACGGGGGCGTTGGGTGGGGGGTCACGTCGAGGGAAGGATAGTGTTAAAGCTGCAGTGCCCCTCTAGGTTGCTGCGCCGCCCCCTCATGGCAAGCAGCGTCGGCGATGGTCGTGCCTGCCTCATGGTTGCCATGGTTAGAAAACCTGTGGTCGTCCTTGCCATAACCTGAAAGCCACGAATTATAATACACGGGAACGACCAATGCCAAAAACAATATTGAGAGCCATAATAATATATTGCAAGAATACTAACAATCATAACATCACCTTCAGACAGTAACACTACCACCTCCACTACCATATCCACCATCAGACACTATCGCCTCCAATACGCAATATTACCAAACCACACTACCACAAACAGGCACTGTAAATACCATCACCTACAAACAATATTACCACCACCAGTAACACCACACTATAACCAACAGTAACATCACACTACCACCACCAGTAACACCACACTACCACCACCAGTACCAGTAACACCACACTACCACCACCAGTAACACCATACTACCACCACCAGTAACACCACACTACCACCAACAGTAACACCACACTACCACCACCAGTAACACCACACTACCACCAGCAGTAACAACACACTACCACCAGCATAAAACTGTAAACAGGATCACCACCAAACAATACTGCCACCACCACCAAACACTGTAAACAACATCGCCACCAAACACTGTAAACAACATCGCCACCAAACAATACCACTACCACCAAACACTGCAAACAACATCGCCACCAAACAATACCACCACCACCACCACCAAACACTGTAATCAACATCGCCACCAAGCAATACCATCACCACCACCACCAAACACTGTAAAAACATAGCCACCAAACAATACCATCACCACCACCACCAAACACTGTAAACAACATCGCCACCAAACAATACCACCACCAAACACTGTAAACAACATCGCCACCAAACAATACCAACAATACCACCACCACCAAACACTGTAAACAACATCGCCACCAAACAATACCACCACCACCAAACACTGTAAACAACATCGCCACCAAACAATACCACCACCAAACACTGTAAACAACATCGCCACCAAACAATACCAACAATACCACCACCACCAAACACTGTAAACAACATCGCCACCAAACAATACCACCACCACCAAACACTGTAAACAACATCGCCACCAAACAATACCAACAATACCACCACCACCAAACACTGTAAACAACATCGCCACCAAACAATACCACCACCAAACACTGTAAACAACATCGCCACCAAACAATACCAACAATACCACCACCACCAAATACTGTAAACAACATCACCACCAAACAATACCACCACCACCAAACACTGTAAACAACATCGCCACCAAACAATACCAACAATACCACCACCACCAAACACTGTAAACAACATCGCCACCAACCAATACCACCACCACCAAACACTGTAAACAACATCACCACCAAACAATACCACCACCAAACACTGTAAACAACATCGCCACCAAACAATACCAACACCACCAAACACTGTAAACAACATCGCCACCAAACAATACCACCACCACCAAACACTGTAAACAACATCGCCACCAAACAATACTGTCACCACCAACACCAGACACTGTAAACAGCACCACCACCACCAACACTACCACCACCACCACCACCAGACACTGTAAACAGCATCGCCACCAAATAATACTGCCACCACCAGAAACACCACCACCACTACCACTAGACAACATTAAAACTACCCCCATCTCCACCAGACAATGCTGCCACCATCACCATAACCACAACCTCCACCACAAGACAATAACAGTACTCCAACCATTACCATCACCACCACTCCAACCATCACTATAATCACCACCACCACCACTACAATCACAACTACCACGACTACCACCATCAAAATCACCTACGTCAGCATAACAACCCCCAGAGAACAATATCCCCTTCACTAAACAATATTACTACCACTACAAGTTGCTGAAAGCCGTGAAGAGCATTTATGAGGGTGCAAAGGCGGCTGTACATGTGGAGAATGAGCAGAGCGAGTTCTTTGACCTGAATGTTGGGTTGAAACAGGGGTGTGTGATGTCCCTGTGGTTGTTTACTGTATATATGGATGGAGTCATGAAAGAAATACTAGGAAGACCAGTGGATGTTGGTGTATCGCTGATAAGGGAGGGAAATGAGTGGAAGCTGCCTATACTGCTGTTTGCGGATGATACAGTTCTGATGAGCGATAATGAATGGGAGTTGCAGGGTCCGGTAAATTAGTTTGGTAAATGCGGGGAAGAGCAAGGTTATGGTCTTCGAAAGGGGTGAAGTCACAGAGTGTGAGGTGAAGTTGAACGGTCAGGCTATGGAGATCGTCAGCTCTTTTATGTATCTGGGCAGTGTGTTGAGTAAAGATGGGACTATGGATGAAGAAGTGCGGGAGAGGGTGCAACAGGGGAAGAGGGTTGTAGGAACGTTGAAAGCAGTAACAAGAAATATGGTGGTCAGTATGGAAGTGAAGAAGTCCTTGCATGACAGTGTGGTAATCCCAACACTAACTTACGGAAGCGATGTATGGACGTTTGGGAAGAGACTCAGACCAAGAGTGAGAGCGGTGGAAATTAGTTACTTGAGAAGTGCGTGCGGAGTTACATGGAGGGATAGACAGACGAATTAGGAAGTAAGAAGGAGGTGTGCTGTGGAGGTGGATGTGCTGGAAAGTGTGAAAGGAACAACTTGAGATGGTTCGGCCATATGGAACGTATGGAAAGCGAGAGAATGACTAAGAGGGTGTACGAAAGCGAGGTGGAAGGACAGAGAGGGAGAGGTGCACCGAAGGAGAAGTGGAAGGATGGAGTGAGGAAGTATATGGATGAAGGCGGTGTTGGTTAGGAGGAGGGGCGTCGACTGACTGGGGACAGAGGTGCATGGGGGCGGTTCGTTCGTGGCCACCCCTTCGGGGATCACGGCGTCAGGCAATAGATAGATAGATAGACAAATATCATCATAATACAACACCACCACAATTATTGCCACCAATCCCACCACTAACCAGAAATTCAACTGCCAACACCGGCAATATTACAACCACCACTTCCACTTTGATTACCACTACCACCCTCACTATAACTTCCATTACAACAACTACCACTCTCACTGTACCGACAATTCCATAACCCCATCTACCATAATTCCCACTGTCAACTACCGTCACCACCACTACCATTTCCACTATTACCACCACTAACCACTACCATTTTCACTATCATTGTCACCATCACCACTACCTCATTCACTTACATTGCCACTACCACAACCAGACACCAACCATACTATCAATACCCAGCAGATTGTATTCGGCCGGTGGTGGTCATACAGTACCTCCTTCGCGGTTATGCTTGTCTGTATGCCAGTGTTCGTTTGTCAACGCCATACTATCCGCCTATCAGCTGTATTTGTCTTCCCACAGCCATGTTTGTATGCCCACAGCTGCAATTGCCTTTCCATCGGTTGTATAGGCCTTCCCTTTGTCGTATTTACATCCCTAATGTCGCATTTGCTTCATCTTCATTGTAAACACTCGTGTTTACAATATTCAAGTCAAGTCGATTTTAATTTCACATAGGCCTAGTCATATTTACATATCCACGGTTATATTTTCATTCTCGCAAAATATTTTCCTTACCAAAATAAATTATAATTCTGTTACAATCGCATTTGCCTTCCACTGTCAATTTGTCTACCCACAGTCAATACTTTCCACAGTCGTATGTGCCTTCCCACGGTTGTATTTACATTCCCACGGTTGTATTCACATTCCCACGGTTATATTCACATTCCCACGGTTGTATTTACATTCCCACGGTTGTATTTACATTCCCACGGTTATATTCACATTCCCACGGTTGTATTCACATTCCCACGGTTATATTCACATTCCCACGGTTGTATTCACATTCCCACGGTTATATTCACATTCCCACGGTTATATTCACATTCCCACGGTTGTATTCACATTCCCACGGTTATATTCACATTCCCAAGGTTGTATTCACATTCCCACGGTTATATTCACATTCCCACGGTTATATTCACATTCCACGGTTGTATTCACATTCCCACGGTTATATTCACATTCCCAAGGTTGTATTCACATTCCCACGGTTGTATTCACATTCCCACGGTTGTATTCACATTCCCACGGTTATATTCACATTCCCACGGTTGTTTTCACATTCCCACTGTTATATTCACATTCCCACGGTTGTATTCACATTCCCACGGTTGTATTCACATTCCCACGGTTGTATTCACATTCCCACGGTTGTATTTACATTCCCACGGTTGTATTCACATTCCCACGGTTGTATTCACATTCCCACGGTTGCATTCACATTCCACGGTTTTATTTACATTCCCACGGTTGTATTCACATTCCCACGGTTGTATTCACATTCCCACGGTTGTATTTACATTCCCACGGTTGTATTCACATTCCCACGGTTGTATTCACATTCCCATGGTTGCATTCACATTCCACGGTTTTATTTACATTCCCACGGTTGTATTCACATTCCCACGGTTGTATTCACATTCCCACGGTTGTATTTACATTCCCACGGTTGTATTTACATTCCCACGGTTGTATTCACATTCCCACGGTTGCATTCACATTCCACTGTTTTATTTACATTCCCACGGTTGTATTCACATTCCCACGGTTGTATTCACATTCCCACGGTTGTATTTACATTCCCACGGTTGTATTTACATTCCCACGGTTGTATTCACATTCCCACGGTTGTATTCACATTCCCACGGTTGTATTTAAATTCCCACGGTTGTATTCACATTCCCACGGTTGTATTCACATTCCCACGGTTGTATTTACATTCCCACGGTTGTATTTACATTCCCACGGTTGTATTTACATTCCCATGGTTATATTCACATTCCCACGGTTGTATTTACATTCCCACGGTTGTATTTACATTCCCACGGTTGTATTTAAATTCTCACGGTTGTATTTACATTCCACGGTTGTATTCACATTCCCACGGTTGTATTTACATTCCCACGGTTGTATTTACATTCCCACGGTTGTATTTACATTCCCATGGTTGTATTCACATTCCCACGGTTGTATTTACATTCCCACGGTTGTATTCACATTCCCACAGTTGTATTTACATTCCCACGGTTGTATTTACATTCCCACGGTTGTATTTACATTCCCACGGTTGTATTCACATTCTCACGGTTGTATTTACATTCCCACGGTTGTATTCACATTCCCACAGTTGTATTTACATTCCCACGGTTGTATTTACATTCCCACGGTTGTATTTACATTCCCACGGTTGTATTCACATTCCCACGGTTGTATTTACATTCCCATGGTTGTATTTACATTCCCACGGTTGTATTTACATTCCCACGGTTGTATTCACATTCCCACAGTTGTATTTACATTCCCACGGTTATATTCACATTCCCACGGTTGTATTTACATTCCCACGGTTATATTCACATTCCCACGGTTGTATTTACATTCCCACGGTTATATTTACATTCCCACGTTTATATTCACATTCCCCGTACGGTTGTATTTACATTCCCACGGTTGTATTTACATCCCCACGGTTGTATTCACATCCCCACGATTGGATTTATAGTCTCACGTCTTTATTGACATGTAACTCCTACGGTTATACCTACATGTTCGTGGTTGTTTGTACATTCCTACATATCCACGGTTGTATTTACATTCCCACGGTCGTATTTGTCTTTCCACCGTCACAATATTACATTGTTTTCCTCTCACGACCGTATTTGCCTCGCCATGGTGTTGCTAGCTGTCGTAGGAGTGACAGAGAGGATTTAGAGAGTGCATCCCGCGGCTCCCACGATATTTGCAACTCTCTATGCTCCCGCTGCAAATTGTTACCCGGATTATTTTGCTGGAATGAATGTGGCCACTTAAGTGTACGCTCGAGTTGGGGAAGAGACATCTTAAGTTGTCATTTTAACAAACTACCAATTATATATTTTAACTACAATAAATTAAACAAATATTATAACAAGTTACATATTTCAAGAAACACCATCTTAGAACTGCTAGAGATGATATGAGTAAATTTGTGAAGAGCATCTCAGCTAATAATGATGACGTCATTGAATTTACCACACACTGCATCTACTGAATATGTCGACGTATTATTACCATAATGTTGATGCCAAGGAGATGGGCTGATCCTGTAAGAGCGGGGGTTGAGCGTCCCCTGCCTCCCAGAGCTCAACCTCACTTTATCTCATGCTAAATATCTGTCAATACTTTTTGACGTAGTTAATGGATTTCTTCTACGATATCCGACAACAAAATGTGACTTCCCCAATTTGAACTAACTGATTTTGTCTACTCTACTTCTGACTACAAAATTCACTTCCCGAATTTGTCAACCCCCTGATTTTGACTATTTCATTAATACTATACTACTTTTTCTTTTAAGGCAAACATTCTACACCAGGTATTATAAAGATAGCCGGTTTGCCACAGTTATAACAGAAAACCGATTACGGCGGATGGCTGTGGCCTGATGAAGTCCATCCGCCTCTCTATTTTGCCTTGGGGTGGGTGTTTGACTGTCTCTCTATATTTTTCATATATCTGTGTTAATGTCAACTCTTTTCACATGTGTGTTTTTGGTAACTGAGAAGCTCTGGTGAGAGATTACACTCCCGACTACTCATTGTTACCCATTTATTATGAATTTGAATTCGTAGGTTAGATTAAGGATGATGAAATCTATAAAACTTATTTCCAGTGTTACCTTTGATGTAATCTTAATAAATTGCTTTGGTGCAGCCCACTAGAGTAACAACCTCTCTTTGTGTCTAATGCCGTTGGACTCATTGTGTTTGATCCCTCCTCGACAGACTAATAAAATGGTTGATGTTATGGCACCCCATAACGGGGAAGGAGGTGCCCGGGGATATGTAGCAGGGGAGGGTCAGACAATTGTTACACCAAAGAGATGTAACAATAATATAAACTCAAAATGTAAAACTTGTCCATATTTTCTTGAAAGTTCTACTTTCACATCTACCGTCACCGGTAAAACATATTATATTGTAAACATTACCAATTATTATGTTCCTTCCAACAACCAACTATACTCCTAAAATCGATTAATGAAATTTACAAACACATGTGGCAGTCCGTGGATTCGAATCCAGGATGCTCACACCGAAAATCAACACCTTATGCATCGCACCACGAAGACAGTTTATCAGAGACTTAGTTGTAAAACAAAGAATGTAGTATACCTTTTGTCATGCAATCGCTGCCTCTCACAATATGTTGGAGAGACTAAACAACACTTTAACATCCGTAACAATGCGCACAGAAGAAGTACAGTCAACAAAGATGTTCATACAGGATGCCCACTTATTCATGAACATTTCACCGAAGGTTGCTGTAGAAACGCAAACTACTACTGTCAAGTTTTAGAGAAAATACCCGATGTAGGATCAATCGCTGAACAACAAACAATAAGGAAAAACAGAGAAACCTTTTGGATTAAAGAGCTACGCACTGTATATCCTTTTGGCCTTAACAGCCGAGTTGATACAAATCAAAGAGGAAATTTTAATAAGCTCGACAGATATACCAACAGAGTACGGGGTAAAAAACGAGGTAAAGACAAAGTTTGGCATATAGATGACATCGTAAATACCATTAATGAGAAGTGTGAACATTCTAACAATGAGTTAATTCGATTTTGCTGTAAACAATTTCCACAAATCCCACGCCCAAGTTGAAAATAATCGCGCAAAAACTATTGGATAGTAATGTTCCAACCCATATTATGGACATAATTGTAAAGATCATTTCTAGATATCACGAACCTGGGACTAATACGGACAAAGACAAAACTAAAAAGGAAAATAGAGCCCAAATAAAACTCAATTTCGTCAATAAAGGTATAGAAATGATAAACATTGGAAAGATATTTCACGATAAGAATATCAAAGACTCTTTTCCACTAGAGATAACTAAAAATCCCATGATTGTATATAAGTATACCAAACCAGTGAGAAATAATATTGTAAATTATAGACAAACCGTACAGGATGCTGTGTTTGAACAATGGTTGAGAGATGAAGACAAGTGTGACTGTGATAATTATAGACAAACCGTACAGGATGCTGTGTTTGAACAATGGTTGAGAGATGAAGACAAGTGTGACTGATATTTCGCCTTTCAAGAATGAACACCACAAACATGTAATCACCGGTGACCTTGGTATAGTAGAAAATGTTAAGCTGAGAAATCTATGGAAAAAGGGACCGAACTATAGGGAACCTAGAACGCTAAACTGGCAAGTCGTCAAGAAGGAAATGTTTACCGGACTGTCTAACTTCATTCTTCAGGAAAGCGAGAAGAGAGGAATACTAGCAGCGTACTTCAGCGAGTGGAAAGCTAAGGTTATAGAAGCTGTCAAAGAAAGAATACAGGCATTAAAACAAAGATATCCATATTATAGACCTTCTAAAAGTGTACTGAAGGACGAACTGGCTACTTGTGAGCTTAAAAGATTACACGATAATTATGTAATTACAGTAGTTGATAAAGCTAATAAAAATTATGCCTTTATATGTAAATGGTTTTATATGAAAATGTTGTACAAAGAGACAGGAATGATTGGTGAAACCAGTAACACTTACGTGAAAACTAATGAACGTGAACAGGACATTATACATCGTCAGACTAATGTTCTTAGTTCCGCCAACATCATAACGCCAACTAAAGATCATAAGTTTCCGTTCATGTATTGGATTCCAAAATTTCACAAAGATCCTGTAAAAGCTAGATATATTGTCTCCTCGTCCATTTGTACTACTAAGCAATTAGCTTTTTGTATAAGGAAATCACTGAAGTTGATAATGAAAGGACGAAAGAGATATTGCACTGTAATTGAAGAGTTCACTGGTACAAGTAGATGGTGGGTAGTTGAAAATAATCAACCAGTACTAGACGTGATCAAGCAAATAAATGATAAACAACAAGCTAAAAATTGTGTAACTTATGATGTTAGTACTTTATATACAAACATTCCTCATGATAAACTTATACTAGCCCTGGAAAATATAGTGAATAAATGTTTTGCAAATTCGAAAATGAAATACATTACAATAAACAATTATGAAGCTTTTTGGAGTAATGCATTGTCTAAAAAACATATAGCATTAAGCAAAACCTCCCTTATGAATAGCATAACATTCTTGACAGATAACACATTTGTCAAATGTGGTGATTTCATATGTAAGCAAAATATAGGCATTCCAATGGGAACAGACCCAGGGCCAGATTTTGCCAATCTATTTCTTCATTATTACGAGTTCTTTTATATGCAAGATAACACTCGTACCAAATACGGAACATGCAAACAAATAAGCAAGTGTTCAAGATATATTGATGATATAATATTGTTCAACAGTGGCGACATATTTGATAAAATGAAGACAGACATCTACCCTGATGAGCTTATTTTAAATAAAGAAAATGACTCCGATAAGAAAGCTTCATTCCTCGATATACAAATTGAAGTAATTGACAAGAAATTTGTAACAAAACTTTATGACAAACGAACAGATTTCCAATTTCATATAGTTAACTTTCCCTTTCTTTGCGGAAATATCCCCAAAAGACAAAGCTATGGTGTTTTTACTTCCCAAATAATACGCTATAGTAGAGTCTGTTCGAAATATGAAGACTTTTTAGAGGCTTGTAAGATCCTTATTAGAACATTGTTGAAACAAGGATATGAAATATACCTCTTAAAAAGACATTTTAACAAACTACCAATTAGATATTTTAACTACAATAAATTAAAAAATATTATAACAAGTGACATATTTCAAGAAACACCATCTTAGAACTGCTAGAGATGATATGAGTAAATTTGTGAAGAGCATCTCAGCTAATAATGATGACGTCATTGAATTTACCACACACTGCATCTACTGAATATGTCGACGTATTATTACCAGAATGTTGATGCCAAGGAGATGGGCTGATCCTGTAAGAGTGGGGGGTTGAGCGTCCCCTGCCTCCCAGAGCTCAACCTCACTTTATCTCATGCTAAATATGTTTCAATACTTTTTGACGTAGTTAATGGATTTCTTCTTCGATATCCGACAACAAAATGTGACTAACCCAATTTGAACTAACTGATTTTGTCTACTCTACTTCTGACTACAAAATTGACTTCCCGAATTTGTCAACCCCCTGATTTTGACTATTTCATTAGTACTATACTACTTTTTCTTTTAGGGCAAACACTCTACACCAGGTACTATAGAGATAGCCGGTTTGCCACAGTTATAACAGAAAACCGATTACGGCGGATGGCTGTGGCCTGATGAAGTCCATCTATCTATCTATCTATTGCCTGACGCCGCGATCCCCGAAGGGGTGGCCACGAACGAACTGCCCCATGCACCTCTGTCCCCAGTCAGTCGACGCCGCTCCCCCCAACCAGCACCGCCTTCGTTCATGTACTTCCTCACTCCATCCTTCCACCTCTCATTGTCTACCTCTCCCTCTCTGTCCCTCCACCTCGCTCTCGTACACCCTCTTAGTCATTCTCTCGCTTTCCATACGTTCCATATGGCCGAACCATCTCAAGATGTTCCTTTTCACACTTTCCAGCACATCTACCTCGACACCACACCTCCTTCTTACTTCCTCATTAGTCTGTCTATCCCTCCATGTAACTCCGCAAGCACTCCTTAAGTAATTCATTTCCACTGCTCTCACTCTTGGTCTGAGTCTCTCAACCAACGTCCACGCTTCGCTTCCGTAAGTCAGTGTCGGGATTACCACACTGTCATGCAAGGACTTCTTCACTTCCATACTGACCACCCTATTTCTTGTTACTGCTTTTAGCGTTCCTACAACCCTCTTCCCCTGTTGTACCCTCTCCCGCACTTCTTCATCCATAGTCCCATCTTTACTCAACACACTGCCCAGATACTTAAAAGAGTTGACGATCTCCATAACCTGACCGTTCAGCTTCACCTCACACTCTGTGACTTCACCCATTTCAAAGACCATAACCTTGCTCTTCCATCCGCCTCTCTATTTTGCCTTGGGGTGGGTGTTTGACTGTCTCTCTATATTTTTCATATATCTGTGTTAATTTAAATTCTTTTCACATGTGTGTGTGTGTGTATGTGTGTGTGTGAGAGTGTGCGTGTGTGTGTGTGTGTGTGTATCATTTCACACCAACATTAAAAGTTTCCTCCACCAAAGGTTCGCCCGGTTAAAGCATAATACTGCTATTGCTTCCAAACAATTTCGTTCATTACCTCCACACCAGAATTAATTTCGCGGAACGGTTATGGCCATTCTTTTCAGGATTCAAACCCGTGAGATAATTGGCGCATTATCACGGAAAATATTATCCTGTTTAATAAGAAGGGAAAATAGTAGGGGAGTTGGGTATTGATTATATATTTGCCACGATTAATTGAACATACATTAGGAAAAAATAGTCATCAATTGGGTAAGGAGGGTTAAAAATAGAAGTTTGAATTTGTTATATTTCTTCAGAGAGAAAATTTAACCCTATCTAATCTGGGGTTGATCTGTTTGGGCCACCCCTTTTTCGCCTCATTAATTTGGTACTTATAAGAACATAAGAACATAAGAAAATGGGAGTCTGCAGAAAGCCGATTGGCCTAAGCAAGGCAGATCCCTAAGATGCTTCTTCCCATTAGATTAACGATTTTAGGATGTTTTGCTCCATGCAGGTGTCGAGTTTTACTTGTCGAGCGATAGCTAGCCTGAAATTTAGAAAAAAACAGCCTTTGGCCAGGGCATGTTTACCGAAAAATTTACAAATATAGAGTGTGAAATTCAAATTGTAAATTGTAGGGTAATCAAGGGAGGCAGTTCTGAGCGTGAAACGACGTAGGAGACAAGCTAAATACATGCCTCAAAAACTGCAAAAACAATTACACCTCCAATAATATTGAAGCAATATCCCCCCAATACGTCGGATCAGCTAATGTTAAAGATATTGCAACTGAAACATTTGAGAAGTAAATATTTCAAGGTGTTTTCCTCCAACCCAATTTATTTATTTGTTATTGCGGATGATCAACCTCAGTCTGCTCTCCAAAACACCTTCTCTTCCTATCAATATATATACTACAAACACCTTACAAAAAAAAATACTTATGGTGACGTCCCAACCCCAAGCCTCGGAGTCCCCAGCGGGAGGGGGGGGGGGGAGCCATAATTAATGGCCTCATCGGTTTGTCCCCTGGTCTGGACTCCTCAAAGTGCCCTGGACCTCTACCTTCTATTCTATCTAATAATTTCTTCAAAATACGCGGCGTCTCCACTAACTTCCTTTCTGTAGAACTCTTCTACAAAACCTGACTCACTGAAACTCAGTTATATAAGGAAACAGACAGCAAACCCTTCGCTATATCCTCATACTATCTATATCCTCAATTCAAAGCCAAAAGTGGATGTTGCGTGTACGTACCCAAAAACCTTACTTGCTCTCGTGTTCCCAACTTTGACTTCTGAATTCTTAACTATCTGGCTTAAGCTATCTTGTAACTCTCTCACTAAATATATCTGTGTTGTTTATCTCTCCTCTAATTCTACTGACTATCCAATTCTTTTGTTTTACTATCTTTACTTCTAAAGTGGTACACATTCTATCCATCTCTCCCTTCTCTGAAATCTCCATCTTAGGAGATTTCAATGCTCACCACCGCCAATGGCTCTCCTCTCTTTTCACTGACCAACCTGGTGAACAAGCCTACATCTTTTCTATTCTTAATGACCTAGAGCAGTTAGTTAGCACCCCACCCATATCCCGGACCGCCCTGGAGATCGGCCCAATATCCTTGACTTATTTCTAACCACTAATCCTTCTGCTTATAAAATAAATCTTCTCTCTCCATTGGGCTCCTTCGATCACAACCTTATCTCTGTCACCTATCCTGTATCTACAGTATGGCCTTCTGACCCCCCAAGCCAGCGGTGCTTGTGGCATTTTGGCGCTGCCGACTGGGAGGCTCTACGGCAGTACTTCTTTGATTTCCCATGGAATAATTTTTGCTTCCATGGCCGGGGACCCTCAGAAAGTTCCGAGCGCATTATTGAGGTAATCCTTTTAGGCATGGAAGCATACATCCCATTCTCTTTCTCTTAGACTAACTAAAAAACATCTTGGATTACTCACGCTTGTTCTACTGCTGTCCGCAATAAAGAGGAAACATTCAAACAGTACCGTCGCCTTCAAACTCAACAATCCCGTATCTTTATGTCTCTGCCCGGATTCAAGCCAAATCTGTCCTTCGACTCGCCAAAATCTCTTTCATCAATAACAAATGCTCTGAACTTTCCAACTCAAGCTCTTCTCAAGCTTTTTGGCATCTAGCCAAAAACATCTCCAACAATTTCACTTTCTCATCTTTCCCTCCTCTTTTCCACTCTGAAGGTACCACTGACACCTCTTCCTCTGACAAAGCTGAACACCTCATTTTTTCTGGCGCTATTTCTCCCTTTCCACCCCCCTCTCACTTCCTTATGCCCAATATCATAATCTCTTCAAAGGATGTACTCTCAGCCCTCTCTTGGTTTAATACTAAGAAATTGTACGGACCAGATGATGTTCCTCCTGTTGTACTCAAAAACTGTTCTTCCGTGCTGACTCCCTGCCTAGGCAAACTCTTTTGTCTCTGTCTTTCCTCTAATGCCTTTTCTTCTTGCTGGAAGTTTGCTGTTATTCAACCTGTCCCAAAGAAGGGAGACCGCTCTCAACCCTCCAATTTTTTTTTTTTTTTTTTTCTATGTGATTGAGGGAGGCAAAAGGCATTACTGCCTATAGCGAGTGCCTCCCCCATAGTTGAAAGAGTGACAGGGCCAAAATCAAGGGACGTTCGAACCAAAATGCCTGGACACACGGAGTTTGAAGCAATTTAAGTCATAGGAAGAGGGAAAGACTGATTCTGGGAGAGAGTTCCAGAGCTCAGCTGTTGAGTAGAAGAAAGTTTGAGAGTAACGTTTCACTCTTGGGTTGGAGAGTTGCACAGAGTAGGGGTGGGATTGAGTTGCAAGACGGGTACCACGTGCCCTACGTAAAGGAGGTGGTATGCACTGGGATAGCTCTGAGGAACACTGATTATTATAGTAGCGATAGAATAGCGAGAGAGATGCAACATTGCGGCGGAGAGAGAGAGATTGCAGAGAGTTGGTGAGTGGACGGGAGTTAATGATACGAAAGGCCTTCCTTTCAACTTTGTCTAGGAGAGCGGTGTGAGAGGAACCTCCCCACACATGTGAACAATACTCAATACAAGGGCGCACTATGCCCCTGTACAGAGCAAGAAGCTGTGCTGGGGAAAAGAACCCCCTAAGGCGGTTGAGCACACCCAGCTTCTGGGAGGCTGCCTTAGCAAGACTGGTAATATGGTCCTTCCAATCTAGCGTCCAATTGCTCTCATTTCTTGCATCTCTAAAGTGTTTGAAACTATTCTTAACTCAAAATTTCTTAAGCATTTATCTTCCCATAATCTACTTTCAGATCGCCAGTATGATAGAGTGTGACACAAATCTCTAATTTCCAAACTACCCTCCTTCGGTTTCTATCCCTTTATGTGTGCCTCCGTCTCTAATTTCCTTTCAGACCGCTCCATAGCAACAGTTGTGGACGGCAATCACTCACTTCCTCAACCTATCAACTCTGGTGTTCCTCAGGGTTCTGTTCTGTCTCCAATTCTCTTTCTAATATTCATTAATGCTCTCCTCAACTGCTCTCTCACAATGAGTGTTCAAATTGTTTGGGTCGACTTCTGCATCACATGTTGCATGGACTATGTTACTAGGGGGTATTCCTCTGCCACAGGTTGTATGCCTCGTTGTCTTATCTCGATTCTTTTATTGTAGTAAACATGTTCTTCTTCCACTCCTCCTCCAGTTGTATGGAGTAATCGTCAGGGTAATCGGCTTTTGCTGAGCTTGCAGCTCTTCACTGAGACTAGGGCTGGTGGCAGCAGTAGTATCCCGTACTATCCAGAACTCAGCTTCGGGCTCGTGGTCAGGAGTCTGTGGGTATCATGACAATGGTGGCGGGGAGGCAGGGAAAAGAGGCTGCTGTGAATACTGACTCATCCTGGGGGATTCTGGGCTGCTTACTTCTGCGTTCTTGGGAGCCAATCCTCTGGGACTTAGTGCATGAAATACAAGGTGCAGTGTTGAAATGGATAGAAAATTGGCACAGTGAAAAAAAGCAAAGAGTAGTAATAAACGGTAAAGCATCCTCATGGACCATGGGGGAGGCGATAGCACAGTAGATAGCGTCGTGGACTGCGGATCAAAAGGACATCAGATCGAGTCCACGCCAAACGTAAGGGGTTTTCTGAGGTGATCTGACTGTTCCTGCTGTCCTACAAATATCCTGGCTACACCGAAACATCAAGAAAATACCCCCTATATCGTCACCAATTCATAGCATATAAGATGCCATATTCGAAGATGTTTTGTGAACGACCGTATAGCTGCTCTCTCCAACTAAGGTGATGTGTATAAATATGGTGTCATCATCTAGTGTGTCAGAAAGGAAGCAACCAATACCTTGAAGCTCCACTGTGACCACATAATTATGCGCGACACATATGAAGCACCCACCATCTCGAAGCTTCAATCGATAATCTCGGGGCCTCGTAAGAGTTACAGTCTACTGAACAGCCTACAGTCGTGAGGTTGAGACATAAAACAAAAATATATATATATATAATAACAAAAAAAAAAAATACTAGCGGTGTACCCCAGAGATCGGTACTAGAGTAATTTTTCTTTAAGTTTACATGCTCATCATAGATGAGGGCCTCACCTGTACAATCTCAACCTTTTCAGACGATAAAAAAATTGCAAATACCGTATTCTGAAATGAACATGTAGAAGATATACAAAATATCCTAGATAAGGGGTCATGTTGGTTGGGCCCAAATTTGATAAATGAGTTTTAATGATGATAAATGTATAAATGTAAAGTACTCCATATCAGAAACAGAAATGAGAAAGGAAACTATTCAATGAATGGCATTCAGAATAGGAGCGTAGACAGAAACACAGATTTGGGAGTAACAATATCGAGTAACCTACAACTCAATCAACAATGTACAAAAACTGCTAGGAAGGCAAACAAAATAATTTACTTTATAGTCCGCTTTTTTAGCATAAATTCAAAGATTTAATCTTCACTCTTTACAATTCCTTAGTCCGTCCTCTTTTGGAATATTGCGTTCAATCCTGGTGTCCCTACTACCAAAAGGATATTGACACACTGAAACGAGTTCTACGTAGAGTTGCCAAATTTATACCTAGTCTAAAGAACAAAATATACGAGGAATGACTTAGAGAATTACACTTGTTTCCTTTAACCCAGCGCAGATTAAGAGGCAACTTAATTCAAGTGTTCAAAAACATCAAAGGCATTGACAACATTGCCATGACAAATACCTTGCCTTAAACCAATGACTGACTGCATTTCTTTTCCTTTTTAAATTAATCACATTTATTTTCCTTTCTCCTCAGATACATCGAGAATCCCTACATGTGTAAATAAGTAACTAAGATGTTGCTTACTTTCACCCAGATGCACGAAGGATCACTTATAGCTGTGTTATGTTATTTACCAAAAAAAATCCTTATATCATGTAATCCTGCCATGGACATTACACAAAGGGCATTACTTCCCTTTCCATTTTTTATTTTTTTCTATGTGGATGAGGGAGACAAAAGGCAAAACTGCCTGTGACGAGTGCCTCCCCCATAGTTGAAAGAGTGACAGGGCCAATATCAAGGAATGTTCGAGCCATAATGTCTGGACAAACGGAGTTTGAAGCAATTCAAGTCATAGGATGAGGCAAAGATGGATTTAGGGAGAGAGTTCCAGAGCTCAGCTGTTTAATAGAAGAAAGATTGGGAGTATCGTTTCACTCTTGGGTTGGAGAGTTGCAGAGAATATGGGTGGGATTGTGTTGCAAGACGTGTACTATGTACCCAACGTAGAGGAGGTGGTATACACCGAGAGAGCTATGAGGAACACTAATTATTGTAATAGCGATAGAATAGTGAGAGAGATGCAACATTGCGGGGAAGAGAGAGAGATTGCAGAGAATCGGTGAGTGGACGAGAGTTAATGAAACGTAAGGCTTTCTTTTCTACTTTGTCTAGAAGTGCTGTGTGAGATGATCCTCCCCACACATGCGAACAATACTCGATACATGGACGCACTGTGCCCCTGTACAGAGCAAGATGTGCAGGGGTAAAGAACCCTTTGAGGCAGTTGAGCACACCCAGCTTCTGGGAAGCCGTTTTAGCAAGAGTGGTAATATGTTTTTTCCAAGAGAGATCAGAAGAAAAAGAGACACAGAGAATACTGAGAGAAGATGAAGGGTTGATTTTCGTATTGAAGTATAAGAGATAGTCCTCTTGGAGTGTTTGACGGGTAGATCAATGGAGAAATTGGGTTTTGGAAGCATTGAAAGCAACAAGGTTTTCTCTGCCCCAATTGGAAAAGGTAGTTAGTGTTCTATGGCTTCCCTTACCCACTCTAAACCATTGTTTAACAATTTAAGCAGCAGTGATTTAGAGGGCAAGCAACCTCCTTTGTATTTCTTTGTACTTGCATACCTGTGTTCTTTCTCTGCGAATCAGCTAATTAGTTCCCTTTCTCTGATCATCCGGGGCACGTCTTGACCTATGACGTATGCGATGTCTAAGCTCTATGGCAAGTGGTGTAAGCTCAGCAGCTCTAGCACAGAGGGCTCTATCTTCAACATCATGGGCCTGAAGTGGCTGGGATACTTGTCATGGTTATTGGGTATGTCACTCATGATGTTGCAATCCAGTATGCTGCATTGGTTGGGGAATGTGTCGAGATGAAGTGAGTTGAGGGCAGCTGGATCGCCCTTACTGCTGGTGCCCTTATACATGGGGGAGGCGTCGTGCGCGGTCTGGTGGTCGTGGATGCCTAGTGGTCATTCTTGCATTCATTACCAACAATATGGTAGTGTGTTAGGCTGTTCTCAAGATTTCTAAAAAAAAAAAAAAGTACCAACAGAATAATATTAATCTTGGTAGTAGGCGCCTAAGTATATTTATTCCAGCAACGAGTACATATATTCGTTAAGAGAAGAGTATTTCCTCCCACCACTTCATACTCTTCTCCCAAGTGTATTACCACACGCAAATTCGGGCTCAGCCCAAAACCTACACGGATGCTGGATATACAGTACTGTTCTACTGAAATACCTCTGCAGTGTTACCAGTGTGCAGAGTTGCAAACTCCTTGGATGCACGTGTATTAGTAGTAGTAGTCTTTTATAATGATGATGATTATTATTATTATTATTATTATTATTATTATTATTACTCTCTCTCTCTCTCTCTCTCAAAAACAAGCCGGCGGCGATGCGAGAAAAAAAAACAGAAAATGAAACTAGCGTGAGAGGTGGAGCCGTGTGGAAGCTTTGATGAGCTTTGGGCAGTTCAGCCAATACTTCGCTCCACAGGCTGGTTGGGGGTGGAGGAAATGGGGGTGGGTAATGGGCGCGGGGTTATCAGTATTTATCGGAAAAAGATTTTTATCCCGGGCTGAGCCCAGATAAGGCTGCCCTGTATGTACTTCACGGCAACCTAACCTCTCTCATCTCAATGATTCACTACACATTCCTACACACACACACACAATACATACGAACATAAGCGATACTTTCACGTGGCCGAGTGCTCTAATATTGCTGTATTTGAAATTTTGAATTCGCTTACTTACGCAACAAGGGGTTGATTACCTCTGTATGCATGTGATGCTTCTCTCAAAGGCATTTCATGGCTTTATGAAAACTTTCCTGGCCATGAAGATTAGGTGTGGACACGCCTGTCTCTGGAGATCACTTGGCATCTTCCCCACCGCTTACCCCCTTGGAGGTACATAATATACTTTTTGTGGTACCCAAGATTATTATGTTGACAACTTCCATTAGGGAATTGTTTATTACCAGCCACAACAGAAATCAGCTTGGAATAATCCGAGTATAGTCATTTATGATAATACATATTATATTATCAACTCTGCGTAAGCAGAGTGGTATCGCCCCCCGTATAGTGGTACATGCTAACTGAAATGTCTGTCCGTCTGTCTGTCTGTCCGTCCGAGAACTCCTAGACCGTTTGACGGATTTTCACCAAACTTCACACGAACCTTCGGTGTGTGAATGCGACGGTAATTAAAACAATATTTTTTGAATGTGTGCAATAGTTATGATCTTAGGTCCTAAAAATTGATTCCCCCCCCCCCCCCTTCAGGACCCCCACCGCCCACCCTGTACCTATTCCCTGTGTGTGTGTGTGTGCCCCGTAGGGGCACACACATCACAGAAAGCCACACATACACATGTCTCAGATGTGATGATAATAGTGAGACGTATGTCTGTCCATCTGTCTGTCTGTCTGTCTGTCCGATAACTCCTCCTATACCGTTCGACGGATTTTTACCAAACTTCACACGAACATTCGGTGCGTGAATGCGACGATAATTTTTTTTTAATATGTGCAATAGTTATGATTTTAGGTCCAAAATATGGTTTCCCCCCCCCCCCCCACCCTCAGGACACCCACCCCCCACCCTGTACCTGTTCCCAAGCAATGATGCTGGCGTTCTGTGTGAGAGTGCCCCGTAGGGGCACTCGCACACAGAATGTAGTGATAGTAGTAGTAGTGATGATGGTGAGAGTAGTAGTGATGATTATAATAGTAGTAGTACTGATGATTATAATAGTAGTAGTACTGATGATATTAATGATGATAATGATGGTAACCCTTCGCAGAGTTGGGTATGCCGTTTTGATTTTGGGCGAAGGGTTACCATCATTACTAATATTACCACCACCATCACTACTACTATCATCATCACTACAATTATCACCATCATCACTACTATTACCATCATCACTAATATTACCACCATCATCACTACTACTATCGTCACTACTACTACTCTCACCATCACCATCATCCCCACTGTTACTACCATCACTTTTAATGTCATCTAAACTAACTTAACCTAACTTAACTTAGCAAATGCGGGGCGACTTGTTTTCGGGTCGTCATCTCCAGTAACCATCACCAACATCACCAATACTTTCAACATCATCACAACTACTATCCTCATCATCTACTACCATAATCACTGCTACTATCACCACCAACTATCACAACTAGTTTCACAATCACGACTGTTGGCTTGGGGGGGGGGGGGGGGGAGTCCTGTTTGTGTGTTTTTTTTTTGTTTTTTGTTTTTGGGGGGGGGGGGGGGGGGGGAACCATATTTTGGACCTAAAATCATAACACTTGCACATTCAAAAAATCTTTGTTTAATTACCGTCGCATTCACTGACCGAATGTTCGTTGGAAGTTTGTGTGAAAATCCGTCGAACGGTCTAGGATGATTTTTCGGAAAGACAGACATACGTCTCACTATTATCATCACATCTGAGACATGTGTATGATGTGTGTATGATAGGGGCACACACATACACAGGGAATAGGTACAGGGTGGGCGGTGGGGGTCCTGAAGGGGGGGGGGGGGGGGGGGTTGAAGGGGGGGGGGGGTTGAAGGGGGGGGAGGCAAAACCATATTTTGGAACTAAGATCATAACTATTGCACAAATTCAAAAACAAAACATTTGATTACCGTCGCATTCACGCACCGAAGGTTCGTGTGAAGTTTGGTGAAAATCCGTCAAACGGTCTAGGAGGAGTTCTCGGACAGACAGACAGACAGACGGACAGACAGACATTTCGGTTTGCATGTACCACTATACGGGGGGCAATACCACTCTGCTTACGCAAAGTTGATAATAATAATAATAAAGTAGACGTGCCGTTTCGCCCAAAATCAAAACGGCATACCCAACTCTGTGATGGGTCACCATTATCAGTACTAGTCACTATCACCATTACTATCATCAACACTACTACTATTATAGTCATCACTACTACTCTTACCATCATCACTACTACTCTCATCATCATCACTACTACTGTCATCATCACTACAACTTTCACCATAGTAACTACTACTCACCATCATCACTAATACTGTCACCATCATCACTACTGTCATCATTATCACTACAACTATCATTGCTTGTCACCATCATCACTACTACTAGTACTGTCACCATCATATCTACAACTGTCATCATCATCACTGCTGTCATCATCACTACAACTACATCCATCATCACTACTATTATCACCATTATCACTACAATTACCATCATCACCACTATTATCACCATTATCACTACAATTACCATCATACCCACTATAAATACCATCACTTCTAATGTCACCATCATCACTACTGTCATCATTATCACTACAACTATCATCATTGCTTGTCACCATCATCAATACTATTATGACCATCATCACTACTACTAGTACTGTCACCATCATATCTACAATTGTCATCATCGTCACTACCATCATCATTACTGCTGTCATCATCACTACAACTACAACCATCATCACTACTATTATCACCATTATCACTACAATTAGAAGTTTGTGTGAAAATCCGTCGAACGGTCTAGGAGTTTTAAGAAAGACAGACAGACGTCTCACCATTATAATCACATCTGTGTGATCTCTCTCGCTCTCTCTCTCTCACTCACTCACTCACTCACTCTCTTTCTCAACTGACCCCACTGAATCCCCCTGTCCATGAACCATAACTTATCATTGGGAACTCTCTTTTCTACCCACGTACCTTCCTTCCAACAATTGTTTCAACACTCCTTGCTCCTTCTCTCTCTCCCTCGTTCTTTCCCTCTCCCTCCAACTCTTTCCCCCTTTTTCTCTTTTCTCTCTCCCTTCCCCTCCTCCTCCCAATCCCTCTCACCTCCTTCACTACCTTCCTATCTTCTCCTTTCTCCCATCTCTTTTCGTACTCCTGATCTTACCAACTCTGGACCCCTCTGGATCCCACTGTCCATAATTTAGAATTGGAAACTACCTACCTTTCCTTCACAATTGTTCCAAAACTTCTTCATCACCCTTCCCCCTGTTCTACTCTCTACTCACTCACACTCACTCTCACTCTCACTCTCTCTCCTTCACTACCTTCTTCCTCTCTTCTACCTTCTCCTCTTTTCCCTTCTCTTTCCTGCCCCGTAGGGTCACACACACACACAGGAAATATGTACAGGGGGGAGGGGGGGCTGGTTGAGGGGGGGGGGGGGGGGGCAGAACCATTTTTTGGACCTAAGATCATAACTATTGCACAATTATTATTTTTTTTTTTAATTACCGTCGCATTCACGCACCGAAGCTTCGTGTGAAGTTTGGTGAAAATCCGTCTAAAGGTCTAGGAGGAGTTCTCGGACGGACAGACAGACAGACAGACGGACAGACAGACATTTCGGTTTGCATGTACCACTATACGGGAGGCGATACCACTCTGCTTACGCAGAGTTGATAATAATTATAGTAATAGTAAATAAAGTAGACGTGCCGTTTCGCCCAAAATCAAAACGGCATACCCATCTCTGCGATCGGTTACCATCATCACTACTAGTCACTATCATCATTAATATCATCAGCACTACTACTATTATAATAATCACTACTACTCTCACCATCATCACTACTACTCTCATCATCACTACTATCATCATTACTACAACTTTCACCATCATCACTACTACTTACCAACATCACTAATACTGTCACCATCATCTTACAATCATCATTACTAATGTCACCATCATGAATACTATTATGACCATCATCACTATTACTAGTACTGTCACCATCATATCTACTACTGTTATCATCATCACTACCATCATCATCACTACTGTCATCATTATCACTAAATCTACAACCATTATCACTGCTATTATCACCATCATCACTACTATCAGCATTATCCCCACTATGACTACCATCACTTCTAATGTCAACTAAACTAACTTAACCTAACAAATGCGGTCACCATCATCACTACTAGTCACTATCATCATTAATATCATCAGTACTACTACTATTATAATCATCACTACTACTCTCACCATCATCACTACTACTACTATCACTACATTCTGTGTGCAAGTGCCCCTACGGGGCACTCTCACACAGAACGCCAGCATCATTGCTTGGGAACAGGTACAGGGTGGGGGGTGGGTGTCCTGAGGGTGGGGGGGGGGCAAAACCATATTTTGGACCTAAAATCATAACTATTGCACATATTAAAACAAAAAATATTATCGTCGCATTCACGCACCGAATGTTCGTGTGAAGTTTGGTAAAAATCCGTCGAACGGTATAGGAGGAGTTATCGGACAGACAGACGGACAGACATACGTCTCACTATTATCATCACATCTGAGACATGTGTATGTGTGGCTTTCTGTGATGTGTGTGCCCCTATGAGGCACACACACACACACAGGGAATAGGTACAGGGTCGGCGGTGGGGGGCCTGAAGGGGGGGGGGGGGGGGGGGGGGTGGTGGAGTGGGGGGGGAATACATTTTTAGGACCTAAGATCATAACTATTGCACACATTCAAAAAATATTGTTTTAATTACCGTCGCATTCACACACCGAAGGTTCGTGTGAAGTTTGGTGAAAATCCGTCAATCGGTCTAGGAGTTCTCGGGCGGACAGACAGACAGACGGACAGACATTTCAGTTACCATGTACCACTATACGGGGGGCGATACCACTCTGCTTACGCAGAGTTGATAATATGATATGTATTATCATAAATTACTATACTCGGATTATTCCAAGCTGATTTTTGTTGTGGCTGGTAATAAACAATTCCCTAATGGAAGTTGTCAACATAATAATCTTGGGTACCACAAAAAGTATATTATGTACCTCCAAGGGGGTAAGCGGTGGGGAAGATGCCAAGTGATCTCCAGAGACAGGCGTGTCCACACCTAATCTTCATGGCCAGGAAAGTTTTCATAAAGCCATGAAATGCCTTTGAGAGAAGCATCACATGCATACAGAGGTAATCAACCCCTTGTTGCGTAAGTAAGCGAATTCAAAATTTCAAATACAGCAATATTAGAGCACTCGGCCACGTGAAAGTATCGCTTATGTTCGTATGTATTGTGTGTGTGTGTGTAGGAATGTGTAGTGAATCATTGAGATGAGAGAGGTTAGGTTGCCGTGAAGTACATACAGGGCAGCCTTATCTGGGCTCAGCCCGGGATAAAAATCTTTTTCCGATAAATACTGATAACCCCGCGCCCATTACCCACCCCCATTTCCTCCACCCCCAACCAGCCTGTGGAGCGAAGTATTGGCTGAACTGCCCAAAGCTCATCAAAGCTTCCACACGGCTCCACCTCTCACGCTAGTTTCATTTTCTGTTTTTTTTTCTCGCATCGCCGCCGGCTTGTTTTTGAGAGAGAGAGAGAGTAATAATAATAATAATAATAATAATAAAAATAATAATAATAATCATCATCATCATTAAAAAAGACTACTACTACTAATACACGTGCATCCAAGGAGTGTGCAACTCTGCACACTGGTAGCACTGCAGAGGTATTTCAGTAGAACAGTACTGTATATCCAGCATCCGTGTAGGTTTTGGGCTGAGCCCGAATTTGCGTGTGGTAATGCACTTGGGAGAAGAGTATGAAGTGGTGGGAGGAAATACTCTTCTCTTAACGAATATATGTACTCGTTGCTGGAATAAATATACTTAGGCGCCTACTACCAAGATTAATATTATTCTGTTGGTACTTTTTTTTTTTTTTTAGAAATCTTGAGAACAGCCTAACACACTACCATATTGTTGGTAATGAATGCAAGAATGACCACTAGGCATCCACGACCACCAGACCGCGCACGACGCCTCCCCCATGTATAAGGGCACCAGCAGTAAGGGCGATCCAGCTGCCCTCAACTCACTTCATCTCGACACATTCCCCAACCAATGCAGCATACTGGATTGCAACATCATGAGTGACATACCCAATAACCATGACAAGTATCCCAGCCACTTCAGGCCTCGTCCCATGATGTTGAAGATAGAGCCCTCTGTGCTAGAGCTGCTGAGCTTACACCAATTGCCTTGGAGCTTAGACATCGCATACGTCATAGGTCAAGACGTGCCCTGGATGATCAGAGAAAGGGAACTAATTAGCTGATTCGCAGAGAAAGAACACAGGTATGCAAGTACAAAGAAATACAAAGGAGGTTGCTTGCCCTCTAAATCACTGCTGCTTAAATTGTTAAACAATGGTTTAGAGTGGGTAAGGGAAGCCTTAGAACACTAACTACCTTTTCCAATTGGGGCAGAGAAAACCTTGTTGCTTTCAATGCTTCCAAAACCCAATTTCTCGATGTATCTACCCGTCAAACACTCCAAGAGGACTATCTCTTATACTTCAATACGAAAATCAACCCTTCATCTTCTCTCAGTATTCTCTGTGTCTCTGTTTCTTCTGATCTCTCTTGGAAAAACATATTACCACTCTTGCTAAAACGGCTTCCCAGAAGCTGGGTGTGCTCAACTGCCTCAAAGGGTTCTTCACCCCTGCACATCTTGCTCTGTACAGGGGCACAGTGCGTCCATGTATTGAGTATTGTTCGCATGTGTGGGGAGGATCATCTCACACAGCACTTCTAGACAAAGTAGAAAAGAAAGCCTTACGTTTCATTAACTCTCGTCCACTCACCGATTCTCTGCAATCTCTCTCTCTTCCCCGCAATGTTGCATCTCTCTCACTATTCTATCGCTATTACAATAATTAGTGTTCCTCATAGCTCTCTCGGTGTATACCACCTCCTCTACGTAGGGTACATAGTACCCGTCTTGCAACACAATCCCACCCCTATTCTCTGCAACTCTCCAACCCAAGAGTGAAACGATACTCCCAATCTTTCTTCTATTGAACAGCTGAGCTCTGGAACTCTCTCCCTAAATCCATCTTTGCCTCATCCTATGACTTGAATTGCTTCAAACTCCGTTTGTCCAGACATTTTGGCTCAAACATTCCTTGATATTGGCCCTGTCACTCTTTCAACTATGGGAAAGGCACTCGTCACAGGCAGTTTTGCCTTTTGTCTCCCTCATCCACATAGAAAACAAAAAATGGAAAGGGAAGTAATGCCCTTTGTGTAATGTCCATGGCAGGATTACATGATATAAGGAACATTTTTGGTAAATAACATAACACAGCTATAAGTGATCCTTCGTGCATCTGGGTGAAAGTAAGCAACATCTTAGTTACTTATTTACACATGTAGGGATTCTCGATGTATCTGAGGAGAAAGGAAAATAAATGTGATTAATTTAAAAAGGAAAAGAAATGCAGTCAGTCATTGGTTTAAGGCAAGGTATTTGTCATGGCAATGTTGTCAATGCCTTTGATGTTTTTGAACACTTGAATTAAGTTGCCTCTTAGTCTGCGCTGGGTTAAAGGAAACAAGTGTAATTCTCTAAGTCACTCCTCGTATATTTTGTTCTTTAGACTAGGTATAATTTTGGCAACTCTACGTAGAACTCGTTTCAGTGTGTCAATATCTTTTTGGTAGTAGGGACACCAGGATTGAACGCAATATTCCAAAAGAGGACGGACTAAGGAATTGTAAAGAGTGAAGATTAAATCTTTGAATTTATGCTAAAAAAAACGGACTATAAAGTAAATTATTTTGTTTGCCTTCCTAGCAGTGTTTGTACATTGTTGATTGAGTTGTAGGTTACTCGATATTGTTACTCCCAAATCTGTGTTTCTGTCTACGCTCCTATTCTGAATGCCATTCATTGAACAGTTTCCTTTCTCATTTCTGTTTCTGATATGGAGTACTTTACATTTATACATTTATCATCATTAAAACTCATTTATCAAATTTGGACCCAACCAACATGACCCCTTATCTAGGATATTTTGTATATCTTCTACATGTTCATTTCAGAATACGGTATTTGCAATTTTGTTATCGTCTGAAAAGGTTGAGATTGTACAGGTAAACTTAAAGAAAAATTACTCTAGTACCGATCTCTGGGGTACACCGCTAGTATTTTTTTTTTTTTTTATTATATATATATATATATATATATTTTGTTTATGTCTCAACCTCACGACTGTAGGCTGTTCAGTAGACTGTAACTCTTACTAGGCCCCGAGATTATCGATTGAAGCTTCGAGATGGTGGGTGCTTCATATGTGTCGCGCATAATTATGAGGTCACAGTGGAGCTTCAAGGTATTGGTTGCTTCCTTTCTGACACACAGCACCAAGCTTATGTTTACTACTAAATACGACATAAGAGATAGGCAAACCAAACTGAAATTATTACTGATTACGGATTACTGATATTTACCTTAGGATGTAAGGTATCTTAAAATAACCCCCTAGAAACACTTTCTCTGAAGTATCTATTTCTTTTATCCTCCCCGTTTCCCCAGCTAACCTAATCCCACAAGGACCCCAATGGAAATACGCCTAACGGCCTTATTGGGCTATCCTTAGTTGGAATTATGCAGAGCTGGTACATGTCATATTTGTAACATACTATGTGGTACCAACTCTGTAAATTGCTAACTGAATAAATATTATTATTATTATTATTATTATTATTATTATATATATATATATATATATATATATATATATATATATATATATTATAGGTTTGAGTCTCAAAGGGAAGAAGGAAAACCTAATATTTAGTAGTGGCCCCGGAATCATTGACGATGCGCCTTAACATTGTTTATGGCCAGTCTTTGAACTCAAGCTTGTCTTTCAAACTTCCCGCCCCGGGAGAGATCAAAATACGATTGCCACACATTGTGAGCGAAACGCTCTTAAAAAACACTCACAGACTAGTCTTATATTATGTGTAGAAAAAACTAGCAAAAAATAATGAAAATCAAAATGTTAAACTTGATCTTAGCATTGAGCTTCCCATGCGTCTGCTGTTCCGCACACTTCGCCTCACTCATCAAAGCGATTCCTCGTCCTTATTCCTCCCGGGCCTGGTTGCGTCGGACGTGTCTTGAGGGCGCTCCAGCTCTCCTTTATTCTTTACCTCCCCTCAGACATGGTGAGTCTTTTACTCATATGTACAGTTGGTCAAGGATGAAAGTATACAGTTATTCGTCTGCTATAGCCACACATAGTTTGTCATGTTGGCAGCCCTGGTAGCCATATCTCAGAGCCCGCCCACCTTATACAGGGTGTTTAAAAACGTGTTCCTGGACTTAGTTGTCAGACGGAAATATGAATATATTGCTCTATAATCTTTGACGTGAATATCACTTCGGAGATATTAAACACTTAGTGTTATAGATAGATATACAAGAAATGCGAGAGTGAAAACGAAAATAAAAATGTTTACCTATATACGATATTTCAGTGGAATACAGGTCCATTTTCACACGTGGTAATATGTGGCTAATAATGTAGGGTATGGTGATATCAATGTTGCAGTTGGTTTGCAGGTGTTCTGCTTATAAAAATAAAATAATAATAATAAATAA
Organism: Paralithodes platypus; assembly: GCA_032716605.1. Classification (NCBI taxonomy): domain Eukaryota; kingdom Metazoa; phylum Arthropoda; class Malacostraca; order Decapoda; family Lithodidae; genus Paralithodes; species Paralithodes platypus. The sequence goes on from CM064540.1 coordinate 17,765,012, forward strand.
ATAAATAAATAAAAATCACAAGTAAAGCCTCATTATGCTTCGAGGACTGACTCATAAAGCAATGGCGCTCGCAAGATGAGTAAAATTGCTGGGTCATTACCCTATTGAACACACAGGCTTCCTTACGTCCACGTTTAGGAATTAGATTTTTGTGTATCTAAAGTAGACGAATATGGAGTGGCTATAAAAGATATTACGATATACACTTAACATTATAACATTCATAATAAATAATGAGTAGAAAGAGGAATCTAATAATACTTGTTAATTAATAAGTAGGTAAATATTGATATTTCACTTTCATCCCCAAGACTGGATTATATGTGATCCAAAGGGCAATGAAACGGAGGCGAGCGCCGGTTTGGGCTAGTGGAAAGGCTGTCATGGCTGCCAACATGACAAACCATGTGTGGCTATAGCAGACGAAAAACTGTATACTTTCATCCTTGACCAACTGTACATGCTAAGTGCTGAGGATAGGTAGCTTATAGACTAGGAGTAGGCTGTGAACGTCCTTCCGCGGGCCCTGGAGTCTGTTTTCCTGGGTACTGTTGTAAAGGCGAGTGTGTTAGGCGGAGTCCTCGTTGTGATAAGGCGAGGCTCCCACGTCCTTGTTTTATTATCCTAGCTCATTATTAGTTCACTGTTAGTCATGAGGCTTCTTGTTAGTGAACCGGGGCCTGTTGTTCGGTCCATTTTGGATGTTCAACAGTATGCCACGTGGGCTAGTGCATCTTGGATTTTCTCACGTAGCTGAGGGGTCCTGCACGGAGCCATACTGCTCTTCAACCTACGCTTCGTGATTACTACGTGTTATCTGGGTCTACGCTGGATTGCAGGTTTGTGCTATTATACCTGATATCATCGCCACCTGCCCCCATCTAGTTGGCCTCATGTAGGTTGTGTATATGGCTAGGGAGTGTTATTATTGATATCATATTATTCATGTATAACTGCCATGTGTGTGCACATTGTATTGGGATCCATTCTGGGGGGTTGGCCCTTCTGGCGGGATTTATAAAAGTGAGACTTAGTCAACGTGCCTCTAGTTGTTTCAAGCGGTTTTCCCGCCGGGACACTTCCAGAAACATCTAGAGCTATGTTAAAATTCAGATATCCGGGCTTGGTGCGGGATAGTCTGGATTTTGTCTGTTTTGTTTACGGCGTCTAGTATAATTTTGGCTTGACCGGCATTTTACTAAATTATTTTCTTGGAGAGTTCGGCTAACCCGCCTCCATTATAAAGCAAATTTTTCCGCCGCATAAACTTAACAGAGAAAACGTTCGTTGCTTGGTACTGTCCGAACGTTTATCCTGGTGGTGGAAAGTGGGGAGCCACTGCCGCCGGCAAGATAATGGCTGAGCCGAGAAACGAACTCACCCATTCCTATCTTGTAGCTTTTCAGTTATCTGTATAGCTTATTTTAAGGCGCTGGTCCGCCGCGGGGTAAATACAATAGATCCATTGTAGCGTTGGTCGCCGGGTTTAGTTCTTTCATAACAAGACGAGATGAGGTCAGTGTTGGTCACTTGGGTAAGAAGTTATATACTCAGGTAGCACATGGTAGGCTACTAACTACTCACTTACATTTCTGGGAATGTATTTAACGTAAGGGGAACTAAGATTGTCTAGTGTTATTCAACTCTTTTTTCTCTTTATTGTTGGAGATATTTTAATATTAGCTTTTCCAGCCTAGCGTGTCCTTATGAACATTGATTCTTGGAATTTTCTCACCCTCAGGTTCGCAGTTGGGACACCTAGGAGGATCTGCATATCCCTGGCGGGAGGGAGTCATGGATAAGAGTGCGTTTGCGTTTTGCTCGGCTTTGGGTTGCAAAAATTTAGCAGTTATTGGGCACCTCCTCTGTGTTAAATGTGTACCTTGTTTGGATCGATCTCGTGGTCGTTGGCTTTCCAAATCATGCCCCAACTGTTCAGCTTTACTTAATGCATGCTTAACCCACTCAGATGGACAATGTAAGACAATTTTTCTCCACATTCAGTCAGTTTATGTAACGTACTGTAAGACAGTGGCCCACAAATCTTTACAGTTGGATGACCAGTTATTAGAGGATTTCCTTAACCTGACAAGCGCGATATAGACCTAGGTGCTAGGGTAGTTATTTGTGCATTTCTAGCCCTGGATTCTGACAGAATTCGTTATATTTACAATATAAACCATTATTTGTTTTCGGTATGCTTTTATTTTACATATATGATGTATATATGAACCTTCAAGAGTGCTAAAATAAGTGGGAAAAGCATTTGGGTGGTGAAAAACGAAGATATTGGCCACCCGGTCATAATCTCAGGCGAGAGAGAGACACAGGCAGCCCTCCCCTCTCGCTGTCTGGGAGTCAACTGAGACGAGCGGGGCGGTGTGTGCCGGTGTCTGGGTGTTGCATAACGATCTTTTATGCAACCCACTTGTGCTACATTATCGCGGGAGAGAAAAATAACCGATAAATGATGATAATAAGTGGATATATAGGTGATAATTGAGGAGGGGGGAATAAGGTGGGGAAGGAGGGGAGGGTGAGGGGTGAGAAACACATGGATCAGTACTAGAGGGGAATTATCTCACCTAGAGACAAAATCCTTTGTTTTGATAGGCCCTTTTTTTTTTTGGAAGGCTTTTTTTATGGTCCTGCTTCCGTGAGGCCTATCGCGTTCCCTATAGGAAGCCTTCCGTGAGGCCTATCGCGCTTGCCGGGTTAAAGTGCCGTCAGTTACTTTGCCCTCGGTGGCTGATACTCGTGACAGTCCCTCCCGCCACACCAAGCGACCTAGGACCAAGAATCCGCCGGACGTACCTTCCTCGTCTTCCTGGCATGATCGGTCCCGCTCTCCCAGACATGCTTCCAGGCCCAAGTCGCCCTCTGTTCAACAAGCGTCTAAGAGGCCACGTACTGATTTTGCCACCGCACTCTCCTCTGGCGATGACAAAGACAGGAAGAAGCAAATCAAAAGATCCTCCTCATGGAAGACGGAAGCTCAGCCTCCACCTCAACCGGAACCCAAGTCTTCGTCACACCAAGAGGCACCCAGAGACACATCCAGCAATGTCTCAGGCCACTCTCACCGGTTTACCATCCCACACCGTACTCAGCCAGAACCTAAGGTCTTACCGGTATTGGGATCGGAGAGGGGCAGCAGTGTGTTCTCTCGCCGGCAGTAGGATAAGTGCTCCTCTGACCGGCCCACATCAGGCCAAGAACCTATGGAGTATGAGATACTGGATCTGAATCTGCGGGACCTCTCTGAGTTCAACGTTCTCGACGACTCACAAACAGAAACACACGATTCCGCTGCCCGGGTTGGCGAGTCTCGGTTGGAGGCTTTACCGGCACCCCTGACCCGGCCACCGGGATCTATTTTACACCACCAAGGAGTAAACGCCGAGGAGGAGACGCCTGGCCAGCGACCTTCTTCTCGGCACTCGGGAACGCAGGAGTCAGAGATGTCACAGTCCGCGTCCCAATCACACCAAGAAAGTGGGGTTTATATTTCGAGTGAACAATTACAGGAGTGGCTGGATTTTATGAAACAGGTGAAGGGTGAGCGACAGGTAAAAGTTTCAGTACCTGTAGCCCCGGCGGTGCGACCTCTAGGGCAAGTACTAGTTCAACCTCAGGTTAATGTAATGCCCCTTTCCCACTTATGCGATTTCATACGATTTTCGTCGCCGAGGACGTAGTCAACGATTTTGACCGTTAAAAAAACGTTGACAAGTTTACACTCGGCGACGATGTCGCCGATGGGTAAGACGAGTCGGCGACATTATGCGACTTCATCGGCAAATTGAGCGATGGTTCGCCGATGACCTCGGCGAGAACTGTCACATTTGAATAAAATAATGCGAAGGATGAATGAATCCTCGGCGTATGTTCTGCGACGTCTTTGGAGAATTAAGCGGTGGTTCGGCGAATACCTCGGCGAAATTATCCGAAAACTTTTTGCATATATTTCTCATGGCACAAACATAAGAAAACGAGAGTCTGCAGAAAGCCGATCGGCCCACACAAGGCAGATGCCTGTCACACCCAATGGGGTTAACCATGAGGAAGAAAGAGGACCAGAAAAACGACCCATCTCCCCTTAATTCGGAGATTGGCAATGTCCGGCTTCGCCGGAGAAATTTTTCTATCGAAAAATGTACAAATTTAGCTTGCTCTCAAAACAAAAATATATATATGTTGGCTCGCTACCGCTCACCAGGAAAATATTGAAACCTGGATGAGGGTAAACGTCTTAAAACAGTAGGCTGAATGGGGCCGAACGGATGCAAGGTAAAGAGAGAGGGATAGAAAGAGAAAAAAAAAAAAACGAGGAGAGAGGGAGAGAAAGATAAAACAAAAACAGCGAGGTGGGCTCAATGTTTGCGTTACGGCTTAATTGAGCCCACCTCGCCTTTTTTGTTTTCTCTTTCTCTCCCTCTTTCCTCGTTTTTTTTTGTTCTCTCTTTCTCTCCCTCTCTCTTTGCCTTGTATCCTTTCGGCCCTGTTCAGCTTACTGTTTTAAGACGTTTACCCCCATCCAGATTTCAATATTTTCCTGGTGAGCGGTAGCGAGCCAACATATATATATTTTGTTTTTGAGAGCAAGTTAAATTTGTACATTTTTTTATAGGAAAATTTCTCCGGCGAAGCCGGATTTCTCCGTATAATGGTGGTTCGCTATCGCTTTCCAGAAAGATATCGATACTTGGATGGGGATAAACGTCTTAAAACAGTTGGCTGAATGGGGCTGAATGGATACAAACCAGAGAAAGAGAGAAAAGGAGAGAAAGAGAAATAAAAACAGGTGAACCCCCCAAGAGAGGTGCATAGAAAAAAGGGTTGACAGGTTCACTATAGGCCTAATCTTTTTTTTTTACCCACCTCGCCGAAGGTGCTATTTGGAATCGTCGATGTTCTCCGAACATCTGAGAGCATCGGCGAGCAGAACATCTGAGAGCATCGGCTAGCCGCCGTGCAGCGTTGCAAAGTTTTTTTTGTGCGAAACCCTTCGCGATGTCTCGCCGATGTCGCCAATGTATCAGAGGGCCTCGCAGATCCCTCTGCGATGTTCGACTATGCTTGCGAGGGCTACGAACCCTCGTGAGTCCTCGTCCAAAATGTTGAACAGTCCGAACATTTGCGATGACCCGCGAGGGCCCTTGCGAGGCCTTGCGAGTCATACGATTATTATGCGAGGGTATATGATTGCTGTGTGACATGTCACGAATATGCCAATTAATGGGTGTCGGCGACGAAAATCGTATGAAATCGCATAAGTGGGAAAGGGGCATAAACATACCTCCCCCCACTGTCACTCCGGCGGCTACCACTTCGGGAGCCGCGGCTCTTTTGCCATCTAATCTGAAGTTGTTCTCGGATTTGCTTCCTCTCCCACTTGATAAATCAATTCCTAGTAAGAAGGGCCCTATGCCCCTTTTATATGGACCTGTCATTAAGCCTAACTGCCCTGAGGTCGCACAGCCCACAGTTACAGGTGAGTCTCCTGTTCTGGATCATTGGGTAATAGAGGCGAGTGAGGCTAAGAAACTAAGGGCCAAGAACCAATCTGGGGAGGTACTCTATGTTGTTGTAAAAGCCATTCCCACTATTTACAATCCTGACTATTTTGTTTACATGCCATCCCCTGCCTTGCCTCCCGCTTCCTCAGGAAAACTTTTTTCTGATTGGACGAAGTCAGATGGGTTCAATGATTTAAAACTTTTACAGGGGATGACCCCAGAGTTAAATTCACTACCCTTCAGGGACTATGCTGGTACATCAGTTGTGCACATTCAAGGGGGGAGTCAGGGCGGTGGGCGGCATGGGGACAAGAGGCCCAGCTGTTTTCCAGCACTATAACTAATAAGAGCAGTCATCAGCTCCCGCAAGAGGACAATCATTGGTTCTCTATGCCGGTAGGCAAGGCGGAAGGGATCCCACAACACATTTTTTACTTTTTGGGAGGCCCTAAATTATCTTTATGTCAATTGCCTGAACCCTTTTGTTCTCCCACACAGGTCCAGATAGATAAAGATTTCAAGATGAGGCAGAAAGCCTGGAGACTAGCGTCCCAATACCTGCTCAGCCGCCAGCTTGCGGCCTCCCTGGCCAGGACGACTGCAGAGTCGGTAACGGACGCTGGCACCAAGAAGGCTCTTGCTCTTACTAGGCGCCTCCTTCTCCAGAACTCCATTCAGTCCCTTGGGGATATCCGGACTGCTCTCTGAGGCGATGCGGGTTCGTCAAGATCTGAGGGTGTACCTGGTACGGAGACTCCCTGTAGAGATCAGTAGGAGACTTATTTTGTCAAATATTTTCACCAAAACCCTAGCCTCTGAAGATGCCTGGCGCACTGTCAATTTTCTATTAGACTCTCAACCTGCCACTACTTCTAAGCCAAAGAGTGAGCAGTCATTTAAGACTAAATTTAATGCTAAGAGTTCATTTCGTGGTCAGTCCCAGTCCTTTCAGTCATCCAAGACTGACACAAGTAGCGGGATGTCTCGAGGATGAGGTCAGTCCAGGGGTAGAGGGCATTGGTTCAGAGGGCAGTCTAGCGGTAAACCCGGTAGCAATTGTAGCAAGGTCTCTCATCCCCCCAATCCAAAATCAGAGTCACAACCCTCCAATCCAAAAAACTGAGACACCACAAGGCTCTCTCACTCCCAGTGCCAAGGCAAGGCGAGCCGGATCTGAGAGTAGTACTGCCGGAGAACACCAGTCATGCGACTGGCAACTTCTGGGATTGTCATCGGGCATGGCCCTGGCGTACATGGGCAAGGACAGTGGTCCGAAAGGGCCTCTCATGGCGGTGGTCCTGGCGACCCCGTTTACGTATACCCATAGAATTCAATCGTGTTTCATTAGAGGTGGGATCCGTCATCAACGAGATGGCCCAAAAACAGATCATTATCCCCAGTCCTTTGTCACAATCCATTTTCACATCCCAGTTGTTCTTGGTGCCAAAAAGGGACAGTGTTCAGATGAGGCCGGTGATCGACCTCTCTTATCTCAACACCCATATTCACATTCATTCGTTCAGGATGCTGACTGTGAATCAGATCAGATTGACACTCCCGCCGCAGGGTTGGATGTGTTCCATCGATCTAACAGAAGCCTATTGGCATGTCATCATCAACAAACGTTTTCAGAAATATCTAGCTTTGCGCAACGGGGATCAAACGTTTGTCTTTCATAGAATCCCCTTTGGTCTAAATCTGGCACCCCGAGTTTTCACAAAATTAGTCCGACAGGCTTTGCTACTATTGCTAAATCAGGGAATCATGGTGTTATGGTATCTCGACGACTGGTTAATAGTAGCACATTCCAAAATAATTTGCTTCCAACATGTACAACAGGTGTTAACTCATGTAGCTGCCTTGGGGTTCAAGGTGAACTTAGCAAAGTCTTCCTTGATCCCCACCAGGAAAATCCAGTGGGTGGGCCTTATCTGGGATACCGAGTTACTCACTCTGAGTCAGAGCAAAGACAACCGTCAGAGATTTCGGAGGAAACTCTTTCGGTTTGTTCATTCTCTGACAACAACGAGGAGGATCTGGGAATCTCTGGTAGGCTCACTCAATTGGATACAGCTGATGGTCCCATTAGGTCGTCTGAAGGTCAAACAAATTATTTTGGAAGGAAACAGGTGCTTACAGCGGAAACACTACGGAAAATTCCAAATTTAATCCACAACCTCCTGGCGGCTTGGGCGAAGCCAGAAGTAATACACTCCTCCTTGACATGGACAGCTCCTCCTCCGACGGTCTGGATAGATATGGACGCGTCAGGTACCCTGGGGTTGGGTTACCAGTCAAACCTAGGACATCAGGGTCAGGGTCTATGGTCCAGGTCAAATCACCTTCATATCAATGCCAAGGAGGTGTAGTCCCCCTATTCTTTTTACAGTAGCACGGTATAAGCCAGGCGGGAAAGTCCCTAGCCTTCAGAATGGACAATCTGACTGCAGTGACATGCATTCAGAAGCAAGGGTCAGCGAGATCTCAAGTGTTACAAGGGTTGTCGGAAAAGATCTATCGACTAGCTGCCCGGTGTGGCGAACGTGTGGGCAGACGCTCTGTCTCGGAGACAGAGCACTCAAGTAGAATGGGCTCTCAAGCAAAACATCTTTCAAGAGATGATTGCAGAACCTTACCATCCACAAGTGGACTTGTTCGCGTCAGAGACAAACCACAGGCTGCTTCAGTACCTCACACGTCGGAGTCAGACTCCGGCGGGGGGGTCCAGACGCATTTCTGGTAGACTGGAACAAATGGATCTCCATTTATCTATTTCCGCCTCCAGACGCATCCTTAATGTGCAAAATAGTTCACAAACTACGGGGTTATCGAGGCATGGTCTCAATGGTCGCGCCGTTGTGGCCAGCTCAAGTTTGGTACAATCAATTGAAGACGTGGTGTGAGAACCCGGTGTCGCTCCCGATCTCGTACTTCCACTTAAACACAATTGGAAACCTCAAGACCTCGCTGACTTTCGCCTTGTGGATATTCAGAAGGCCAAGTGGCTAGGCCAGTTTGGGGAAGCCGTGATTCACAAGTTGATTAATCAATACACATTATCAACACAAAGACAGTATCAATCTCACTGGAAATCATTTACTACCTGGATCGTAGAAGCTGACCAACAACAGTCCTCGGTGGCTCTGGTGTTTAATTATTTAAATTACCTTTTTGAAATACAAAAGTTGTCAGTTGTCACATTAAGGAATCACCTCACAGCTATTCGGACACCTTTTTTCTATTTAACTGGTCTGTCCGTGCCAGAGTCGGAGGAGAAGGGGTTCATACGGTCTTGCTTCCGGCTTCGCCCTCCTCCACGTCAACTCACACCCACCTGGTCTCTTGATTTGACCCTTGAAATGCTTCATTCCTATAAATATTGTCATAATCCTTCTTTCGAGTTAAGACTTAAGAAAGCCATTTTTCTAATGGCATTGGCCACGGGTGATAAGGTGTCTGAGTTGGCGGCGATGAGTTCGGAGCCATCTTGCTTAAGGTTTTCGAGGTGCAACATGAGTGTCCATATTGCTCCTGCTCCTAATTTCATTGCTAAAAATGAACACAGTAATCATGTCTTTACAGAGTTTGAAGTTCCTGCTCTGAAACAGGGTGATAAGTACCATTTACTTTGCCCGGTGCAATCACTCATTTTATTTATGCGGGAATCTCAGCCAGCTCAGGCCGGGTCCCTCTGGGTTTCGCGGACAGGTAAATGTCTTCAAAAACGACAGCTGGCTGCGTTATTAGTAGAAGGAAATAGAGAGAGTAATCCGGGCGTTCTTGCTAGATCACACAATATCCGGAAGTGGGCTGCATCACTCAGGTTCCTACATAATTACTCACTCGATGATATTCAACATATCAAGCTGTGGTCGTCCAATCACACTTTCTTAACACGTTACCTGTCCGTGAATCTCATGAAACCTTCTCTTACATGTATAGCATTAAGGCAGAGAGTCTAGTATTAAGCTATTTTTGTATAAGAAAAGGGGGAGGGGGGGGGGGGGAGGTATCCTAGCTAGGGCCTCTAACCTGCCTCCTATGTGAAACAACATGATGACGAGAATGAAGGTCATGTGATAACCCATTCCTTAGACTAAAGTAAGTCTAGTCAGAATCTTGTTTTGTTTTATGTTACTTTATGTATGGCAATAGAGTATTCATTATGCTTAAGGGCAAAAGTACAAATCTATTTGTAATAGAGTACCTGTAGGCCAAATACAGTATATATATATACCATATTATCAGTATTTTCTAAGATATGAGATATTTATTTATTTATTTATGTATTCATAAGCTAAAATGCATAGTTTATGTGTGTTACACCAACTGTTCTGTCAAACGTAATGGTGCTACACAACAGGCAACCCTTTTTATTATTTTTATTAAACGATGATCTTTTTCGTACGTGTTTCTCTTTTAACCTTAGTAATTTATTAGTGGTCATGATATTCCTGATGAATGTCCCCCTCCAGACTTGAGATATCAGGTGCATCGTCAATGATGAAGGGGCCACTAATAAATTATAGGTTTGAGTCCTGAAGGGAAGAAGGAAAACCTAATATTTAGTAGTGGCCCCGGAATCATTGACGATTTTGGCTCTCCCTTCCATCCCCTTCCCATTCATCTGCTATATTTTGAGAGTCTTGATATATCAGTTTAAGGACGAGGAATCGCTTCGATGAGTGAGGCGAAGCGTGCGGAACAGCAGACGCATGGGAAGCGCAATGCTAAGATCAAGTTTAAAAATTTTAGTTTCATTATTTTTTGCTAGTTTTATCTAGTAGTGTTACCCACATCATATAGGACGAGTCTGTGAGTGTTTTTTAAGAGCGTTTCGCTCACGATGTGTGGCAATCGTATTTTGACCTCTCCCGGGCGGGAAGTTTGAAAGACAAGCTTGAGTTCAAAGATTGGCCATAAACAATGTTAAGGCGCATCGTCAATTATTCCGGGGCCACTACTAAATATTAGGTCTTCCTTCTTCCCTTTGGGACTCAAACCTATAATATATATATATATATATATATACCGGTATATATATTTATATACAGTATATATATATATATATATATATATATATATAGAGAGAGAGAGAGAGAGAGAGTGAGAGAGAGAGAGAGAGAAAGAGAGAAAGAGAGAAAGAGAGAAAGAGAGAGAGAGAGAGAGAGAGAAGGGTACGTAATAAAAATAAACAAAGAAAGGAGGATTCATCGTAGATTAAATCACTTTGAGTAGTTCTGGAACCCTGCAATAGATGGTGCTGAAATAATATGTCGAAAAAAGGTAGTTGGCAACGTTTAGAGTCACCCTTTTTTAATAGAATACATAGGAAGACTTCCCTCTCCTATACACTCTCTCCTGGAAAAGGTGTCTTATTACACCATTAAGAACTTTCACCCCATTTATGTCACTTTTAAGACCTTTCGTCCCATTTAGGTGTCAATTTTATCCTGGCGAGCAATAGCGAGCCTGTAATTTAAGAGGAACCGGCCTTCGGCCGGGACATTTTTCTACCGAAAAATGTACAAATTTATCTTGAAAGGGCCTCAAGGGGGTGTAATTTTAAGCTTGATGGAGGTCTAGGGAACAAACTAAATACCTTCCCTTAAGATCGGAAGGACTAGAGATAAGAAATAAGTCAAGGATGTTGGGCTGATATCCAGGGCAGTCTGGGATACGGGCGGGGTGCAGAACTAATTGTTCTATGTAATTTAGGATAGAAAAGATGTGGGCTTGTTTACCAGTTTGGTCAGTGAAAAGAGAGGAGAGCCATTGGTGGTGGTGAACATTGAAATCTGATAAGATGAATATTTCAGAGAAGGGAGAGATGGATAGAATGTGTTCCACTTTCAAAGTAAGAAAGTCAAAGAATTTTGGATAGACATTAAAATTAGGGGAAAGATAAACAGCACATATATGTTTAGTATGAAAGGTTTTAAAATTGACAAAGAAATACAGCAAAAGGTCTTATAAACGACAAACTAATAGGGTGAAAGTCTTAAAATCTCAAAACAAGTGACAATAAACATGAGGAAGAAGGGGGTTAAAAAAAATCGGAAACTGCCGGACCGAAAAAAAGTTCCAGATTAGAATTGTGGTGTACATTTTCCTTAATATAAGCCTGGTGTGTGTAGGATTAATATGATGCCTGGTGTGTGTCTGTATGGTAATGTGTGTAGGGCTAATATGAAGCCTGGTGTGTGTCTGTATGGTAATGTGTGTAGGGCTAATATGAAGCCTGGTGTGGGTCTGTATGGTGATGTGTGTAGGGTTAATATGAAGCCTGGTGTGTGTCTGTATGGTAATGTGTGTAGGTTAAATATGAAGACTGGTGTGTGTCTGTATGGTGGTGTGTGTAGGGTTAATATGAAGCCTGGTGTGGGTCTGTATGGTGATGTGTGTAGGTTTAATATGAAGCCTGGTGTGTGTCTGTATGCTGATGTGTGTAGGGTTAATATAAAGACTGGTGTGTGTCTGTATGGTGATGTGTGTAGGGTTAATATGAAGTCTGGTGTGTGTCTGTATGGTGGTGTGTGTAGGGTTAATATGAAGACTGGTGTGTATATGTATGGTGATGTGTGTAGGGTTAATATGAAGCCTGGTGTGTGTCTGTATGGTGATGTGTGAAGGGTTAATATGAAGACTGGTGTGTGTCTGTATGGTGATGTGTGTAGGGTTAATATGAAGCCTGGTGTGGTTCTGTATGGTGATGTGTGTAGGTTTAATATGAAGCCTGTATGTCTGTATGGTGGTGTGTATAGGGTTAATATGAAGACTGGTGTGTGTCTGTATGGTGATGTGTGTAGGATTAATATGAAGCCTGGTGTGTGTCTGTATGGTGATGTGTGTAGGTTTAATATGAAGCCTGTATGTCTGTATGGTGATGTGTGTAGGGTTAATATGAAGACTGGTGTGTGTCTGTATGGTGATGTGTGTAGGTTTAATATGAAGCCTGGTGTGTGTCTGTATGGTGATGTGTGTAGGGTTAATGTGAAGCCTGGTGTGTGTCTGTATGGTGATGTGTGTAGGGTTAATATGAAGCCTGGTGTGTCTGTATGGTGGTGTGTGTAGGGTTAATATGAAGCCTGGTGTGTGTCTGTATGGTGATGTGTGTAGGGTTAATATGAAACCTGGTGTGTCTGTATGGTGGTGTGGCTGTATGGTGATGTGTGTAGGTTTAATATGAAGCCTGGTGTGTGTCTGTATGGTGATGTGTGTAGGGTTAATGTGAAGCCTGGTGTGTGTCTGTATGGTGATGTGTGTAGGGTTAATATGAAGCCTGGTGTGTGTCTGTATGGTGGTGTGTGTAGGGTTAATATGAAGCCTGGTGTGTCTGTATGGTAGTGTGTCTGTATGGTGATGTGCGTAGGTTTAATATGAAGCCTGGTGTGTGTCTGTATGGTGATGTATGTAGGGTTAATGTGAAGCCTGGTGTGTGTCTGTATGGTGATGTGTGTAGGGTTAATATGAAGCCTGGTGTGTGTCTGTATGGTGATGTGTGTAGGGTTAATATGAAGAATGGTGTGCGTCTGTATGGTGATGTGTGTAGGGTTAATATGAAGCCTGGTGTGGTTCTGTATGGTGATGTGTGTAGGGTTAATATGAAGCCTGGTGTGTGTCTGTATGGTGGTGTGTCTGTATGGTGATGTGTGTAGGTTTAATATGAAGCCTGGTGTGGTTCTGTATGGTGATGTGTGTAGGGTTAATATGAAGCCTGGTGTGTGTCTGTATGGTGATGTGTGTGTCTGTATGGTGATGTGTGTAGGGTTAATATGAAGCCTGGTGTGTGTCTGTATGGTGATGTGTGTAGGGTTAATATGAAGCCTGGTGTGTCTGTATGGTGGTGTGTGTAGGGTTAATATGAAGCCTGGTGTGTGTCTGTATGGTGATGTGTGTAGGGTTAATATGAAGCCTGGTGTGTGTCTGTATGGTGATGTGTGTAGGGTTAATATGAAGCCTGGTGTGTGTCTGTATGGTATTGTGTGTAGGGTTAATATGAAGCCTGGTGTGTCTGTATGGTGATGTGTGTAGGGTTAATATGAAGCCTGGTGTGTGTCTGTATGGTGATGTGTGTAGGGTTAATATGAAACCTGGTGTGTCTGTATGGTGGTGTATGTAGGGTTAATATGAAGCCTGGTTTGTGTCTGCATGGTGGTGTGTCTGTATGGTGGTGTGTGTCTGTATGGTGATGTGTGTAGGGTTAATATGAAGCCTGGTTTGTGTCTGCATGGTGGTGTATCTGTATGGTGGTGTGTGTCTGTATGGTGGTGTGTGTCTGTATGGTGGTGTGTGTCTGTATGGTGGTGTGTGTCTGTATGGTGGTGTGAGTAGGATCATCTTCAGTTAACTGTTCTTTATGTAACCCACTTTCCACCATTCCTCCATAGTATAACTCCGCAGCTTATATGATTGGCTCTCTATATACGTGGAACACCATTTCCAGATGTTTTCGATTTATCTTCTGAAATGTTCATAGATAAGAAATAGGCTGCAGTAAATTTGACTATAGGATAGGGTGATCATTATTTATGTATTTATATATGTATTTATTGATCTGCCCCCAATACCTTCCGATAACTATTTGAACATGTGTAAGTTTCTTTCTAAATTACAGGATCGTTTCGCTCCCCAATGCAAACCCGTTACCTAAGTGGCACGAAAGGTCTTAAAATAATCAAAACATTTTTGCGAAAGGTCTTGAAATCGCCAAAATATAGGAGCAAACTTCTTAAAACCTTACAACTAATGGGGCTAAACATGAGGGAGTAGGTGGTCCAGAAATTTTGTTTTGAGGTAGGTTATGTTGTCCTATGTACAATCAGCTATACAAATAGTAGGTACATTTGAGATAGTGAACCTAAACTGTGGGAAAACGGTGAGTTGGCGCATAAGTCAAAGTTCAAAACAATACTTGAGCGTGCTAAATTCTTTCAATAAAGAATATATAGCTTATCACTGGCCACGTGGACTCGTACCCACTCCGTGATTTTGTGTATGAAAGTAATATATTATGATTGACTTACAGGAATAATTATATATAAAAAGGATTTGATCATATAAATGAACTCCTGCATAGCAAACTATATTCGTAATTCAATCACTATTTCCTTTCCATGAGTCAACTCATACAGTTGGTACGAATTCACGTAGACAAATGTACGAGTGTTCAGAATTAGGTTTCATAAACTAGACTCACCTCCTATCTCTGCAGCACACACATTGCTTTGAAGTATGGGTCTGTTGGTCGCTCTCAGTTTTTTATCTCTCTCTCTTTTTTCTTTTTTTCTTTTTTACACTAGTCCAACCAGGGCTTTGTTTTTTCCCTCTCTTTCTCTCTCCACGCCCAGACGCACAAACAGGTATTGCCCGAGATAAAGAGCATGCAGAAAACACGCGCGAATTCTACCTCGGTTTGTGATTTGTCTCTCGCTACCAGTAATGCTGTGTTTGTTTGTCCTCCTTTTTTAACCTTTTAATCCTCGTCTCTCACTGAAACTTGTATAAACAATCTTTTTTCTCTCGTTGTGTTTCACGCTCTCCCAATCTATCAACCTAGTGCGAAGTGGAAATAAATATATTTAGCTATAGTATGCGTGAACACTTTTCACATATAAGATCTCTTCTACCTAGAACAAACTTCCTTCAGAAATTGTAAGTAGTTCTTCAGTAGAATAGTTTAGGAAAAGAGTAGATAATATTCTGCACACTTGCAATGAAAGTACTACATTATCCAATATATCTTCTTTCACAAAAAGTACAGTATATCCCCGGAATGTACTGCAAGGTTTATGAAATACTAAGTATTACTTGTAACTCCTTGTACATTATGTTACCCTCCCTCCGTTCTCCTATCTCCTACCGTTTTAGTATGATCCTCTCCTGTATAAAAATATTGACCTGATTTTGTTATTTATCATGCTTTGCTTTTATTTCATGACGTTTCAGTATTTTATCCAAAGCTTCACTTCTATGATGCTTCATTTTTCTCATATCAAGATTCATTTTACTTCTATTAATCTTCAATTTTATACTGTCTTCACTATTATTTATGCTTCACTCTTGTTTATCAAAGTTTTTAATTTTCCCACATACAAATTAACTTAATCATAGGTCATTGTTCTCGTTTCAGACTTCAGCAATCTTTGATCATGCTACATTTGTTCTTATCAAGCTTCATATTATTTCATGAAGAAACTTGACTTTATTTATGTTGTCAATTTTGCTATTATATTTCATGCTATTGTCAAACTTAATATTATTCTCTTCACTATATTTCAGTTACTAAGCTTCATATTTCTCCTCCATCATATTTATGTGATTAAGTTTCATTGTTTTCTTTCCTTTATAATTATCTGTTATCATGTTCCACATTTCTTTTCCATCTTAAAATATATCACGCTCCCTTTTCTCTTCCATCTGATTATTGTTATTGTTATATCAGGGTTTTTACCAGGTTTTGAGATTGGATTTGGTAGGTTCTACTTAACTGGAGAAGTCAAAATCACACATCACATGCATAGAAGAAATAAAGGGTACATAATTATAACACTGAGTATATTAATTTTATGAACAGTATTTATTTATCTACTCCTAAGGTTAACAATACTAATAGTTACACATGGATAAATGGTTTACAAAACATAAACTTTCCTAGCACGGCGAGGATCTGCAATGGAATCAGGAATATAATAGCTGTATTCACCTCTTAAGTTAACTCACAAACAATTCAGGAACTCTCATAAGAACCTATGATAAATTAGACAAAGTTAATCGTACTGGACTCTAAATTATTTTGACACCTTCGCACTGGTGAGAATTTAGACAGAGTCAATACTTATAGACTGTCGTTATTAGCTACTCACTGGGGTTACACTTAGTGAGAAAATAGACAGAGTTAATCTTGATGGACTCTAACTTATTTAGGCACCTTCGCACTGGTGAGAATTTAGGTCGAGTCAATACTTATGGACTCTGTCGCTTATAGCTACTTATACCTTGTTTCTGGGTATAGACTTTATTGTGAGTTTTCAATATTTACTCCTAAGATAACACTTGGAGCTGGAGTAGGTGATGAGTTGAGGTAACAGCTAGTAGTGAAGCAGATAAGTGAAACAATCGTTCAAATGGTGATGCAAGCATGAAATTTGGTACAGGTATTCTTCAAAGCTCACTTTCAAAGCACATACCGCTGGCCACGCAAAAATTCAATATGGCGACCATTTTTCAAGATGGCCGACACATCTGACTGAGCCCTACTGTTATGGGTCAGTTAATTGAAAGAAAAAAAGACATGAATACTGTCCAATCCATTTTTTTTTTGGCTCTAACGTGGTAAGTGAAGGTAATTTTGTCCAAAGCAGTTGCATATTAGACTTTAACTAAGATGGCGTCCAAGATGGCCGCCATTAACCCGAGGAGGCCGGATTTTTTTGGCGATTTTCGGTAGTGTTTATGGCTTAATAGCTAATCAAAGAATAAAGATAGAGAAATGAGTCATAAACCACGTGAGAGAGGTCACTTTCAGCTTTTGTCTCGTAAAAAAATTCAGCTCCATAGGCCCAGTAGTTACTGAGATATTGCTTGTTTTCGTGAGGTAACTTTTCCGTGATTTTCCGTGTTTACGCACCTTTGCCATAGTGAAATTTCCTTAAACCCATTGTGTTGACATCACGGTAGTTTCGGTGATATTGGAACTCGGTGAAAATTACCGCAAAAGTACCGTGACGTCATACAAGTAAATAGCAGCCATCAGCAGGCTATTTAAAGGCTATTTAAAGCTGTGCTATTTGAGTAGTGTATCGGCCTTCTGGGGTTAAAGACAAATTTTGTGATATCTTGGCTATTAGTAGAGCTAGACAAATTATTTTTTCATCTAATCCTACATTTTTGAGGTCAGAGAATTAGAAAGACTTGTCACATTATTAACTCATCAGGGTCATAAGTAACTAGACAAAGTGAAGGAAGATTATATCGTAGGAAACGGCCTAATTCACACCATTTATACATATCCATTGAGTACATATAACATTAGTAAAAATACCATAGAATCAAAGACTCACACCTCACATTTGCAAGTGCACAGAGCTGTACAGGAGAGACCCAGCCTGTAGCACTTGCACCTGCCACGACAGTCTGATTTACAGCCACATTTGGTCAGCTGTTCGCAACTCTTGACTATGGGGGAGTTGGCTGTCCAGAAGACGTGCCATTCTTCACCAACCTTCTGCCATCCCCAGTCAGCAGGACTCTCTGCTTCTGGTTGACACTGGGTTGCTTGGGCCCAAACACAACCAGCCTGGAAGGCAGCTCGTCTAGTGTGCTGAAGCAGAGCTGCTCTTGTTGGTTGAATGGCCTCATAAGGCCTCTGTTTTCTGGCAAACATGTCAAGCCTGGCCTCATCCACAGTGGTAGCAGTGCTGGACCTGTCATACATCAGTATGACAAACCTCTCCAGTATCTCCAGGTCACCATCTTCCACTGTAAGAGGGTACTGGCTCAGCTTGGAAAAGAAAGGGGAGGCCTCTGGACAAACATCCCATGTCTGCCAGGCAGTTTTCTTTCCCTTGTTACGGAAGGCTGAAACAGTGTCACACCCTGTGAAGGCATGAAAGAATAACATGCCTTTAGCCTTCTCCTGCCCCATACAGCGATACAGGCCATGCACATTGATCCAGCGCCGGCTTTGACCGTGACCAAATGCCACCCATAACTGCTCTAGCCCCAAACTCTGAAGGGCTGGAAAGGCACTCACTGCAATGACCACAACATCTGTATCATTTGCCTTGACCATGACGGCTTTGACCAGTCAGTTTGTCTTATGGGAAAAATGGATTTTGAATCTGCCATATTGCTTTCTGATTAAGGCCGAGGGTTTATCCTTTTACCACCTTAACGAAATTACACACACATTACTTTATGGGATACAACTAGGTTCGGGTGACCTACACCTAGCCCGATCATTCATCCAGTGCCAATTAAGTCCCGTGTGATCTGTACACCATCCAGGTAAGTACATGAGCAAGTCATGTATAGCCCCCTTACCCTTGGCTCGGCTCTCCCGCGCTGGCACACCCTGTCAATTCAGGTGCGGCTATCTAACTCTATCTACTAACTACCAACTACTGTCTAGTAGCTAATTGATATGGGGCTGTTAGAAAGCATTTGCGACACAAAATTAAACTACACTACAACTTATAGTATAGTACAGTAAAATAAGCTGACACTGAACCCCATGCTGAGTTGCACAGCAGCGATGTTACCAGTGTGCCCTGGTTGTGTGTTGACATCACTCTATTATATTTGCAAGATCTCATCACTGCCTCAGTCCTTACTAACAAATGTGAAAATGGCTCCATTGGATTATCTGACCCATAGAATGTATGTGCACACCAAAAATCATGTATATATGTGCAGTAGTTGCTTAGATATGAACATATGAAATTAATGGACGCCATCTTGGATGCCATTCTAAAATTCCAATTATAGACTATGACAATGATTAAAACAGTGCTTCTCATTAATCTGGTTAGCAAGAAACAGTTTTCTCTTAAAATGTTCACCAGGTAGGCTAATAATTAAAAAAGAATTAAGCAATATATGGTCAGGCACAGCAGCCATCTTGAAAAATGACCGCCATCTTGGATTTTCGCGTGGCCAGCGGTATTTCTGAGAAGAATGGACCTTGAAGGGTACATGTACCAAATGTCATGCTTGCATCACCATTTGAACGATTCTCCTGAAATTTGCAGTTATCTGCTCCACTATAGGGGGGTCTTCTGATTCTCCGTTGGGCCGTCCAGGTTGGCCTGCCGTGTGGATGAGTTGTTTGGGATACAGATGGATTAGCTGGTTTTGGATCTTAAATGAAAGTTCCTTAATGTCATGACACCAGGCACTTTCATCAGACGAACGCGAGTGGTTTTAGCTGTACATTTCCTGGGGCTCGAGTTACTCGTCTATCCTGATCGTTATGCTAATCGTTGATGAAGTTCCGTTTCGGTACTCTTGACTTGGGGTCTTTATGTCTTTTTATCTTTATGTCTCTGATGTCATGACACAGTGACAACGTATCGGGCTAACGCTAAGAGATAGTAAGGTCATGACCATTACTAATTTCACTCGATTTGCCACTGACCGTTATAAGAGGTTCAAAGAACTCAGGGGCGGTGTTTAAACATTTTAATTGCAAGTGTCCGCTACCATGGTGTTGGACAGATGCAATAAGGACTTTTATATGCAGAGTGCCGGTGTTTAACGGTTTCTCGCAAAGCCCTAAACTAATCGAATGACCTTGCCATGACAAGTATCTCTCGGTAGTTTTTGAGTGCGGATTTAGTAAGAGAAGTAAGGTGGGGACATGTCCGCGAGTTTATTCTTCTAATACTAAAAGTGCAGCATAGTATGTGTTATGCCCTGATTTTATGCAGGATTAACGATTGATTAAGGTGAGTTCTTCAAGACTGGAATATCAGAGTTCATGCAAGTACATATAAATAACCAATAGAGGACATGTATAATATCGAAATATAATTTGTAATACAGCTTTATTCACTTATTCACTAGTTACATATGTATGATTCATAAACACTTCAACATAGGATAATCATAAGTGACACAACTCTATTTTCAATTCTCCCAGCATGATCGCGGATCTAGATGGAGATCAGGTATATTCACTTCAACTAGTATACATAATATTCTTCTTGAGAAATATGCGCACTATTCTCTTCTCTAAAGCTTATAAGGAAATTACTAATAATTCAGGTTTGACTTAGATTCACTATACTGTATAAATTATATTGAGTTAACTTTTCCTCATGAATAATAGTGGACGATATGATACACTTTCCTATATTTCTTGGCACAAAATATGGAAGCTTAAGTATTGATGAACTTTTTCAGTTTGAGTTCAAGTTTGTGGACTCTAAAATATTATGGTTACATCCACTGCGATATTTTCAGAGTTCATGAAGGGGTATGTAAATCTTCTTATTTAAAATAATTCACTGGTATCGTACTACGAGTATCACAGACGTATTTTATAGATGAACACGTA
The DNA here is from genome assembly GCA_032716605.1 of Paralithodes platypus. Lineage (NCBI taxonomy): Eukaryota > Metazoa > Arthropoda > Malacostraca > Decapoda > Lithodidae > Paralithodes > Paralithodes platypus. Next base: position 17,785,589 of record CM064540.1, read on the forward strand.
AGCTATTATGATTAGGATATTCACTAGATACTGAAACACTTTGTTTCTATAACTCAAAGTTCACGTTGGACGGACTCTGTTTATTTTTCCCTTGGCGGAAATATGACAGAGTTGTTGAATAGGTAAAATCCGTCTTAATTTGGTATATTGATTATTTGTTGAGTTAAAACATCGTACTAAAGAGCATTATTTCCACGACGTCTTATTATTTATGTTTCTTTATATATTAACTTCGTAGGAAACTTTTTATACATTTTCACGTATTTCGAGGTATTAACCCTTAATTAGCGGCGAGCAACATAAGTCGAGTTAAAAAAAGCTGGACTATGTGGCGGCGCTCGACATAGGTCGAGTGGCAATTTCAGCACGTAATGTGGCTGAGAGAGAGAGACAAGTGGTGGCAGGAGACTAGCGAGCGTATGACTGCTCCAGACCACCGCGGCGAACCTACTGACACAAATCTCAGCTCCCTCCTCCCTCTCTCACTCGCTACATACTCAATTATGTACCGAAAGTACCGAATTACCTGCTTTTTGCACTCGCGTTGCACGGTTATTGCAAGAAAACTATCCATCATACAAGGATCGTTATGGTGTCATTCGAAAGCTCTGTTTATGCCCTTTCAGGGATAGGTACTTGTTTTACGTTCTGGGTCTTATTTAGGCATGAAAATGATCACGTAAAAAGCCCTATTTTGGCTAAAAACACCCCGCTGTGCGGTACATATAAATAAACCGCATAGGCCGCTCGTAAGGTGTTAACCCTTTATTGGCGGCGCGCAACTTATGTCGTGTGAAAGAAATTTGGACTAAGTGGCGGTTCACAACTTATGTCGTGTGCCATTTTCAGCACGTAATGTTGCAGAGAGAGAGAGCTGAGCGGTGTGAGGAGCGTAGTAAGGCTATGACCGTCGCACACCACCGCGGTGGGCCAACTGAAGTGAAAACCACCCTTCCTTCCCCCCTCACACTCGCTACACAGGGAACTATGTAGGTAAAGTACCTAATTACATGGTTTTTGCACTCGTGTTGCGCGATCGTTGCAAGAAAACTAGCGGTCGTACAAGGATGGTTGGGGTGTCATTGGAAAGCTCTGCTTATGCCCTTTCAGGGATAGATAATTGTTTTACGCTCTGGGTCTTATTTAGGCATGAAAATGATCACGTAAACAACCCTATTTAGGGTAAAAACACCCCGCTGGGCGGTACATATAAATTACCGCCTAGGCCGCTCGTTAGGTGTTAAGAACTCTATTAATTTTGGTTACTTTGACTTCGAACTTTTCTGGTATCTCGTCACTGATACTGAATTAACCCACTGAACCCCAGCGACGCAAACAGTGCGTCGGCAATATATTTTACCCTCAAACCCAGGACGCATATGTTGCGTTGGGGTTTAATTACTCCGGTCCTATAGCACCTAGAAGGCTCAGATTTGTATGGGAACTGTGTAAATATCCCATGCAACAATGCCGATGGTTGAAAACTCTCAAAGTCCAACCGCGTGCACGTGAGCGCGTAAAAACCTGTTTTTGCCTACCTATTTCCCCATGTTAATTCCGACTTTCGGGCGCACAGTAGGACCCCTTAATGACCTAGGGAATCGGTGTTTTGTGGGTTTTCCTTCATTTCTAACCCATTCCTGGTGTTTTCTGGCAAACAATTTTTGTTGACAACCCTCTGGTCCTGGGTGGTACATTTATTATTAACTAGCTGGGGTTCAGTGGGTTAAAGTAATTTCTATATTATTTCTTTTCTTGGTGGAGAGCTGCACTTAGTTGGGATTTCTTCTGATGCTCCGTGGGCCGTCCAGGTTGGCCGGTCGTGTGAAGAAGTTACAGTTGGATTAATGGGCTTGGGATCTTAAATATGTTTCCATAACTAGTGGAGAAACAGTTGGTCACCATATCGGATTAACGCAAGTATTCTCGGCATATAGCTTCAAACAAATACTTGACTATCCTGACCTTTATATTAATCGTTGATGGAGTTCTATTCAGGTACTCTTGAAATGAGGTTTTAAATATTATGTCTCAGGTCTTGCCGGATTAACATAATATCGGACTAACGCAAGAAGAGTTTAGATAATGGCTCTTCTTGACTGTATCTAATCCTTATAAGAGGTTCAAGGAACTCGGGGCGGTGTTAACCTTTTAGTCGCAAATCTTGGTGGGGTGCCATAGACAATTTGCGCCTAGGATTTATATATGCAGAGTGCCCGTGAGGGTGTCTCGCTAAACCCGAATAACACAAAAGATCTTTCTACCTTAGATCTCTGTGAGAAAATGCTAGTATAACTTTTTAATAGCAAAAATTAGGAAAGGTAGGGTTGCCTGAGTCTTTCAACGTTTTGACTATACTGAAGTTAACCTAATAAATATAACTATATTAATTTCTGGGGTGCCAGGAATAATAAGATTAAACATATATAGATACTATTGCACTATTAAAGATATTAAAACATAAGTGGAGGAGGACATACCACTTTATGATTGTAATACTTATATATATATATATATATATATATATATATATATATAATTAGTAAAGGTCTCTATGTTAAGTGATTGGGTTGCCACAAATAACAAAGATCCTGAAACAAAGTTTATATATTCACAGACAGTATAAGGACTTCGGGTTGCTGTTATCAATAACTATTTCTGAATAGGGTAAAATTAATATTTCTTCAGAGTGGGGTGCCGATCTCAAGAAAGCTTATTTCTACTTGCCTTCTTCCCATTTCCTCGGCTTATATGTGCACCAATACTGGAGGGTACCCATTCTCTGAGGAAGGATAACAAGGACTTGAGTCTGCACTGTTATTAAGGACGAGAAGTCCTTCTTGTCCTAGGGGAGATGACTCTTACTTATCGTATAATATTACTCTGTTATCTTCAAAGATTTATTACAAAGAGTATGATGAACATGTGGGGTGTAAATCAATATTTTATTTTTCTATCTATATTATTGATAGAACTCAAAGGAAATGACTGTGCTAGGACTTTTGTGCAGAGTTTTTGATAAGATTTATAGGTGCTCTCTGAGCATGGGATTTCAAAAGGGGGGAGGGGGTTTAAAACTTGGTGTTGTCTGACCCCCGAGAAAGTATAATTTATTCTTATAGGAGTTGTGCACTGATATTGTTAGTAAAGATTATAGAAGCAAGTCATCTTCTATTTCTGAAACATGTGTTAGTTATTATTTTAGAAGTAGAACATAGAGAACATATCTGTTGTATATTATTGCTAGCTTGCTGGCAAGAGTGTTAAGTTGGCAGCCCTGGGGGTCACTGGAGGGTCGCGGTTCAGCTAGCCTGTTTTCAAAGAGGGGGCAAAGGGGGTTAGAACTTGGTGTTGCCTGACCCCGAGAAAGTACTATTTATTTCTATAAAAGTGGTGCACTGATATTGTTAGTAAAAATATATAAGTCAATCGTATTCTACTTCTGGAACATTTGTTAGTGGTTATTTTCAGGGTAGAACATAGAGCTCATATATTTTGTATAATATTCCTAGCTTGCTGGCAAGAGGGTTAAGTTGATAGCCCTGGGGGTCACTCTGTCACGCATTTTCTAGCTGCTTGGATTGTGAAAGTTGTGAATTTCTCAGCAAGGCCTACAATGGTTCCTATGTAAATTTAAAGTGTTCAGATCATGTTAACCTGATTCCCCATAGATAAGGCGATGGTCTCTTATATACAATTCATGCCAGAACGATTGTTATTATGTTTAATATTATAACTGACGACATGCGGGGTTGGTACGTCTGATGGTCAACTCCGCTTATCTGTGAAAATAAAGGCAAAGGTTCGTTGGTCTTCAAAACCTTGAGAAAGAAGCGTGTGTATTTTGTTTGAAATTAATATAGAGAGCTGTAGAATTATGAGAAGATATGTACATAGTTGTATTATTAACTTTTTAACAGTTAGGAAGCATCCCTAGGGAATGGTTTCAATAGGATTCTCGTAAGGTGACGAGATCCTTCAATCATGATTTGTTTTATCGTGTACTTAGTTATTTATCCACTAAATCTGTCTTGCGACATGTTTACCTTAATCATTAATTACACTCTACATAATGTGTTTGTAATGTTTATTTATTTCCTTAAGATTAGACATTTATGATATATTACATGTGGGTATTCTAAACGGCTGTGAGAATATAATTCTCCCGGTAGAAGCTGGCGGTCCCCTCAGGCGAATTTTCTTTCCTGGCGTGATAGGGTAGTCTCTTTTGACCTTGTCTTTTCCCGGCTGATAAGGCGATCTGTCACCGCCGCCAGCCTGCCTCTCCTGGGGTTATTATCCTTCGCGGCTGCCCTTGACCTTCCTGTCTCGGGCGTTGGCCTGGTCCGGATTCCTGTGTTGTTTTCGGTGACAGTGGTTTTCGTTTCTTCTTCCTTTTATATTTTCCTTTTCTCTTGTATTTTAGTATGCGATAACAACAATTCCTCAATAGGGAAAAGAACTCCTCAGACCTTTAGAGATATTCGCCATGACTTCAATGTTCTAGTTGAAGAATGGGAGGGTAGTGTTAGGGCTAGACTACTAACATGTCAGTATTATCAAGCCCTAGAATTGCTTGCCTTGTTCAGGTTTCGTCGGAGTAGTGACGACTTTAGCTGAGATATCCCAGGGCAGGTGTGCGGGGGTCAAAAGGTCATATGTCCAGTAGGGGGCAGATCTAGGGGGATTAGGAGGACCCCCTAGAAGTTCGCGGGCAGGTGAGTCGGCTTTTGGGTAAGTGACTTCTCTGTTTATGGTGATGTTGGTCCTTTTGTCTCTGACTGAACACTATCTTCTTTCTGGGAGCCTCGTGGTGTTGTGGTGTTTTGATGATAGTCTTGCCGGGTGTTGCTGGTATCTCTGGTGTTATGGTGGCAATTATGGTGTCTCGTCTGGTGTTAGTAGATGGTGTATGGGATTTGACTTGCTTAGATGCGTAGGTTTTATTCTGGTAGTTATCCCGTACATGTGGTTTTACTGGTTTGATGTCTTTCGGTGTTGTAGAGGTATTTGTCTTCTCCGCGTGCAGGTTTGGTCTTATGTTCTTTCTTCCGTTGGTGATGTGGGGCAATTTTGGTATTGTTGGCATCATGCTTATTTTGTTCCTTGCAGTTCCTGCCTTTGGTGTTATTGGTTCTGCTGTAGTTCCTCCTTCTTCTTCTCTCCTAGTCCGTTTTCTATGTTGGCTTTGTTTCTGGATTAGATTAGTACTGGCTTCCCGTTTTTCATTTGTTTTCCCTTTGTTCGTTGTGGGGGTCTTGGATAATTTGGTTATTTTAGTTATCAATCTTAAGTTATCTTTATTTTATTTGTTATCAAGCTTAAGTTTCTTCATTGTATTTGTGCTATCTAGCTTAATTTTCTCTTCCACCTCACTTCTACTATCAAGCTTCTCTTATTATTTTGGTTATTAAGCTTCACATTTATCTTCCATCTTTTTACTGTAATACAGCTTAACTTTGCTCTAATTATTTAATTTATCAAAATCATAATTTTCTCCTCATTTGTTTTCCTATTATCAAGCTTAATTTTGTCCTCACATTACATTTGTTACTAAACTCCACTCTCTCTTCTTCCTTCATTCTCCATTGAACTTTATTTCTGTTAGCAAGCTTCCCACTGTATTCTTCCATCATTCTCTCTCGCCTAGCCATCATCGTCCTCCTCCTCCTCCTCCGCTCTCCTCGTATCTCCTTCCCCCGTTCGCTTATCACTTTATAATTACCTCGTTTACTTGCTCTGCCTCTCCCTCTCCCTCCCTCCCACTACACTCTCCCAACCAAGCTCCCAACCTTACACTCCTGTCTTCACTCTCTTTAAAAGCAGGTTTTTGTTTTATTTTGTTTTGTGTTATTTCCTTTTTTTTTATTGTATATTGTGTATACGTTTCCGCTCTCCTGTCCACAACTCTTTCAAACTCATGATTTTTTCTTCTTCTCTCTCTTCAGGCTTTATTATTTTTCCTTTGTTGGTGTATGTTATTCCATTTTTTATTGTGTTTGCTTCCTTTCCTTCCCTCCACCACTCTTTCAAGCGGACGCTCTTTTCCCCAGTCTCTTTTAAGCCGTGTAATACTTCCTCGTAGTTTTTTGTCACTAGCTACTGCTCTTTTCTTCCCTCTCATTGCAAGTTTGATTTGTCCCTATCGTTTTTTATGGTATATCTGTTTATATTCCTTTACTTGTGTTCGTTATCCCATTGTATTGTATTTAGAATACTTTTGTTCAGGCATTTTTTTATCTTGGTGTTTTATGTTATTTCCGTTCATGTTTTGCTTTTGCACATTTGTCCATTGTCTATCTATATCTATCTATATACTGAGGCCCAATCCCCACTTTTCCTTTTTTTTTTTGGGGGGGGGGGGCGACTCTACACAGAGCCCGAATAGGGGGAACACAACAGAACACAATGAACATACAGAAACAAAATACAAATTCACACACATCTAGGTCATCCAGGAGAAGACCCAGAGACCAGGGTCACCAAGGTCCCTCCAGCACTCCCCCGGCCCGCGACCACCCGGAGAGGTTCCGATCTCAGCAGGCAGACATAATATAATATAATATAATACTCTTTGTTTATGCTAGTTTGTTTTCCAATGGTATTATTTTTATTACTCTACTTTCTGTTCTATTTCTACTTTGTTAGGCTTGTTTTGTGGTTTCTTTTGGTGTTTTATAGTTGTTCCCATATGTGTTGTGGTTTCGTTTGGTGTTTTATAGTTGTTCCCATATGTTTTGTGGTTTCGTTTGGTGTTTTATAGTTGTTCCCATATGTTTTGTGGTTTCGTTTGGTGTTTTATAGTTGTTCCCATATGTTTTGTGGTTTCTTTTGGTGTTTTATAGTTGTTCCCATATGTTTTCCTCTTCTTGTATACACTTCCTCATCCTGTTGTTATATACAGTAATACTCCCTTTTCAGGCTTGTAATTTTGTCCTTTGGTGATTTTCTGAAATGTATTTACCTGCTGCTCTTTTCTCCATTCTTAGTCACTGATAGTCAGATTGGTTATTACTCTGCTTTTTAGGAATCCTCTCTTCTTGTAAAATTCACCTACTAGACGAGACAGAGTAAGCGGCGAGGGAACGCGAAAGTGGTCCCGGATCCTAAGAACTGGAACATTAAATGTTGTTTCTGTTTGGGCTCTGTCTCGAGTTGGCCACCCCCAGGTATTGGGTATGTGCCCGAGTATACACATACATACATCTTTTGAATTCCTTTCTTTATGTACATGTCCTAATTGTGTTGTTATAAAATAATATTTTTTTAGGCGTGTTTCCTCTTCGATTCTATGACATTCTCTTACTGTTTGCTCCATTTGTTCATACACAGGGCGGCCTTGTTTGGTTTTTCTTTACTGATGGTGATTGTTATGTTGCTCCCATTTGATTCATTATTGTTATTTTCTATGTATTTGTTTTTTGTCTATGTCTCAACCTCGGGACTGTAGGCTGTTCAGTAGCCTGTAACTCTTACGAGGCCCCGAGATTATTGATTGAAGCTTCGAGAAGTTGGGTGCTTCATATGTGTCGCACTATATGGTCTCAGTGGAGCTTCAAGGTGTTAGTTCCTTCCTTTCTGCCGCACTGAATGACGTCACCTTATTTATACACGTCACTTGATGTGGAGAGAGCAGCCATACGGTCGTTCACAGCATCTTCGAATATGTTCGGGCTTCTTCTATGCTATGAATTGGTGACGATGTAGGGGTGTTTTCTTGGCGTGTCGGTGTAGCCAGGATACTTGTAGAACAGCAGGAACGATCAGATCACCTCGAGAAAAAAAACATGACGTTTGGCGTGGACATGATTTCAGGGCCTTTCGGTCTGCATTCCTCGACGGATCCACTGTGCTATCATCTCATTGATATTTGTTTTGCCTTGGAGTTTATATGTAGTTCCTTGCTTATGTTCATTCTGTTTCTTGATTGTGCTGTTATATAATACACTCTTTAAATGCTTATATTTTTTGTTTCCTGGTATTTGTATGCTAATATTATCAAAGAAACGTTTATAACTAATGTTACCGTGCATGCATAGGCAGTGTAATGAACTCCATGTGGCTAAGGGAAGAATAGCTATAGTACAGAACACATTTATAGACATCAAGGAGCTCTATTATATGGAACAACGGATTATCCGAGATCCTAAAAGACGATTTTTCGTTAGTATTATCTGATAATCTATCTTTTATTAGTTTCACCGCATCCCCAAACACCTCCATTGAAATGAATGAAAGCATATAATTATGTGATCCACCGTTAATTTAAAGAACTTCCTATTGAATAATTATATGTCAATGTTATATGCTTAACAAACTTAAAGAACTACTAATGTTCAATAATGAAACCAGAGGAATATAGTTTTAGTTATATTTAATTATATTTTGTAATATTTGTAATTTGTTCATGTTTGTAGTATTTCACTTTACTCAGCACTTGCATTTTCACTCCCTGTTATGCTGTAAAAGGTCACTGTATCGCTATACAATATACAATAATACATACAATATAATTATGTATACGTATCTAGTCCGTAATGTCGCAGTTTGTTTAAATTAATTATGTTAAATGTATCAACATTAAATAATGCAATACTGTGACAATAAACTATATTGAATTTGAATTTGCCATGTCCTTTGTAGGCCTTTTCTTGTGTCATCATTGTGTTGTAATTTAATACCTTTAATCTGTTTTCAGACTTGTATGTATGTTTTTATTCTGTATATTTTTAAGTTATTCCATATCGAGCCCTTATCATGTGTGTTTCTTCGCAGAGTTATTCTTGCGTTTGTGTATTCCTTTAACAGCTCTTTCTTGATTGCTCTTTGTTATTCTTGCTATTCATATGAAGGTATTTTCGGTCCTCTACCCTCATAAATGTTACACCGGGTATCATATAATATATTCTCTTGCAGTGTTCATGTAATGGTCCTGTTCGTCATTGCTCTCGTCCCTCCTTTCCTCCTCTCTTACAGAACTAGTGGTGTTGTTGTTGTTGCCAGTCTTCCCTACAGAACTAGTGGTGTTGTTGTTGTTGCCAGTCTTCCCTACAGAACTAGTGGTGTTGTTGTTGTTGCCAGTCTTCCCTACAGAACTAGTGGTGGTGTTGTTGTTGCCAGTCTTCCCTACAGAACTAGTGGTGTTGTTGTTGTTGCCAGTCTTCCCTACAGAACTAGTGGTGGTGTTGTTGTTGCCAGTCTTCCCTACAGAACTAGTGGTGTTGTTGTTGTTGCCAGTCTTCCCTACAGAACTAGTGGTGGTGTTGTTGTTGCCAGTCTTCCCTACAGAACTAGTGGTGTTGTTTGTTGTTGCCAGTTCTTCCCTACAGAACTAGTGGTGTTGTTGTTGTTGCCAGTCTTCCCTACAGAACTAGTGGTGTTGTTGTTGTTGCCAGTCTTCCCTACAGAACTAGTGGTGTTGTTGTTGTTGCCAGTCTTCCCTACAGAACTAGTGGTGTTGTTGTTGTTGCCAGTCTTCCCTACAGAACTAGTGGTGTTGTTGTTGTTGCCAGTCTTCCCTACAGAACTAGTGGTGTTGTTGTTGTTGCCAGTCTTCCCTACAGAACTAGTGGTGTTGTTGTTGTTGCCAGTCTTCCCTACAGAACTAGTGGTGTTGTTGTTGTTTGCCAGTCTTCCCTACAGAACTAGTGGTGTTGTTGTTGTTGCCAGTCTTCCCTACAGAACTAGTGGTGTTGTTGTTGTTGCCAGTCTTCCCTACAGAACTAGTGGTGTTGTTGTTGTTGCCAGTCTTCCCTACAGAACTAGTGGTGTTGTTGTTGTTGCCAGTCTTCCCTACAGAACTAGTGGTGTTGTTGTTGTTGCCAGTCTTCCCTACAGAACTAGTGGTGTTGTTGTTGTTGCCAGTCTTCCCTACAGAACTAGTGGTGTTGTTGTTGTTGCCAGTCTTCCCTACAGAACTAGTGGTGTTGTTGTTGTTGCCAGTCTTCCCTACAGAACTAGTGGTGTTGTTGTTGTTGCCAGTCTTCCCTACAGAACTAGTGGTGTTGTTGTTGTTGCCAGTCTTCCCTACATCCATCCATTCATAATCATTTCCATGCTTGCTTCCTCCTTTCTTGCGTTGTTTGCTTGTTTTCATATATTTTTCTTGTTTTTCATTCCACTCCCTCCCTACCTTCCTTCCTCCGTTCCTCTTTCCTTAATTCCTTCTCTGCATTTCCTCCGTCCCCCCTCTTAATATTCTCTTTCTTTTTGGTTTAGTTTTATTTCATTAATACCCTTAAATGTATCTAATCCGAGGGTGGTGCTTTATAACTACACTGTCCTGTTTCACCTCAACAGTTTGACGATTATAAACCTTTCTAGCCAAACTAACGGGGCGAGACCGGTAATAACGAAACAATATCACATGCAGCTTAGATACCTGCTTCCATATTATTGTGTAGGAATTAGCATTTTTATTCATTGAGAGTTAATTTTTGTTCATGTAGTTTTATTCTCAGTTTCGCACATTGTTTTAGCTTTTCGTTCTGTGGCGAGTACTTATTTTGTTGTCCTCTCTCTCTCTCTCTCTCTCTCTCTCTCTCTCTCTCTCTCTCTCTCTCTCTCTCTCTCTCTCTCTCTCTCTCTCTCTCTCTCAGTAGGTATCAGTAGGTACTGTACGTAAGTGTAAATACCCTTTCAGACTCATTTTTGTTCATGCTCTAGAACAACTTTCCTTGTGGGCATTTCCTGACCCATATGGTTACACTTCATCCTTTTTTTCATTACGGCTTTTTAACCGGAGGGAGCGGAGAGTAGGGAGAGTGCCTTCTACTCTGCTGTCCTATTCTTTTACTATACTGTACACTGTCCCTGTCTAGTAGTATTAAGGCTGGACCCCGTAGTAGGGACCGCAAGGTCTGTGTGGTTTGAGTATCTATGTATACTGTATATCTTCACTTCGAGCGCTGGCTACCGAAGCCTCGCCAGTCACTCCATATGGCCGTTTGAAAATGTGAACATAATATCAATATTCCATTGCTCATTGCTCATCCTTTCACTTTTTTGCATGAACTGTATTTAAGTGCTTGTTAGACTGCCCAGTAGTTGCCTTGCATGATATTTTGCTGTAGTTTATTATTGTATTACTTATAAACGTTTGTTTGTCAAAACTCAATTTGTTTGGACAGTACCAACAATAGCGTCACCTATTGCTAACAACTCTCTGCCTGTGTTTCATTTTTTAACTCTAGCCCTTATTGTATAATTACAGCCCTTACTGCAGTTCAGTGCTTACTAAGCCGTCCAGTAGTCACCTTGCATGATATTGTGCTGTATTTTTTACTGATAAAAGTATGTTTTTCAAAACTCTATTTTTGTTTTAAACTATAGCCACGCTGCGCGCGCACACCTACTGTATGTACTCGTAAACAAACCTTCTTGTATTATATATGTTAAACTCTAGCCCTTATTGTACATAGTTGAACTTTTTGTTAATCTAAGTTGACTACATGAAACACACACACATAATGTTTGTTAGATAGTTTATTATTTGGTTAGAATAATTTAGTTATTACTTTTGATAGCCTATTTAAATGCATTTCAGGTATTTATAACTATCATATTAATAGTTCTATTACACTCTTTTCAGTTATATCATATATTATATTATTTTATTGTGGCACAACTGTATATATCAACTACTATGGGTTTTCTAGTTTCTCACTAGGCTAATTTAACTCTCTCTTACTCACTTTTTGTTTTACATTCTGGTAAATCTTGTATTATATATTTGTTTTCAGGTGTATTATTGTCTCTTTCCATTCAGGCTTACTTTGTTGTTTGTATAGTATTATTAATTGTGCCATATTGCTAACATATACTGTATATATTTTTTGTTCAGGCTTATTGTGATTAAATCATAATGGCGCCGCAATTATAACCTCCACGAGTTGTCCCAGTAGGTTTGGCCCTACCATGTGTGTTGATAGATTCTGCCGGCTCCGACATAAGATGAAAGATGGATGCTCTGACCACGAAGCTGGAATCTCTTCAAGAATTTGCCACACCCAACATAGGAGTACCATCACCTCAAGCAAGTGTCACAACAATGTCGATTACCACCATTCCAACGCAAGCAGTGCCGGTACCAACAGCCGTTCCAGAATAGCTTAATGACTCTCCTCTCCCTCACGATAAATTTTGTGTTGTGAGAAACATTACCAGAAAGATCATCCCCTAACTACATGTCAGCACTGTTTCCAGATTTGTACAGACACTGACGAGGAAGAGGAAACAGAAGAAGTTCGGCTTGTGGGCGATTCAATGATCCGTGGCTAATCATGTCTTACCAATTTGCTGGAATCTACCCTTGAAATGCTGAGTATTACCAAAGTAGAGCCATAGATATCTTTTACTTAGATTTTCAAAAAAAAAAAAAAAATCGACAAGTGCCTCATTGTAGGCTAATTTCAAAAGTGAGTGCAGTAGGTATCAATACAGAAGTCACAAATTGGACAGAAAGTTGGCTATCAGGTAGACAGAAATGAGTAGTAATCAATGGTGTTTCTTCTAAGTGGACACCAGTCACCTCCGGAGTTCCACAGCGACCTAACCTTGGCCTATTGTTATTTAGCATATTATGTCAATGATATCTATATTGGTCTGTTGAGTGTGATCCCCAAGTTTGCAGATGACAATTTAAGCTTGGAGTAAATGTGAAGGACCCTAAAGGGGTTAAACAACTTATGATGGATCTTTTCAGACTGGGTGAATGACCTGCTACATGGAAGATGCCACTAAACTTGGGAAAGTACAAGGTGATGCATATCAGCCAAGCAAACCACAAGTCAGGCTACTCGCTATTGGGAAAATCTCTGGAAGTGACTGACTTGGAAAAGGATTTGGGTGTTCTGACTAGCAGCGACCTATAATTTTCCAAGATGTACTGTACATTGAAGTAGAAAAGAAAGCTTAGAAGTTATTGGGCTACATTAAGAGGACAATTAAATATAGAAATAAGGAAATAGTGTTCACACTGCACAATGCTCTGATACGCCTCTCCTGGAGTATGCTGTTCAATTCTGGTTTCCAGCACTCAGAAAAGATATAGAGTGAATGGAAAGAGTAGAAGCTAGGGCTACAAAGCTTATTCCTTTGATTAGAAGGCTGAGCTATGAGAATCGGTTAAGAGCTTTTGATCTCTTTCCGTTGGAAACATGCTGACTACGAGGTCAACTCATTGGAGTTTTTAAAATACTTAATGGGTAAACAATGTGGATTATAGCAGAACGTTCATCTCAATATGAATACAATACACAGCCATGGCTGGAAGTTAGAATTTAAACAGTTGAGCACTAGTATTTTTGTGAAACTTTTTCAAATAAGAAATATTCTACCTGGAACAAACTTCCTTCAGTAGTTGTAAATAGTTCTTCAGTAGAGCAGTTCAAGAAGAGAGTGGATAGTATTTTGCACACCCTGCAATGAGTGTAGTGTACTACACAATCTCCCTCTATCCACTTAAAGTATTTCACCGGAATGGACAGCAAGTTATTTTAGATACTAAATATTACTTGTAACTCCTTGTAACTAACTCTAACACTCTCGCTCTCTCTTTCTCTTTGTTCCTTCATCGCTCTCCCTAGTTTCCATTTTCACTGTACCCAATCTGACCTTCATGTTCGTCCTTCACCTCATCTCTCTCGCCCTTCCCATTTCTCTTCCTTCCACTTTTCTCACCTTGCCTCAATTTATCCTTTTCTGTTATTTCTTCCTTCGTTCTTACTTCTGCCTCCCCTATATATCTCCTTTCCTCTTCCTCTCTCTTTTATTTTCCTTCCCTTTGCTCCTTTCATATATATATATATATATACCGGTATATATATAAATATATTGTTACGAGGGTAGGCTTCGGGGAAAGCAGAAGCTCCAAAAGCCTAGCCCACAGCACTGTCCAAAAGAAACGCTGCAGCAAAAAGACAACAATGCTGTAGTCATGCACCCAACACTGTCCACCGTACTACACTAACCCTGCAACAGACACGCTCTTAATATCTGACTTAAACACCAAGACACGCAGGTTCTCTAGGAAAAGGGGTTATCTTCCTCTTTGCTCTATTAAAGCAGGAATAAAAGGAGACACAAAAATGCCTACTGTCGGGGCCTATCCGACTCGGGTTGATAGTGCTATTAGTATGTCAAGAGTACTTCTAAGATTATTCTAAACTGCGCAAAAGTGCCAAACCAAAATACTGCTAGACTCCCAGAACAATCCATATCATGCCCAGTCGCTCAGGAACCGAGAACACTATGAAGCAAAAACCATGGAAATGAGTCTCATGCAGTAGCCTAACAAGAGTAGGTGCCAAACCTGAACTTAATACACAAGGGTTGATATCTCAGTAGGTTGGTGCTGGCTGTTAAAAAGCTGGTCAAGCCAGTCACCAAACCACTGTAGATGTCAACCTAAATAATACACAATATAAACATACAATAATAATTCAAAATGCAGTAGAATAAAGGAAAAGAAATAGAAGAAGGGTGTGAAGCTTATATCTAAGAATGCCGAAAAGGCTGCAGTAATCCCATCTAACACAAATGCAGAAAACTCTTAAATGTAAACTAATAAGGTTAAGACAAAGTTTTAATGCTTAAAATGACTCTAGACCTGCCCCACTACTATACAATCTATATTTTATTAATTTCACCACAACACCAAACACCCTCAATGAAATTAATTAAAGTATATATGATCCGCCAGGATTCGAACCCGGGTTATCACACACAGATTTTTGCCACCTTAACCATTACACCACCAGGACGGTTAAAGGTTTATGCACACGCCTACGACTTATTATCCATTCTCGAATACTGGATATTAATCTATCATGTTCATACTCCCAACCGCGCTATGGTAGCCTAATGTTTAAGTGAGAGGAAAGAATATTCATGGGGCACAGATCATATAGACCGGCCTCGCGACGAAATATCCCTGAACCTACTAATCTTCATAAATAAAGATCAATGTTTGTCTGTTTGTCAGTTACCCGACCTTTGTTACTAAACTCCTCCCACAGTTTTGGTGCCAGGTGGGAGTGTGGGGCACCGTTGGAAAGCCCACGCTTTGGAGATGGTTTTAGGCGAGTTTAGTGGAAATCAGAGACACTTTTGTTTAATAAATTTTTCGGCAGAACTTATGTAGTATACGGGAGCGAAAAAATGCGTCAAAAATGGCCGTTTGGGGCAGAAGGAGGCCTCCGATCGAAAAGGTGTATGGAACGAAAGTTGTTCGCAGCTCCCCAAAATGGGGGTACAGATGAGGTCAGATCCAAAATCGGAGGTCATTTAGCGGCCGAAATCGAGGTCGCCGTTTAATGAGGCACAGGGAGGTCGAGGCCAGTGATTATGGTAGTAGTAGTATTGTGATGATTGTGGTAGTAGTGATTGATGATGGTGATTATGGTAGTAGAATTTAAACCCGGGCAACGCCGGGTAGCCTACCCCTCCTATAATCTATATTTTATTAATTTAACCACAACACCAAACACACTCAATGAAATTAATTAAAGTATATATGATCCGCCAGGATTCGAACCCGGGTTATCACACACAGATTTTTGCCACCTTAACCATTACACCACCAGGACGGTTAACCCCTTATTAGCGGGGCCCGACTTAAGTCCGTATAGAGAACACCTGCCCAAAGAGCGGGGCCCGACTTTAGTCTGTGTGCAATTTTGGAGCAATATTACCTCTGAGAGAGAGACGAGCGGTGGGCGGAGCGTAGGTCAGGCTCTGACCGATCGCCATGGGTCCAGCGGGCCTACTGACATTTACTCCACACACATCCACCCTCCCTCCCTTACTACACAGGGTATTATGTCAAGAAATTACCGTATTTTAGGGATTTTTCCTTCGTCTTGCACGATCGTTGCAAGAGAACGCGTGGTCGTAGGAGGATGGTTCTGGTGTCATTGGAAAGCTGAATTAACACCCTTTCAGGGATACATAATTGTACTTCGCTCTGGCTCTTGTTTATGCATGAAAAAGAGCACGGAAACAAGGCCATTTAGGGTAAAACCACCCGCTTGGCGGGTAGTAGAAATTCCTTACGGGCCCGCTCGTAAGGCGTTAAAGGTTTATGCACACGCCTACGACTTATTATCCATTCTCGAATACTGGATATTAATCTATCATGTTCATATTTCCAACCGCGCTATGGTAGCCTACTGTTTAAGTGAGAGGAAAGAATATGAAAGAATGAAAGAATATATGCAATATTAAGGGAAACAAGGAAGCAAGCCTGGGACAGACTCCGCAGCACATGTGCTCGGTATGGGATCTGTCTCTCGAGTGACTGTAAAACTCCCGGCCCAGTGCTGGGAAAGGAAAAGAGAGCTTCAGACATCGCTAGACTACACAATTAAACTAGGCACCTGTGCTCTCATTAACAGTACAGGAATAATCAAATAAATATAAGACATCATTGTGCAACTTATGATAAACTAACACAATCCCCCAAGGGCCGAACAAAAGAGGTAATTACAATCGTGGCAACAAAGGCAATGTGTTGCATGGCAGTGGTGCGATCATGACATTACCACCACGACACGAGGCCCACCAGGGAGAAAGAAAGAAAGAAGGCAGGCCTCCTCATATATACAGTATATATATATATATATTTATTAGTGGCCCCTCCATCATTGACGAACATGCCTATTACATAAGGCATCCTCTTCAAACACTAATCCGCCGTAGTTTTGAATCTACCGCGCAGAGCATTTAAAAACTGAGGAGCCTTCATCATGAGCGCACGCGACCTCACTCATGGCTTCAGTCATTATGAATTGGGTTCTCACTACGAAAAAAACTTCGTAAAAAATAAAAACAAAAAGAAAATAAGAATAACTATCCAATAAGCTTTCCATCATATCGTGGATGTACTTGTGTGGATCTCTGACCAGACGCTGATTCAGGCGTCATTCTTCCTTCTCTGCTTTGCGTTCAGCCTGCCCGGACGTGCCTCCCCACGCTCCGCTAGTTCCGCATTCGTGGCGTCCCTAGTGAGTTTTTTCTCATTTGTTTACTCTAGGATGTATCGAGTAAGGTTAGGATAGGCGTAGCAGGAGTGTCCTGGGCTGGTTGCCCGCAGTGCAGTGTATTTTGGGTCGAGTGTATGGGGCATCTATTTCGGATGTACCCTCGTGGTCCCGTTGTGGCCATGTGAACTTTTTCACAGCTGAGTTAGTTTGTGATGCAGGCGGCTTTCACTACGCGTTAGTTAGTGCTGCCTTTTATCTTTCTGATGAGGTAAGCTTTGTTTCTGACGTTCCCAGCGTATTTTTCTTCACTTAGTGAAGTTTTTTCTGGGTCCCGAGTCAGTCTTCCCTTGGTCGGAAGTTTGTGCTACGGTGGTGTGTTGGCGGTGGTTCCTGTTGTGATATTTCCAGTGTTTGTGTATATTTCAACTTTTATTATGCCGTCTACCTAGGCCTAGCCAGCCGCTCGTAGCTTTGCCACATGTACTAGTGTTATTGTTTATTATTGATAAATATGCCCTACTGTGTCATATGTATCCGGGTTTTAGTTGTGTATTGGCTAATTCCTCGGACTATATTTGTTTCCTGGTTTAGTTGTGTATTGGCTAATTCCACGGATTAGGGAGTGACCTTGGGGTTGTCGTGCGTGGCTCTCCTCGTGTCTCTTGTTGTTCAGATGGTGTCTGTTCAGGGTGGGTTGCCTTCCAGCGGGGTTTTCTCGGTTTCACCATGAAAATCCCGGCCGCGAGCCGTGTTGGGCCACACGTGGTTGTTAACACTGGCTTGTTTCCCCGGCGTTGGGGTGTCTGTGGCTCTCCAGGACTGCGTCTCTGTGGATGCCTGGTTTCAGGCCTCCTTTGATTCCCGGCGGGATGGCTGTTCCCATCTATAAAACGTTGTTCATGCGGACATACGTTATGTAGTTTTTCTACCCGGTTTTACAAAAACCACTTGAAAAACCTAGCTGTTGTTTTAGGCTTTCCTCCCCGGCGATCTTTTACAAAGAAGTGGGGACAGGAACTTATGGGGTTAACGTTTGGACATCTCACCCGGCGGGTGCACCTGGGTAGGGTGGGATGAACGACTTATGTCTTTCAGTTAGTTAACCAATCCATTTTAGTGATACTATGTGTATCGCCGCCTTTACTCTTACGGCGATTGAAGGTTCAATTTAGGTTAATATATCGATTCTTCTCACCCGGCGGGTGCTCCTAGGTGGAGGAACTAAGGAATTTACAAAATTCGATTTCGATTTAACCACTTAATTTAGTGATACAAGTAGGTATCGCCGCCTTCTAACTTACGGCGATCTTTTGTGACAATTCGTTAGACATCAGATCTCGTATCATCCTGCCCTGTGCTATTCTACTAAAATATTTCAAGGGCCGGCGTCATTTTGGGGGGTTGCTTTGTTACAAAATTGAATCTTGAGACAGTCGCCACCACCAAGAGATTATAAGCGCCATGCTGGACCGTTATATTATATCAGAGGGTATTCTTCACTTTCTTTAACAAAAGATTTGTTTAGATTTTCTGAACCCCACCGCGTAGCGAGCTGTGTTTGTGCCATTACATCTCGTTACCCGGCGGGTTATTAACACTTGTGTGCGAACATGTTGGGTTAACCTTATGAGCATTAATTCCTGGAAATTTTCTTTTTTTCCAGAGCTGAGCTCCGGCGGACCAATACAGACCCGGCGGTAGTTTCCTCCCACCAGTCTCTGTCATGGCTACCGTGGCCCCAGTTTTTGCTTTGTGCACTACCCCTGCTTGTGCTGGTATCCCTATTTTTGCGCATACCCGTTGCATAAGGTGTGTTAAATGTCTAGACCGTTCAAGGGGTCTCTGGGTTATGCGTAATTGTTCTTTTTGCTCCCAATTAGCTTTAAAGGTCCTTTGTGATAATGATAAGACCGCGGCGGTAGCCTTGAGAGAGGTTAGGCACCAGATGTCAGCCTACACTACCATTGTTGCACATAAATCACTTCAATGTGACAACGTCCCACTTTGGGATAGATTGCTCTCCGAACACCCTCCCCCTAAACGTTCCTCTAGAGTCACGAGTATTAAGCCGGCGGAGACTGGTCAGGGTTCTGTATCCTCTGCGGCTACACCTAAACGCCCAAGAGAGCCTACACCCCCGGTATCCGCCTCTTCGTCTCGGGCGAGATCCCGGTCTAGGTCTCCTCTTAGACACCAGTCATATAGTCGGGCCTCTTCACCGACGAGTAAGAAGAGCAGGACGGAAGGTTCCACCAGTGGTCACGGCGAGGATTCCTCTAGATCTAAGAATAGTTCGCGGTCACACCGTAGCCATAAATCCTCTAAAAAGGATTCTCATAAACGGAAGTCCTCTCGACATTCACCAACTTCTAGTGCATCTCATCGTACCTCTACCCCAGACAGAGTTTGTGTTAAGGCCCAAGAGTCCAGTGCAGTGCCTGTCCCAAAAGAGGATTTGCCACTTAATATTTTAACCCTGGAATTGGAAAGTTCAGGGGGTTCAGTAATTGAGAATGTTTCAGACTCTCAAGAGAGCGTAGGCCAGGGCCTCGGTGTTTGGCGGTTTGCTCAACCAGGGTCTGATCACCCACGTCCGACTCAAACGAGTCACACAGTAGCCGATGTCCACAGGGACGCGGCGATCCCATCCTCTATCCCAGACTTATCTTGGCAACAAGGTACCCCTGCCTCGGCGGGGTCTTCTCAGGAGGATCAGGAGGAGAAAGATGAAGTTTCTATAATTTCGGAGATGGAAGGACAAGGGTCAGGCTCAGGCTTGGACGCCACACAGGATACTAATGATTCACCTGTAAGTTCTTCATCAAACCAGTTTGTTACGGCACAAGAAATTAATGGGCTGCTTACTCATGCTTTATCTAAATTTTTTGGTCAACAACAGGAAAACCCCACAATGGACTTGGGGGCTCCCAAGACAAGTTCTACGGTACGGCCTCTGATGACTTCGATTGATTTATCTAAGATCCCTAACCCTCCCACTCTGTTAACCTCAGGGATCACTAGGCCTGCTACGGCGGCTTTGACAACTTCAAATGTCAGGGTCATAACGGATGTCAATCCACCCCCTCTAGACAAAGCGCCTCTTAGAAAGGTAGCTATGCCCTTACTTTATGGGCCAGACGAGTCATGGGTTCTTTTGAACTCCTCTAAACCAGAGCTTGCCCAACCTACTTTGTCAGGGGAACTCCCGGTACCGCGTGAGTGGGTCATCCAGGGCAATAAGTCAAAGAAACTAAGGGCCGTGGATACTTTGGGTAATGTTCTGGACGTAAACATCAAGGCTATACCTAGTTATTATCATCAAGATTATTTTGTGTATGATTCTAAGCCTGCTTTACCCCCTGCCTCAGCTTCAAAACTATTTTCAGACTGGTCTAAGCTGGATGGGTTTAATGATATTAAGACTCTGTCAGCTCTCACTCCTGAACTAGATTTACAGACCGTCACAGACGACGCAGCTAATCCAGTTTTGAAGGTGGGACAGTTGGGACCAGGACCTTGGGTAGATTGGGAGGTAGAGGCTCAAAACTTTGCAACCACTTTCACTTCTAAATCTTCCCACCAGATACCTCAGGATACTCATTCATGGTTCTCCATGCCGGTGGGTTCTGCCGGCGGAGTCCCGTCAGCTTTGTTTTCATTTCTAGCTGCCCCTAAGATTAATCTTTGTGAGCTGAAGGACCCGTTCACTACCCCTACCCCTACTCACCTAGACAGAGAATTTAGGCTACGGGGAAAAGCTTTTCGCCTGTTCTCGTAGTACATAGTATCTCAGCAGGTGGCTAAGTCTTTACTACGGTCCACTCAGGCAATCGCAGATGCGGATGCTCGAAGATCGGTTGAGTTATCCCGGCGACTGATTCTTCAGTCGTCAATCCAATCCTTGGGTGACATACGTACCGCCTTGCTTGAGGCGGTACGAGCACGACAAGATCTTAGGATGTCGTTAGTTCGCAAGCTACCTGATCGCATTGCTAATCAGGTGGTTATGTCACCAGTGCTTACTCCCTCTTTAATGACCCCTGAAGTGTGGCGAACAGTGTTCAATATGGCACAGGCCGTTAAGCACAGTCCCACCCCTTCTAAGAAACCTGCATTTAACTTCCCCAAACCCAGGCCTACTACTAAAGCTCAGCCAGGGGGATCTAAGCCTTTTCTTCCGCCTAAGTCCTCCCACTCCCCCCAGGGTCAGTTCAGGCATAGACAGAGTAGGTTTTCAGGTCAGAGAGGACGCGGCCAACATAAACCAGGTCAGGGCCAGTCTTCGGCCAACACCAGCCAGCCGGCGAAGCGTCCAGCACCAACCCCACCATCAAAAAACTAAAGTCTCTCTCACTCCCGGCGCCTACCTTAAGGCCGGAGGAACCGAGGGTAGTACAGCCGGCGAACCCTTGTCTGCTAACTGGGTCGTTCCGAACGTGTCACCAAGCATGGCCGTTAAACACTTGGGCACGGATGGTGGCACGCAAAGGCATCACTTGGCAGTGGCTCCGGCGACCTCGATTACGTCAGCCGACAACGGCGAATTTTGTTTCTTTAGAGGTGGAGTCACTAGCCCAGGAAATGATTGCCAAGAATGTCATCATCCCGGTCCCCCCAAATTACCCTGTATTCACGTCCAAACTATTTTTGGTTCCCAAAAGGGACAGTGTTCAGATGAGGCCGGTCGTAGACCTGTCTTATCTGAATCTTCACATTCACAACGAATCTTTCAGAATGTTAACAGTACACCAAATCAGGCTAACACTTCCGCCGGGAGGTTGGATGTGTTCACTAGACCTGACAGACGCCTATTGGGACGTATCGGTCAACAAAAGATTTCAAAGGTTTTTGGCCTTACGGATCAGGCACCAAAATTTTGTTTTTCAGAGGATGCCGTTCGGCTTGAACCTGGCACCTCGATTATTCACAAAACTAGTCCGGCAAGCCCTGATGCCATTGTTAAAACAGGGGATCAGAGTGTTGTGGTATCTGGACGACTGGCTGGTGGTGGCAGAGACACAACAATTATGCATAAAACATGTCAATATCATTTTAAATCATGTCAAAACTCTAGGGTTCAAGGTAAATCTGGTAAAGTCAAACCTTGTGCCCTCACGAGTAATTCAGTGGATAGGGCTGGTCTGGGACACCGCCGCTCTCACTCTGAGTCAGAGTGTGGACAATCGCAACAGGTTTCGCAGGAAACTGTTCAGGTTTCTTCACAGTCTGACTACGACGCGAAGGGTCTGGGAGTCTCTGGTCGGCTCTCTCAACTGGATTCAACTAACTGTCAAGTTGGGCCGGTTGAAAGTAAAACGATTAATATTGGAAGGCAACAAATATTTCCCGCTCTTACCGGCGGGAAAATTATGGCCCATCCCGAAATTAATCCACACCTTACTAGCGGTCTGGGCGAAGAGGGAAACATTGCACTCAATAATGTCATGGACCTCTCCTCCACCAACGGTATGGGTAGACACGGATGCGTCAGGCACAATAGGGTGGGGATTTCAGTCAAATCAGGGGCACCAGGGTCAGGGGCTTTGGTCCCACTTAGAAATCTCGCACATCAATGTCAAAGAATTACTAGTCCCCTTGTATTTCCTTCAGGCTCACGGCCCGGCGTTACGGGGCAAGTCGGTGGCCTTCAGAATGGACAATCTGAATGCAGTCCACTGTATTCAGAAACAAGGGTCAACGAGGTCAAGGAAGTTGCTAAACGTGTCGGAAGAGATTTTTGCTCTAGCCAACAGTCTAGATATTTATCTTCACGCATCTTATCTCCCAGGCGTAGCGAACGTCTGGGCAGACGCTCTGGCCCGGAGACAGAGCACGACAGTAGAATGGGAGCTCAAGCAACCCATTTTCAACCTAATGATTGCAGAGCTCTCCCATCCACAAGTGGATCTTTTTGCGTCCGAGGAGACTCACAAACTCCCTCTATACCTCACCCGCCGGGCGAAAACGCCGGCAGGGGGGCCAGACGCCCTAGTGACAGACTGGAACAGATGGAGCTCCATCTATCTGTTTCCACCGCCAGATGCGTCACTAATGTGCCACGTAGTGAACAAACTACGAGATTATCGAGGCTTAGTCTCGCTAATCGCGCCACTGTGGCCGGCGCAGTTGTGGTACCAGCAATTGAAAATGTGGTGCCCGGACCCGGTATCGCTCCCGGTCGGGTATTTCCACTTAGACACGATTGGCAACCTAGCGACCTCGCTGACTTTTGCATTATGGACATTCAGGAGGCCAAGTGGCTAGCACCATACGGTAGAGATGTGACAAATAAATTACTTAATCAATATACTCAGTCTACAAAACGACAGTGTCAATCACATTGGCAAGCCTTTACTTCTTGGATCGTTAGGACAGAACAAACTGTACCCTCAGTGGCATTAGTTTTTAATTATTTGAATTATCTGTTTGAGCAGAAACGTTTATCTGTGGTAAAATTAAAAAATCACTTAACTGCGATTAGAGTGCCCTTTTTAGACCTTACGGGTCTTTCCATACCGGTAGCGGAGGAAACAGGTTTTTATGAGAGCATGTTTTAAACTCCGCCCACCTCCCCGTCAGCTCATGTCTACTTGGTCTCTGGACAAAGCTTTGTCTTTGCTTCACTCTCGTCTGTACCAAAATACTGCAGACTTTGCATTAATCTTAAAAAAGGCGGTTTTCCTTTTGGCTTTGGCCACCGGAAACAGAGTGTCTGAGCTGGCGGCGATGAGCAACACACCTAATTGTCTTAGGTTTGGTAGACTTAATGAATGTATTTCCATTGCACCCTCCCCAGGTTTTGTAGCCAAGAATGAGCATAGTGCACACGTGTTTTCTGAGTTCACGGTGCCGGCGTTAAAAAGGGGAAAGGTGCATCATAATTTATGTCCAGTGCAAGCTCTAACCAAATATTTGAGAGTAGCTCCTCGAAACCCCCAAGGTGCTTTATGGGTAGCAAGTACGGTAAACGCTTACTTAAACGGCGATTAGCCTCTCTTCTGGTAGAAGTCATTAAAGAAAGTAATCCCGGCGTTGTGGGTCGGGCCCACGATTTACGCAAATGGGCAACCTCTTTACGTTTCCTAAAAAAAAATTCAGTTGAGGACATAGCGTCCACGCAGTTGTGGGCGTCTAATCATACGTTTCTGTCTAGATACTTGTCAGTTGCTCTAGACAAACCTTCCTTACCATGTATAGCTTTAAGGCAGAGGGTCTAGGTGGCCCTGCAGTCACTTTTGTTTACTTTCACGGGAAAGGGGGGGGGGGGGTGCAGTCAGTTGACATAGGACACCCTAGACCCCGCCGGAGTATGAGAGCTGTGATACAATTTAAGGTTAAAATGTGATATGAAAATTTCTCAGTGAGAAATTGTGCTAGTACAATGTTAAGTACAAAACAACGGTGTTGTTAGAGTAGTTTAGCTGCGAAAGCAATTTTTTAATTTTAGAATAATGGAGTTCCTTTGCAATTTATCTCCAAGTTTATGTTGGGGTTTATTATGTGCACATATAAACTTATAACTTGTTATTTTTTGTCACCACTCGTTGAGTGGGGTGCCTTTGTAACTACAGATCTGTGTTCAGAATCTTCAGGGTTACCCATTTTTTGTCAGGCAGGCTTCTTTGAAGCACGCACCTGCCTGAACCCCTTTTTTCTTGTATTTTTTCGGCTACGCCATTGTTAAATATATTTTCAAAGTAAGAATACTATGTGGTTGTTTTTATTATCTGCTTTTCTAGAGTTATGATATGATTACGAATGTCCCCCTCCAGTCTTAGAAATCAGGCATGTTCGTCAATGATGGAGGGGCCACTAATAAATTATAGGTTTGACTCCTGTAAGGAGATAAAGAAAACCTAATATTTAGTAGTGGCCCCGTAATCATTGACGACTGGGGCCCTACCGACCGTCCCCTTCCCATTCGTTGATGTATTGAGGATTTTGGTTTACTTGATATGTCAGTGAAGGAAGAATGACGCCTGAATCAGCGTCTGGTCAGAGATCCACACAAGTACATCCACGATATGATGGAAAGCTTATTGGATAGTTATTCTTATTTCTTTTGTTTTTATTTTTTACGAAGTTTTTTTTCGTAGTGAGAACCAATTCATAATGACTGAAGCCATGAGTGAGGTCGCGTGCGCTCATGATGAAGGCTCCTCAGTTTTTAAATGCTCTGCGCGGTAGATTCAAAACTACGGCGGATTAGTGTTTGAAGAGGATGCCTTATGTAATAGGCATGTTCGTCAATGATTACGGGGCCACTACTAAATATTAGGTTTTCTTTATCTCCTTACAGGAGTCAAACCTATAATATATACAATATATATATATATATATATATATATATATATATATATATATATATATATATATATATATATATATACTGTATATATATATAAATTCTCTTATAGTTTGTATTTTCTTAGATAGCGGAAAACGATGTCTCCATTTTGATAACGGAGCGATTTTGAATATTTTGTAGCGTAATTATTAACATTTTGTAATTATATGATGCAGAGACATTATTAGTTTTATATATTTTTCCACTAATCATCGATACATCAGCTGCAAAGGAATTGGATGTTCCGCCAGGTGAAAATAAATAGACTACTGATGGTGAAATTGTGAAGTGAGGGATCTGCTGCTAAAGCCTGAACACTCCCCAAGTGAAACTAACAGTAGAATATTGACATACAGCTGTCTGGCCCACGCTTCTCTCCCTCTCACACACCTACACTGACACACTTACACAATACCCAGACACACACTCACTCTCACTCATTCTCTTTCCCTCCTTTGCCTTCTTGCTTTCTCTATCTCCCGTCCCCTTGTTTCTCCATGTTGTTCTCCTCTTGGGCAGTGAAATTGGTTGGATGCTAGATGTGGTATAGCTCCTGGCAATTGCAAGTGAGACTAACGCTAGAAGGATATTGACATACGGCTGTCTGCCAAACGCTGTTCTCTCTCTCTCTCTCTCTCTCTCTCTCTCTCTCTCTCTCTCTCTCTCTCTCTCTCTCTCTCTCTCTCTCTCTCTCTCTCTCTCTCTCTCTCTCTCTCTCTCTCATGACGTCAATGTTGACTTCAAAAATGAGACGGAGAAAATTATAGCTGGAACCTTTCAGAATACACCTACCCACTACCCTCCCTCCGATCTTAACTCAACCAAAAATTCTATGACATTAACACCTTATTGGCGGGCTAGGCGGTCTAGCGGACCGTAGCGCCCAGCGGGGTGTTTTTACCGTAAATAGGGTTGTTTACGTGATAATTTTCATGCCTAAATAAGACCCAGAGCGTAAAACAAGTATCTATCCCTGAAAGGGCGTAAACAGAGCTTTCCAATGACACCCGAACCATCCTTGTACGACCACTGGTTCTCTTGCAACGATCGTGCAACACGAGTGCAAAAACCCTGTAATTAGGTAATTTCCCTACATAATTCCCTGTGTAGCGAGTGAGAGAGGGGAGGGAAGGGTGAGAGTCACCTCAGTTGGTCCACCACGGTGGTCATGAGCGGTCATACAGTTGCTAGGCTCCTCACACCGCTCAGCTCTCTCTCTCAGCAACATTACGTGCTGAAAATGGCGCACGACATAAGTTGTGAACCGCCACTTAGTCCAAATTTATTTCACACGACATAAGTTGCGCGCCGCCAATTAAGGGTTAAGGAAAGTAGCAGGATTATAACAAACCCGCGCTAAGCCTAAGCCCAGCTTAGCGAAGGGTCCTTCTTAAACAGTTAGGGACAACTGGTGTGCTAACAAGTATAGAGATAAAAACTTACTAAATGTTGTTTTCATGTTTGTGTTTATAATGTACATGTATAATATGAGTAGGGTAAAAGACTGTTTTACCACCTTTGCCCTTTTGAGACGTGTAATTATGTATTCCCATGTATTTATGCTTTCTCAATAAAGAATCAAATCAAATCAAAAGGACTCAACTTTGTTTCGTTTCGAATTGTATGTTATTTATTGTAATCCCCTTTGTCACAGAAAATAATGATAAAAGCTGATGTATGTATCACATACTAAACAATTTACCATTATTTATAAGTTCCTTTTGCCTAGCTATAACAAGAGCTGAAAGAGTAATATATAAAACCGGTATATTTCATCTGACACAGTCGATCAATAAGTAACTTAATTATTTCAAATAGAACACTGTGTAAGCTGTATCCTAGGATATGATTGTAATATCGCTGGATGATCACTACGTGCTCCTTTCACCTATCATATGCCATCCGAAATAACATTGTTATAAATAATATTATTACTAGTAGTAAGAGTAATATTTGTTGAACTGGAGTTTGGAGAATAGGTTCAGAATGTAATAGGGTTTCATATGAATATTGTTACGGTAGACATAATGTATTATTATTATCAATATTTATTTTATTATTATTATTATTATTATTATTATTATTATTATTATTATTGATATTAGTATGATTATCATTATTATTGTGCAGTAGTTGAATCTGGAAGAATGCAAGCACTTTGCAATACAATACTAGCAGATCTAAATATCATCAGTTCTGAAGGAGTGTGAGAGACTGTTTTGACCGTGGCACCAAATTTGTTCATTATTGCATATTTATAAAGTGTATAATTATTAGTGGCCCCTCCATCATTGACGATATGCCTTAAACAGTAATGTCACTCTTTGAACCCTAGAGTCAGCTGTTCAAATCAACTGCCCCAGAGTGTTAACCCGGCGCGCGCAGGGTGTATTGGACACCATGTAACTGGGCGACGATATTAGGCCTCCGTCCCACCTAAAATCGTCATTGTACGATAAATATCGTTATTACTTATTCATATGCGCCTATTTTATGTTTAATATGAAGATAGTAACATGTAACAACAATAAAACAAGTGGGAATAGTGTTTGTAATGTCAAAATCGCGAATTATAGTCAGCCGGTTCATTCATGCATTGTGGAGCAGAGCGAGCCAGACCCTCCCCTCGCGAGGCTTGATTGACTCATTCACCCACACCCTACCTTACACAACACACTCGATAGTCACATGACAACACAATGGAACCGACCTGGAGATGTTTACACAAAAATATATCAATGAATAAGGGAATAATAGGGAAAATAGGTGATAATTGAAGGGGGGGGGGGGGGGGGGGGAGGGGATTTTGACAGATGTGGAGAAGTGATATGAGGTATGGAGGAAAAAACAAAAATATTAAGTGCTACTGGGGTCTTTTAAAAGTTTTTTTTTTAGGCCTTACCTCTTAAGAGGGTCCTCGCCCTTGCCCACCAAAACCTCTTAAGAGTGTTCTCGCCGTTCCCGGGTTAAGAGACCAACATCGTAAGCATACGCTCATATTCACTCACAGAATCGTCCTTATGATCGGGAGCTCACTACGAAAAAACTTAGTAAAAAATAATAAAAAGAAAAATATTAGAACCACTAATCTGCTATGCTTCCCATCGTGTGGATGTTGATAGCGTGGGTTTGCTCGCAGACGCTGAAGCGCCAAGCGCCATTCTTCCTTCTCACTCTGGGACTCGTTGCCGTCGGACGGCAATCATTCTGCATTCTTCGGTCTGAGATAGCGAGTCTTTTGCTCATTTGTATTATCCGAGATGTTTTAGAATAGGTTTAGATTAGATAGGTCAAACGTTCCGATAGGCACGATCCCCAGGAGTGTGTTACTTAGGGTGCTTAGGCTGGCATTCCCTCGCTTCCCCTACGAACGAGGCCGCCATTGTTTTATTGTTTTTATTGCTCTATGTTTATCCTAGCTAGTGTTGTGTGAGGCTATATTCTACAGGGCACCGCTTTTCAGCTACCTTTCTGATGGGTTAAGCGTGTATATCATCATCGGCAGATTCTATAGTTTAAGGGTTACTTCACATAGTGGAGAGCCTTCTGTAGCTTTCTGCGTCGTCTTTTTCCCCTTCACGCCTGTCGTCGAGATGGTGGTGCTGGTTGGCTGTTCTTCCTGGAGATAAGAGTGCTGCTGATTCGTCGTGCTGCTTGCCCTAGGCCCCGTGGCCAGCCTCTATAAGGAGTTTATTTTATGGCTAGGATATCATTATCATTATTGTATTATAATAATTTTAGCCATAAGATGTGACCTTCTCATTCATGACGAATATTGTCGCTGAAGTGAAGTGTCAGGAGACGTCCTGACTGATTTATATGTACGTGTGTATTTTGCCAACCCGTTGCTACGAGTTGGAAAACGCAAAGGTTCGGCTCTGTTTTTGCGGCGGAAAGTAGTCGAGTGCTACACTGTCGGATACCCTCTAGCGGCGGTCTAGTGTAATTCAGATCCAAGTAACCCGTTCATGGCCGAGTACCAGAACAAATTCCCGGCGGAAGGAGAAGGCTTCCAAAGGGGTTCCGGCGGAGCTGGAATGACTTCCCGGCGGAAGGTGAATGCTTCCATAGGGATTTCCGGTGGAACCGGGGTAACTCGCCTATATAACTAATTATTCCTCACGCGGCGGGGAAGACTTTTAATCCGTCATCTCGGCGGAAGGGTCATTTAATTAACTTAACCATTTCGGCGGAATGGTAACTAAATATATAGGCCGGTGATAAGCGTTATCATAGATAAGTAGTCCTAATACCTTCAATGGAAGAAACCCAAGGTGTGGGTTTTTCCATAAGGGTACACAAGAAACTTAGAGTAAGTGGTGATCGCTACTTCTATTTTTCTTGCGTATTCGAGGTAAATTATATGTGTAAATGTCTTGGGTTATCCTTATGAGCATTGATTCTTGGAAATTTCTTTTCCAGAACCTACACGTCCACCTCGACAACGACCTCCAGACTGGGGGCCGAACCCGGCATTTTTTTTTTCGCAATGGATTACGTAACTCTTTGTGATACTCCACAGTGCATGAACATTCCTATTATTGGCCATAAGGTCTGCATTCGATCTGTGTTGTGCCTTGATCGCTCCCGCGGCCAATGGTTGACTAAGAAATGTTGAGTGTGTACTAGACTCCGTAATGGTTTGCTTAACCATAAGGACGATGCATGTCAAGTGGCTCTTGTACAAATCAAAGGTCATTACAATAACTATACAAAGGAGGTAGCTCATAAAGCATTGCAGTGCGATGACCAGGCTATGTGGGATCATTTGGTGATCAAATCTCCAGTAGTTAAACCTTATAAACCTTCTTGTTCTGGGGTGTCTAAAAAGAAACCTTATAAGTGACTTCTAAAGCAACTATTAGTACAGCCGAAGATTCTACAACTATGAGTAACCCCCCCCCCCCCCCACCGAGTGCGCGGCTCCGCCAAATGCGGGCGCCGGCACCTGCTCCTCCCATCTCTGTCTCGACCAGGCCTAACGTTCAATCTGGCCGGTCAGAGGCACTGACAGAGGTAGCAGAGATGCCGCCGAGGGAAAGTGTTAATGACTTAAGCCAACAGATAGAATCAGTAGTCGCAATCTCAAAAGTCAAGTTATGTGATTCCCAGAACCTATGTGCCGCAGGGTTTCAGTGCGCAGCGTTCTCGTGTATCAGCACAGGTTTTGACGGAAGAATACCGTGGATATCCTCAGGTCACGGATGAGTACCAAGATAGGCCTCAAAGCCGGGTGTCTGCTATCTCGGAGGACACAGATACAGACAATGTGCAACAAACCGGTGAGGACCAGGTACCCTCTTCTATCCCGAACTTAGGTTGAGAAGAATTCGAACATGACGTATTGAAACCCGCCGTCCGGTCTGAGGCGGTTCGAATCTCCTTAGCCCGGTCGCTGGAGGCGAGATCGGTTGAAAGCATGGAGTGCCAATCTATTCCTGATGATGCTTCAGAACAATTGGAATCAGGGCAGAAACTAGCGTCGTCAGGACATTCTGATGTTGACTCTGTTGTTTCAATGGACAAATCTAAAGATTTCATTACTAGGGCTGATTTACAGAATTTTATTTTATCAAATGATGGATAAATTTAATATGAGTAAGGTGGTGCCGGAGGCTACCTCACCTTCGCCGGTTGCTAGACCTCTGGGTTCCCTAAAGGTGTCAACTAAGAAAACTCATTTTCCCTCCCCTATGACATCTAGTCCAACTCCCTTGATGTCAACTTTGACGGCCTCAAATGTTCGCGTCGTTACAGACGTGATTCCTCCACCTCTTGAGAGAGTCCCTCTCAGAAAAGGCTCTATGCCTCTACTTTATGGGCCGGATAGGTCTTGGATTGATATAGTTGCATTAAACCCACAGGTCGCGCAGCCGGCGATTTCAGGAGAGCTTCCGGTACCTGAACATTGGGGTATTCAGGTTAATGAGAGCAAGAAATGACGTGCACTTAATATGTCCGGAGAACTCTTAGATGTAACTATTAAGTTCATTCCAAACTTGTATGCCCCGGATTACTTTGTGTATGCATCTTCCCCAGCTTTGCCAGCTGTCTCGTCTGCACGACTGTATTTGGATTGGTCCAAAGTAGACGGTTTCAATGATGTCAAATATCATTATTATTGTGCAGCAGGTGGATCTGGAAGAATGCAAGCACTTTGCAATACTTAACTAGCAGGTCTAAATATCATCAGTCCTGAAGGAGTGTGGGAGACTGTTCTGACCGTGGCACCAAATGTGTTCATTATTGCATATTTATAAACTGTATATATTCAAAGTCACTTATAGTAATTCGACGACTATTATGCACATTATATAGAAACTTTTCAACTATTTGTTTCAAAATAATTCTTATTTACAACATCTATAAAAGACAGTTAATGGGGCACCTGCTGAGATAGCACATACCTACGGCGCTCATCTCGGACACCTCACCTTTGTAACTAACCCAATACATGGGTGCAACATTTTATGGGTTACCACAATTTGTCACCTCAGAGGGGTCATCACAACAATCCACTTAATAATATACCAAGTTACTAATCTGTTATTAGCTCAATAGAGGCATTTCAGTGTAAATAGACAGCCCATAAGTCTCGCACCGCACAGGATTGAACCCCGACCTTATGAATTTGGGTCCACAACACCATGGATCACCATCTATAGATCTCCCTCATATACTAATGCCACATCCCTAATATAAAATTGCATTTTATATAATTCGTATTTACTGATCACAAATATTATATAAAATATGTTGACATAGTTTTAAATTAAATATTCCATCCCCCCCCCCCTCCCTCCCTCTCTCTATATATGTCCCTCTCTCTTATTCTATAATTTTGTCTCTTCTTCCCAGATATTCACCTTTGTCACCCTAGAGTATTCTGGCAAATCCAGAAACAATTTACAAAGCAACAACAGTATATCAACAAATCAGTAGATATGTAAGCGTTACGACATTGCAACGTCAATTTAAGTTTGCTAATGAGCAAACGATTTGGTTTGGGATGGTTATATATTTTGTTTACAGTGATTCTGAACCTTGTTGGCAATTTAAGGATGGTAATTTAACCAAGTAAATTAGTTATGTGTTACTTGTAGATGTTGCGAAGAGATTCTTCAGAGCAATGGTGTTCCAACACTCCCTCCGAACCCGACGTCCCTGTGTTGCAGGTCCACTTGGTCCGGTGCGTGTGCATTATAATATCCTATTGAATGTGACCCATTACAGTCTTAAATAGCCAATACTGTAACAGACCTACCAAAACAAATATAACATATCGGTCGTTTATAATTTTCCTGAAATTCACTCGTAACAAGAATGTTTAATCATACTGTAATACTACACACGCATACTATCTATCTATCTATCTATAAATAGATAGATAGATTAACACAGAAAGATAGGGAGAAGAAGAAATAGATAGTTGTATACGTTACATAATATTGTGGGTGTGTGTGTATAAGCAAGCTTGACAGATAGATAGATAGAGAGAGAGAGAGGGTTTTGGTTCATATTCGAACCAGCGATTACTTAAAGGAATGAGTTTGAAAGGGAGGGAGGGCTGTTGTAGGGAAGCTTTGTATACAGTTGTCAGCGATTTATTTTTTCTCTGGCTTGTACGCGCTATGTGTGCTGTAGACTGTACCCATACACCTAACTACCACACATACCCAACTACCCCAACACTTATCTACCCATACTCCTAACCACCCATACACTTAACTACTAAACATACCTAACTACCCGAACACCTAACTACCCACACATCTAACTACCCACATACCTAACTACCCACACACCTAACTACCAACACACCTAACTACCAACATACCTAACTACCCACACATATAACTACCCACACACCTAACTACCCATACACAACTAACTACCCACACACCTAACTACCCACACACATAGCTACCCTCACACCTACTTACCAACACACCTAACTATCCATACACCTAACTACCCACACAACTAACTACCCATACATCTAACTACCCCTACATCTAACTACCTTCACACCTAACTACACACACATCTAACTACCAACACACCAAACTAGCCACACATCTAACTACCAACACACCTAACTACCCTCACACTTAACTACCCTCATACCTAACTACTCACACACCTAACTACCCACGCACCTAACTACCCCCACACATAACTACCCATACACCTAACTACCCACACACCTAACTACCCTCACACCTAACTACCCACACACCTAACTACCCACACACCTAACTACCCTCACACCTACTTACCAACACACCTAACTACCCATACACCTAACTACCCACACAACTAACTACCCTTACACCTAAATACCCACACACCTAACTAGCCACACACCTAACTACCCACACACCTAACTACCCCCACACCTAACTACCCCTACACCTAACCCATCACACCTAACTCCCCATACACCTAACTACTCTCACACCTACTGTACTCACCAACACACCTAACTACCAACACACCTAACTACCCATACACTTAACTACCAACACACCTACCTACCAACACACCTAACTACCAATACACCTAACCCAACACACCTAACTACCCATACACCTAACTACCCATATACTTAACTACCAACACACCTACCTACCAACATACCTAACTACCCACACACCTAACTATCCATACATCTAACTACCCACACACCTAACTACCCATACACCTAACCCAACACACCTAACTACCCATACACCTAACTACCCACACAACTAACTACCCCCACACCTATCTACCCACACACCTAACTGCCCACACACCTAACTACCCACACACCTATCTACCCACACACCTAACTACCCACACACCTAACTACCCACACACCTATCTACCCACACACCTAACTACCCACACACCTAACTACCCACACACCTATCTACCCACACACCTAACTACCCATACACCTAACTACCCACACACCTAACTACCCACATACCTAACTACCCACACACCTAACTACCCATACACCTAAGCCAACACACCTAACTACCCATACACCTAACTACCCATACACTTAATACCAACACACCTAACTACCCTCACACCTACTTACCAACACACCTAACCCAACACACCTAACTACCCATACACCTAACCCAACACACCTAGCTACCCATACACCTAACTACCCATACACTTAACTACCAACACACCTACCTACCAACACACCTAACTACCCATACACCTAACCCAACACACCTAGCTACCCATACACCTAACTACCCATACACTTAACTACCAACACACCTACCTACCAACACACCTAACTACCCATACACTTAACTACCAACACACCTGCCTACCAACACACCTAACTACCCATAAACCTAACCCAACACACCTAACTACCCATACACCTAACTACCCATACACTTAACTACCAACACACCTACCTACCAACCTACCTAACTACCCACTCACCTTACCACCCATACATCTAACTACCCACACACCTAACTACCAATCCATCTAACTACCCACACACCCAACTATCCTACACCTTATCATCCCCACATCTAAAGCCTAACTACCCCCACCCCTAATTACCCAAACACCTAATTATCCACAAACCTAATACCCATACACCTAACTACCCAAACACCTAACTACCCACACACCTGACTACCCACACACCTAACTACCCACACATTTAATTACCCATAAACCTAACTACCCAAACATCAAACTACCCATACATCTAACTACCCATATATCTAACTACCCAAACACCTAACTACCCATACATATAACTACCCATAAACCTAACTACCCAAACATCTAACTACCCATAAACCTAACTACCCAAACATCTAACTACCCAAACATCTAACTACCCATACATCTAACTACCCATACGTCTAACTACCCAAACATCTAACTACCCAAATATCTAACTACCCATACATCTAACTACCCAAACATCAAACTACCCAAACATCTAACTACCAACAAACCTAACTTCCCAAACATCTAACTACCCATACATCTAACTACCCATACACCTACTACCCAAACACCTAACTACCAATACACCTAACTACCCACATGCACATGCCTAACTACCCCACACCTAACTATCCACACATCTAACTACGTTTAGTTGGTCAAAGTTCCAGCTGAACCACCCTCGCTCTGGGGCTCGCAGAATTAGCTGGCAATACTGGTGTAGTTGCCAATCAGTGGATATAATAACTTGAATATTTAAGCAAATCTACGAACTTTGGTTGAATGTTCGGGATCATACATAGCGATGTATACATTTTTATTTGAGATAGGCTTACTTTCCCTTGTTTAATATACTGTATGTTCTAACAATGATATAGCCGAAATAAGATCTACCAATCCCAATCTTGGTAAGACACACCTTCCTACACCAGTATTGCCAGATAATTCTGCGAGCCCCAGAGCGAGGGTGGGTCAGCTGGAACTTTGAACAGCTGTACATCCTTAACAACATACACTTAAATACCCCTAACATAAATACATAAACAAATGGCTAGTCTGACTCTGCATATAATGTAAAGTAACCACCCTGAGCTATTGTCTTTCCGATATATGATTACCGGTTTAGTCAACCTCAAAATATTGGCTCTACTCAACTTTATGAAAATCTCCAGCTGAACAAAATTACAAAACTCAAAACATGTATAATTTTGTTAAGAAGTATTGTTTTCTTACCAGTAGAGCAAGAAAGTAAACAAGTTCAAGTTGACAATGTGACAAACGACTTTTGAAGGTGACTCCTATGTGGCTCTATAATGGAGGTGACAATGTGACAAACGACTTTTGAAGGTGACTCCTATGTGGCTCTATAATGGAGGTGACAATGTGACAAACGACTTTTGAAGGTGACTCCTATGTGGCTCTATAATGGAGGTGACAATGTGACAAACGACTTTTGAAGGTGACTCCTATGTGGCTCTATAATGGAGGTGACAATGTGACAAACGACTTTTGAAGGTGACTCCTATGTGGCTCTATAATGGAGGTGACAATGTGACAAACGACTTTTGAAGGTGACTCCTATGTGGCTCTATAATGGAGGTGACAATGTGACAAACGACTTTTGAAGGTGACTCCTATGTGGCTCTATAATGGAGGTGACAATGTGACAAACGACTTTTGAAGGTGACTCCTATGTGGCTCTATAATGGAGGTGACAATGTGACAAACGACTTTTGAAGGTGACTCCTATGTGGCTCTATAATGGCGCCACCCTTATACTTCTGGAACCATATGATATATCTGACGTAATGTAATCTAATATAATTACACATGGTAACTATCGGGAATTTAGATAAAGGTTAAATTACATATCACTGGTACATGAAATATCCCAACAAATAGTTATATTATAATTACCAACGACGTAGTCGTTGATAGGTGTAATCCAGTCCCCCACACGCGGCTAGTTCAATTGCATGACATGTAGGAATGTTGTTAATATTATTAGTAGTTGTAGCACATGGTGAACAGTGGGTTGAGTCAGGGCCGGGGGAGGAGATGTTGGCTGTACGGTGTTGATTGAGAGACTAAAGGGCCGGCCTCCGATCGCTTCGCGAAATTACATATGGCTGCCGGCTCATAATAATTATAACCCATAACTTGGTTTCATAATACATCTAGAGCTGATGTAGATATTTATACATTACAGTTAATATTTAACCTAACTTAAGAATAAACTACAATACACAAAGAACCAGCCGAAATCGTACAAGCGATACGATACCGCCAAATTCAAATGTCCTATTGGACCAAAACCTGTCGGGATCATTACCCTATTCCCGACATATTGCCCGCCACCAAAAATGATATACAGGAACAAAAAAAAGGACATCGAAGTCAAAGATCACCTTGTTGGATCTTTGATCTCCAAAGATCCACGGAACTCATAGCCGTCCTCCTTTCGGGACGAGCGCCACCTGAAGCCTGAGGAGGATCATCCTTCTCATCATCTGCTGCCCCACCTTGAGGAGCACTGTCACCAGCACTCTCCCGCGGAGGGGTATCAGTAGAGACGCCAGGATAATCCGGCAGTTCTACATCCTGCTCCAAGGGATATAACCTCACGACTGGGCGAGTAGTAACCCCAGTCGAAGTTCGTATTTTAGCAACCCTTATAAGACCATCAATGCCCTGGAACAAATCGATAATCCTCCCAAGCTTCCAAAATAACCTAGGACGTTCATCATGAATCAGGACGATATCCCCGATACGAGGCCATCGTTGATTCGTCCCTTTGATCTTATGAGAGTGACGCTCGCGAAGAGACAGCAAATATTCTTGGGTCCACCGTTTCCATAGATCGTTGGACACCTTGTTTACATACTGGAAGCGACGACGTGTGGCGTCAGCATTGCCGAACGTAGGGTCATGCAGATCTTCGTCATTTACGGACGATCTAGGAAAGGTATTAAGGGTTCGTCCACGTGTCATCATGGAAGGCGAAATGGGTAAGAGGTCATCAACATCTGCCGAGGTATAGGTCAAGGGCCTGTCGTTGACTAACATCTCAATCTCTATTAAGATGGTTTGCAACTCCCGTCTGGTCACCAGTGCCCTTCCTAATACCTTCTTCAAGGCAGATTTGACGATACCGATTGTTCTCTCCCAAATCGCCCCGAACCATGGTGCACGTGCTGGTATAAATCTCCATTGACAACCCCTTCCAGTGAGGGTAGCCACAACCTGCGGGTCATCCATTAAACTCGGGAGATATTTAGAGGCCCCGACAAAACAAGTCGCATTATCGCTCATAATAATTTGAGGGAAACCATTGCGGCCTGCAAAGCGTCTTAGAGTATGCAAAAACCTCTCACTGGATAGGTCGTCA
The DNA here is from genome assembly GCA_032716605.1 of Paralithodes platypus. Classification (NCBI taxonomy): domain Eukaryota; kingdom Metazoa; phylum Arthropoda; class Malacostraca; order Decapoda; family Lithodidae; genus Paralithodes; species Paralithodes platypus. Next base: position 17,823,789 of record CM064540.1, read on the forward strand.
ATCAATTCAATATGAATCGCTCTGGTTACCGCACATGTGAATAGGACGGCATATACCTTTATGATAGTACCGGGCGATTCCCTAACATGAATCGCTCCGGTGTAGTCCACCCCGGTTACCTGAAATGGTTCAGTCCTTTGTACCCTGAACTTAGGTAAGGGAGGTAGATCAACTGGGGAGTAAGGCTTACCCTGTAATCTTTTACAGATCGTACAGCTATTGTGGATCCCTTTAATTGCTTGTCGCATCTTAGGGATCCACCAACGTTGTCGCATATACGCCAGAACATAATTTACGCCAAAATGTAGGCAGGTCCGATGGCATTGGCGAATCAACAGTTTGGTAATCAAATGAGAGGAGCTAAGGAGGGCAGGATATTTCGCAGAATCAATAATGTCTGCCTTTTGTATCCTGCCTCTACACTTAATTATGCCTCCTTCCATATATAATCCTAGCTGCCTCATTAAGTTAGAGGGTTTGGCCTTTGACTCCTTGCTCAGGATTTGATGTTCAGTAGGATAAGATTCCTTTTGTACTAAACATATTAGTTTTGCTTCTGCTGATCTAAATTCATGGAGTCTGATATGCTTCGAATCTTCACTAAGGAAAGACCCGTGAGCCCGACTTCTCATGTTGTTAATGAAACGGTATATCCATGCAAATACCCGTATTACTTGATCATAGCTGCCGTAACGTTCCCACTCTACCAACTTGTTATCCTGATGTGTAGTACTCACATTCGAACTACTTAACACATCATCTTGGGGCCGACTTGAAGGATCAGATATGTATTCCCTGAAATCCTGAGGCCACTCGGTTGGAGATGTAAGCCATGGAGGTCCATGCCACCAAATAGAGGAAGACATAAACTGCTGTGCCGAGATCCCCCGGGAAATTATGTCACTGGGGTTATCCCTGGTGCTCACATAGCGAAATGTAGCTGTAGGAACTAAGTCATGAATCTCATCAGTGCGATTAGAAACATAAACAGGTAACACTTTCTGGCTGTGTACCCATGAAAGCGCTATTTGACTGTCGCTCCAGACATAGACGTTATTAATCTGTAGTATGTCTGCATAGGCATCCAGTGTAAACTTTATTAGACGAGCAGACAGAAGCAATGCAGTAAGTTCTAATTTAGGAACTGTAATCTTCTTTATAGGGGCTACTTTGGCCTTCGCTATAGCCAGCGTCGCTTCACTACCTTAGGATACTTAGGACACTGATACCACAGATGACCGTGGACACTGCACAACTTACAACCTAATGATATTGGCCTTTTCTGTTTAGGAGAAGTCTGTACCGGGAAAGCTGCAGTAGATGGCGACATCTCCACTTGTCGGTAGTGTCCAGTACTCTCCATATTGAAGACTTCAGTCTGGTACACCTGCACCAACGCTTCCAAGTTTAGTGGAGAGTCGCTTAGTTGTCGTCTTAAGATTTCCCTTAAGGGAGAGGGTATCTTATTCAAGATATTCACACTAAATATCTCATCCTTGGTGACGGCCATTGTCTCCATAGATCGGAGGAGGCTCTCAAAGGAGGCATAGTACTCCTTTAGGTCCGCCACATCATAGGATGGAGGATCTAGTGTGAAGAATTTGGTAATTAAAGCGGTCTTGATGACTTCCACTCTCCCGTAAGTTCTCTTCAGCAACTCCACTGCAGACTCGTAGCTGTTAGCTTCTAGCTTGTACCCATCGACTAACTTCAATGCCTCCCCTTTCAATTGACCACGGAGATATGTGAACCTTTGGATGGATGTGAGTGTTTTATGATGATGGATGGAACACTCAAAAATATCCCAAAATCCAGTCCAGGTAGCCGAATCCCCGGAAAAGGTAGGCAAAGTAAGCTTCGGCAGGTTAAAACCAGTCGCCTTTGGTGTACCGGTATCCTTAACAGAGGTTGATTCTTGGGTGGAAGATAGTCTGGCTAAGGCTGTATTAACGTCCTCAAAGTACTCAAAATCTGCCGACATTTCTTCTTCCACATCGTCAGTAACTGTCAATAAACCATATACCTGCTGAGAATAACTATCATAACCAGCTAGCGATTTAGTAACAGTAGCAATTTTACCTTTTATCTGATCAGCCGTGGCACTTATTAAAAATTCATCAAGATCTCTTAAACCTCTATTTAAACTTCCCTTCATCCCTCCCTTAAGAATCTTAAGTTTCTTCAAATCTGTCATCGTTAAGGTTTAATTTTAAGCAACTTAAACTACAATGAGGTCAGACTACAAACCGTTAATCGCTTAGGAATCAACAGCGGCAAACCCCATTACTTAAGAAATTTACTCAAAAAGAATTACATAATACTTACATCCCCCTTAATATAAACTATCGAAAGGAAATTATCTAACTAGACAAAAGAATTAAATACCAAATCCATTAAAAGAAAGGGTAAGGTGAAGCACTAATTATTGTAAGCCCTTTATAGGTAAGCCTAGTTGGTTAAGCTACAATCATGAGGTCTGACTATTAACCGTCAATCGCTTAGGAATTAACAAAGACCGACACTCATGACCGCCACTTTAAGCAACTAGGCCTAGGCTATTATGAAATTTAAATATAAAAGGTCACATGAGAACCCTCCCCTCCAGCAAAAGTAATAATGAGTCCCACAAAGACAAAACACAATTAACACCACAGGCACACCACCATAGCGAAATGAATAGCCACCACAGACACCTGCAGGCCTAGACTGCCTAGCCTAGCCTATGAGCGCAAAATGGTGACCGACGAAACTACCCCTACCCCAATCTCCAGCCCAGCTAACCCACCAAAAAACGCCAAGGAACACACGCCCAAAAAAACCCTGGAAACTAGTCCCAAAAAAGATAGAGACGGCGCCTAGACGGCAAAAAACACGAGGGAAGAAGCTGGACCTAAACTAGGGAAATGGCAGGCGGCCAACAACGCGCGAGGCGGCAGCCATTTGTAAGCCCACAAGCGTCAAGGAAGCAAACAAAACGGTACTACAGTAAGGAAGCTTTAGGGCACGAAGGACCAATATTTCTTGGGAATTTAGATAAAGGTTAAATTACATATCACTGGTACATGAAATATCCCAACAAATAGTTATATTATAATTACCAACGACGTAGTCGTTGATAGGTGTAATCCAGTCCCCCACACGCGGCTAGTTCAATTGCATGACATGTAGGAATGTTGTTAATATTATTAGTAGTTGTAGCACATGGTGAACAGTGGGTTGAGTCAGGGCCGGGGGAGGAGATGTTGGCTGTACGGTGTTGATTGAGAGACTAAAGGGCCGGCCTCCGATCGCTTAGCGAAATTACATATGGCTGCCGGCTCATAATAATTATAACCCATAACTTGGTTTCATAATACATCTAGAGCTGATGTAGATATTTATACATTACAGTTAATATTTAACCTAACTTAAGAATAAACTACAATACACAAAGAACCAGCCGAAATCGTACAAGCGATACGATACCGCCAAATTCAAATGTCCTATTGGACCAAAACCTGTCGGGATCATTACCCTATTCCCGACAGTAACAATCCAATAGGACCTTTAAGTAATGCAATCCTTTCATAGTTAAATCCACTGCACCGTGAAAGAAAATGCTACTCTATGTGTAGCCAATTACCAAAGAGCGCACCACATTACACTGTACAATTGGTGAGGAATAAAACAATGAGAAAAGCAAATATTAAGACACATAAGAAGATAAATTATATATAATTCACATAAATCTGTTGCCATTAGCATTGAAAAGAGCAACCGAATCTGTACCTCAAAAACTTGATCTAGATAGGGAATTTGGAAAATATTTTGATATTTTCCTATCGTGAGATGAAGCTGCTGTATGCACTACCGCAAAATATAGCCATTTTAGAATGGTCCGTTTATATTGCACCATATTCTCACACTATCATATTTTGTTTTCTATGTGTATGAAAGAGACAAAAGGTAGGCTGTCTGTAACGAGTGTCTCCCCAAACCCCAAAAGAGTGACAGAGAGCCAAATTCAAGGGACGTTAGGGTCAAAATGCCGGGACACACGAAGATTAAAGCAGTCTAAATCATAGGACGAAGGAAAGATTGATTGAAGGAGAGAGTTCCAGAGTTCACTTGTTGAGTAGAAGAAATAATGAGAAAATTTGCTAATTCTTGAGTTGGAGAGCTGGACAGAATAGGAGTGGGACTATGTTGAAAGGCGGGTGCCTCACACTCGCCTCCAGGGGAGCTCTGAAGAACACTGATTGTTGTAATAGTAATAGAAGAGTAAAAGTGATGCAACATTATGGCGTATAGAAAGAGATTGCAATGAACTAGTAAGAGGAAGTGAGTTGATGAGGCGAAATTCTTTTAATTCTATTCTTTCGAGAAGTGTGGTATGGGTGGAACCTTAACACACATGCGCAAAACATGGGTGCACTGAGTCCCAAAGGGAGGATGGCCGAGAGTAAGACCAAGAGGCTCAACCACCTCCAGGGGTTCTCAGCCTTGTGCAGCTTCTTGCTCTGTACAGGGGCACAATGGGTCCATGTATTGAGTATTGTTCACACGTTTGGGGAGGATCCTCTCACACAACACTTCTTAACAAGGTAGAAAAGAAAGCCTTCCGTCTTATTAACTCATGTCCAATCACCAATTATCTGCAGTCTCTCTCGCTTCACCGCAATGTTGCATCTCTCTCACTATTCTACCGCTATTACAATAATCAGTGTTCCTCAGAGCTCTCTCAGTGTATACCACCCCCTCTTCGTAGAGCATGTAGCACCTGTCTTGCAGCACAATCCCACCCCTACTATGTGCAACTCTCCAACCCAAACCCAAGAGTGAAACATTATTCTCAATCTTTCTTCTATTCAACATCTGAGCTCAGCTTTCCCTCCTCCTATGACTTAAATTGTTTCAAACTCCGTGTGTCCAGGCAATTTGTTCGAACGTCCCTTGATTTTGGCCCTGTCACTCTTTCAACTCTGGGGGAGGTATTCACCATAGGCAGTTCTGCCTTTTGTCTCCCTCACTCACAGAGAAAAATAAAATATAAATAAAAGATAAGCAAGGAGATCACCATTAGAGCATCCCTTAACCCTCGTCTAGCGGGGGGTTTTGGGCTTATTTGGGCATATTCAGGCCCTCCTGAATGATAAATCAAGTATCTGCATGAAAATAAATGTATTCAGCAAAAAAATAGGCACTAAAAGCTTCAAAATGAGACCAGAACGAGCTACGTAGCACTCGTGGTTCTCATACAGTGGTACCAGTAACATGGGGGTTTAGCGTATAGCGGTATATTTTTCCCAGCTACGCTCACTACTGGCTACACTGCCGGCCTCTCGAGAACACAGGGAGGGTGAGTCAGTGGGCGGCGGTAGGCCCTGGGAGTCGGACGTGTGGCCCGCTGCACTCCCGGCCATTTGCACTCGATTTTAACCCTTTAAAAGCCATTATATTGCTCCTAACTTGCTGCAAATTGGTGCCCGGCTATAGCCGGGCGCCGCTCCTTAAGGGTTAAGGAAACCAACTGGAGATCTGAAAGTAGATTATAGTAAGGTATACAGTATGCTTTAAAAATAATTAATTAAGAATAGTTTCAAAGCTTTTAGAGATGCAAGAAATGAGAACAATTAGACGATAGTTTGAGGATTGAGAGCAGTCACCCTTCTTTGGGACAGGTTCAATGAGAACAAACTTCCAACAAGAAGGAAAGAGGTTATAGGAAAGACAGACAAAAGAGTTTGCCTAGGCAGGGAGTCAGCATGGAAGAACAGTTTTTGAGTACCAGTATATATAACAGGAGGAACACCATTCAGTTGATACGCCTTCTTAGTATTAAAGCCAGAGAAGGCAGAAAGCACATCCTTAGAAGAGACTATGATATTAGGCATTAGTAAGTGAGAGGGGGGTGGAGAGGGAGAATAGCACGGAATCATCCAAGGTAAGCTTTACAGCGAAAGTTTGACCAAAGAGTTCAGCTTTGTTAGGAAGGAAGACGTGACGGTGGTGTCATCTGAATGAAAAAAAGGAGGGAAATTGTTGGAGAGGTTTTTGACTAGATGCCAGAAAGCATGGGAAGAGTTAGAGTTGGAAAGTTCAGATTTGTTTTTATTGATGAATAAGTTTTTGGCTATTCAAAGAACAGATTTGACTTGATTCTGGGCAGAAACATATAAAGTACAAGATTCTTAAAGGTGGGGGCTCATGGGTTGAGATAAACATGGAATGATAATCGCCAAGCTGTACATAATTATCTTGCAAAATGCAATGTCACTGAAATAGTTATTAACAATGGTATAAAGGATTTTGTGGATCGTCTATACTGGGCCTGTGATGTCACAAGAGTGTAAGACCACCATCCAGTCTAGGCTAAGGATACTGGTGTGACGTCACTATGACGTCACAGGCCCGGTATAGACGATCCGCAAATTCCATTATACCATTGTTAATAATTATTTCAGTGACATTGCATTTTACAAGATAATTATATGCAGGTTGGCGATTATTTTTCCATGTTTACCTCAACCCATGAGCCCCCACCTTTAAGTTTGAAGTTGACTGTTTCGTTTGAATGCTTCCTCCTTATTGCGAACAACAGTAGTAGACCAAGATTTTTTCCATTAGACTGAGAGAAAGAAAATGGGATGTATACCTTCATGCCCGAGAGGATTACCTTGGTTATGCGCTCAGCACACTCCAAGGGTCCCCAGCCATGGAAGCAAAAATCAATCCATGGGAAATCAAAGAAGTACTGCCAAAGAGCCACCCAGTCGGCAGCGCCAAAGTGATACAAGCGCTACTGGCTGGAAGGATCGGATGGCCATACTGAAGAGATAGTACAGGTAACAGATATAAGATTGTGATCGGATGAGCCCAACAGAGAGAAAAGTTTTACAACCTTAGTAGGAGGATTGGAAATTAGAAATAAATCAAGAATGTTGGACCGATATCCAAGGCGGTCAGGAAATCGAGTAGGGTGTTTGACTAACTGCTCTAGGTCATTTAGGATAGAAAGGATGTAGGCTTGTTCACCACGTTGGTCAGTGAAGTGAGAGGAGAGTCATTGATGGTGATGAACATTGAAAGGAGAGATGGATAGAATGTCTTCCACTTTAGAAGTTAGATAGTCAAAGAATTTTCGATAGTCAGTAAAATTAGGGGAGATATAAACAGCGCTTAAAGGGCATAGCTCATGTAATATCCCTTTCCATATTAGCACTGTCTAAAGCACGATTGATACTGCATAGTTGTCTTGGTTTACCATGAATTTTGATCTAAAATAGTAAAGAAATCCATGTAAGATATTTTAAGCTTAGAAAGTTTATGGTAACCCCTGTCGCCTCACTCTTGTGTTAGTGATATCGGAATTAGACTGTGAAATTCGAATATGTTTTCCTTTAGCTACCCTACCCTGATATATTTCATACATGATTATGTAATGTGAAGGCAGTATTTGATATTTATATCACATGAATGTAAAATGTATCTATCCTTAACCCCATAACCAACGGGGATATTTGTAACTTCTACTACCTGCCAGGCGGGCATATTTACCCTAAATGAGCTTCATTCCATGCTCTTTTTCATGCATAAACAAGAGCCACAGCGTAATACAATTATGTATTCGTGAAAGGGCGATAATAGAGCTTTGCAATGACACCTGAATCATCCTTGTACAACCACGGGTTATCCTGTAGCGATCGCGCAACGAGAGGTGAAAAACCCTAAAATACGGTAATTTCCCAATTGTTGTCCTGGTCTCGCGAGGCTGTGAGTGTGGAATGTTGCAGAGGTGGTGTCAGTCGCGGCACTAGGGCCGTACCGAACGGTCAGAGCCCGCCTATTATCCTCCCAACGCGTGGGCTCTCTCTCAGAGCCGATAATGTGCTCAAAATCCCGTCCGACTACTGTCTGGCAACGCAATGGTGGCCATTATTCTCTCGGCCGACATATGTCGGACACCGCGGCTTGAGTGTTAAGTATCTATCAATTCAATTATTCATATTTTGGTCTCGTTAGTCATAAATAAATACGTATTGGCAGCTCTATCCATATGGCAACATTAGTCGTACCGAGTAGTGTTTACTCTAACGGTACACAGATACTCTAGTACAACAGCATACAGCTAACGTATCAAACTATTCCATCTTTAATTTTCACTTTCACAGTGAATTACTCGATAGCTTACCATTATTTCTACATTTCATTATTAATCTCATGCAGCTCTTACAATTTCTCATACCCCTCTTTTAAACATCTGTCCATCTCTGTAACTGCTTTCACAGCATGGAGTACTTAACAGAGATATTGAGAATCAATATGTGGCCAGTGACCTGACTCCTGAAACTCTTTGACCGATTGTGTAATTCTATGAGTACCCCAATGCCTTTTTATATGTCACGAAAGCTCGGAAATGCCTCTCGTCACCACCATCCAAAACACTAATTGATTTATATTTACATTTATATGAAACTCGGACTACTATTATTGCACATATGAGGTATACTGTACACTAACATTTATGATAATGAGGATAGCTGACCTCATGGCCTATGCCCTTTAAGTATTTTGCTTGAAAGTGACAAGAAAGCTTTTGCCAGAGAGTTGAGAATTCAGAAGAATCAAAGTTGGGAACACAAGAAAAAGTAAGATTGTTGCACACATATACGCAACATCCACCTTAGGCTTGAAACTGAGGATAGAGATAGTAGGAGGATACAGAGAAGGGTTTGCTATCATAGACAACTGAGTTTCGGTCAGAAAAAGAAGATTGGGGTTGGCAGAGGAGAGGTGGTGTTAAATAGAGTGGAAAACCGAGGAACAATGCTGCAGACATCGGTAGTAAGAATGGAAGATAAGATAGCGGTACAGAGCATTTTGACGGGTCGGCAAAAGGGGCCAACCCCCTTGGGGACTTCGAGGTGGGTCGTTGATTTGTCATTAAATGTTATGTTTTTATAGGAATTTTGAAAAGGTAGTGTAGTATGTAAGGTGTTAGTTGTATATTGAGTTGGCATACAACACTCACAACATTTGGCTCTACAGTATAATCGTACAATTTATGCTACATTTACATCTGGTATACACACTCACCTGAACAGAGAAACTATAATGTTACTCTAATGCTGTCCACTACATCCATCTCCGTCCGAGTTAGATTCCCAGGTGGTAAAGATTCCGGACTCTACATTTGCATTTCACATTATCTGAACACCTGCCTCACACAGTCCACACCTGCTTCCTCTATCCACGCTGCCCACACACTTAATTTAACGTGAAATCAAGCCCACACACACACACACACGCACGTCCACATAGTTTATCCCTTCAATCAGACGATGATACGTATACTGTATTAATGTTACAGTCAGAGGATTTTGCTCAATTTGGGAAGAATCACTAGGAATGTGTACGGGTTAAAAACATAATAAAGTGAACCTTAACCCTTTCAGTACGGGTGAAATTATTTTTATTTTTATTCTGGCTATCATTAGACGATTTTATTGTTTTGGAAGGATTTATGATAGTCAACGAATTGTGGAGATATAATACTCCTCTCTGATTACTAGACGTCCTTCATAAGCTGCATAAAATCGTCTAATAATAACCAAAATATGAGAAATAAACGCGTCACTCGTGCTGAAGTGATTAAACTGTAACAGATCCTTCATAAATTGAATAACATCGTCTGAAGGCAGTCAGGATGAAACATACTTTATATTGGCGCTATCTAATTGAAAGGGTTAAAAACACACTCATACTTAAATATACTGAATAATAACCAACATATGCCTAATGATTCACCAGGACACCTGCACACCCGTATACCCACTACTACATTGTTTTTCTATGTGGATGAGGGAGCCAAAAGGCAGAACTGCCTGTGACGAGTGCCACCCCCAGAGTTGAAAGAGAGACATGGCCAAAATCAAGGAATGTTCGAGCCAAAATGTCTGGACAAACAAAGTGTGAATCAATTTAAGTCATAGGATGAGGGAAAGATGGATTCAGGGAAAAAGTTCCAGAGCTCAGCTGTTGAAGAGAAGAAAGATTGGGAGTATCGTTTCACTCTTGGGTTGGAGAGTTACACAGAGTAGGGGGGGGGGGAAATTGTGTTGCAAGACAGGTGCTACGTACCCTACATAGAGGAGGTGGTATACTCTGAAAGAGTTCTGAGGAACACTGATTATTGTAGTAGCGATAGAATAGCGAGAGATATGCAACATTGCGGCAAAGAGAGAGAGATTGCAGAGAATCTGTGATTGGATGTAAGTTGACCCCTCGAGTACCAGCGACGTAATGGATGTGAGTTGACCCCTCGAGTACCAGCGACGTAATGTTTATCACATTCTACCAATTATTAGAAAACTTTATTCAGCTTAGGAAGGACCTCTATCAACAATATGGCTTCAAACTATATCAATCAACCTTTTTACCTACCACAGATCCTTCCTAAGCTGCATAATATCGTCTAAATACAGCTAGAATAAAATATAACACATGTCGCTGGTACTCAAAGGGTTAATGAGACGAAAGGCTTTCTTTTCTACTTTGTGTAGAAGTGCTGTGTGAGAGGATCCTCCCCACACTTGCAAACAATACTCAATACATGGAAGCACTGTGCCCCTGTACAGAGCAAGAAGCTTTGCAGGGGTAAATATGGCACCATTATTCTTCACTCTTACAATACTAAAAAATAAACTGAAAAATGTGTTCAAGTGTTACATAACTGACATTCAATAATGTGCCACAATCATTTATTACATACAAACTAGTATAGTTGGATTCAACAACAACTGACATTCAATAATGTGTTCAAGTGTTACATAACTGACATTCAATAATGTGTTCAAGTGTTACATAACTGACATTCAATAATGTGCCACAATCATTTATTACATACAAACTAGTATAGTTGGATTCAACAACAACTTGCACGAGGAATTATGCAAATAAGAGATAAGTATAAAAAACATTATTTGTTTAATATAAAATTAGAGCCGAATTCCATGGAGTATAGGAAATGTATTATTACTTTTAAGATTATGCGATTCATTTTAATATTTCGCATTTTCTCATCGAGGTTGTCCGAAAACTTTTTAATCAAGATGTACAATCGCGCTAAGAAGTCATGACTCGCTTTTTCCAAGGCTCGGACAAAAGTCCCCAAATCTGGCTACCGCTGGCAACTCTCCACTGTCCGTCGGAGCCCGGTCTTTTCCTAATTTAAAACTATAGGTCTCTGGATATTCCCAATAATTGGCCTACCGACAAAATTAACCTATTTATGCCCTCTAAATTATATTTATGTTGTAGTTTCAATAAATATAAGTAAGGTTTGTTTTCAATTTCGTTATAGAATAATGAAAATATTTAATTTGCATACGCTATCTAGGATGTTACCCTCCCAGGGCCTAAAGGCCTGCTAGCCTGCAAGTCAGTCACTGTCAGGATATGAGGGGAGCGTATCTCTTCTGCTTTTATATCCACCTTTGTCCTTTACTACTTGCCTTTCCATCTTCCGTTTCTATATGCGAGTCCCTATGGGTTATTATACAATTATTCTATAAGTTATATTTCATCGTTTGTCTATACAAATTACAAGCTGCTCTCCAGTATTAAAACTTTCTCACAAAATATACTGGAGATGGCTCAGTTTTCCAGGCAGAATGTCGTATCACTTAGAAAATTTAATGTGGAACAAAATACTGTTATATGTTTATTTACGTGATTTATTGACACTCATGGTTTGAATATCACTTTTAACAGTTGATATTACTTTTATGAGATACTTTTCTCCCAGTATTGTTTGTTTAAAAAAGTAATGCAAGCAATAAGAGACTTTCTCCACATTTTAATCCTGAATCTAGTGAGCGAAATACTACGAGTTTCACATTCTTTCATTCGGCTTAGTCTCAACTTTCGTATTGTATGGTTTCCTCTCACATAATGAGATAAATATATTGCAACAATACTTATATATCATGATTTTGGTATTTTTTCCTTGAACACAGTTCTCCCCGGTGTGTACTAATTGTATATAGTAGAACCTCAATTGTTGCCAGATAGCACTTTCTGAACCAAAGGTACTGGGAATCGATCCATGACTTCTTAGCGCGATTGTACATACATTGATTGGAAATACACACTTATCTGTATTAGTTTTGCTAAAATTGAACACAAGGTATTTACATTGCAAATTGTTCCACTCAAACATTTGATTACAAACTAAATCAATGTATTTCATACCATTACTTCACATTAGAGATATCATTCCAAGTTAGCAATCGTTCTCACACATTCTATATCATAAATATTTAACTATAAACAACTTTGTTTTCCCATCAGATACGACCATCCTCTAATACTACCAAGGCTATATACCCACTCCTATACCCACACCACTATTACAACCTTCTGTATTCATCACATTCTACACAGTTTCCTTTCCAAATGTGTCCACGTTGGTACCATTCCTAATTAAGAACACTCAATAATTGGACGCAGACATGTTCAAAGTTACGCTCCAACAACCAACTTTATCTTAAATATTAGAATTACATATATTTATTTTTAACAAAGGACTCATATATCGCCTAAAATATAATTTCCGCTGGGGGGTGGGGGACCGGTGATCTTGGGATCTCTCCATATTCTATATTTCATAGTGCCTTTGGTTTCGCTCATCACACTCTCAACTATATTGACTAGTTCAACAATTTCACCTTGCCAAGTTTTACAAATTCAATGTACAGTAAACTTTTCAGCTTAGTAATTAAGTGTTTTTTGTCTTTTTCTAGGCTTGAGAATGACACTTGATCATGTTGAAATGTCGCCAATAAACTGTTTTCCTGTACGCTTTGGTATTGATCTTATATAAGAACATAAGAACATAAGAACATAAGAAAATGGGAGTCTGCAGAAAGCCGATTGGCCTAAGCAAGGCAGATCCCTGTCCAACACAACCCCAATTACAAAGCCCAATTATAGGCTCAACACTCTAATACCCTGAGGATCATCTTACCAAACCGGTTAGAGATTAACGCAGGATTACGGGGTCTGCAGAGCGCTGATTGGCCCAACCCGGCTGATCCCCCTTCACACCCAACCCTTCTCGTCCATATGCTTATCCATTTTTTTCTTAAAGCTCCCTATCGTTCTTGATCCCACTATATCACTTGGTAGCCTATTCCACCCATCTACAACTCTGTTACCAAACCAATATTTGCCTATATCTTTTCTGAAACGAAATTTATCTAATTTGAAACCATTGGTACGAGTTCTTTCGCTATCACTGAGCTTTAGTACATTTGTCATGTCCCCTTTGTTAATCCCACTAACCCACTTGAACACCTCTATCATATCCCCTCTAACTCTGCGTCTCTCTAACGAATGTAAACCTAATTTCTTCAACCTTTCTTCATACGGAAAATTTCTAATATGATGGATCATTTTTGTCATTCTACGCTGAATTCTCTCCAATGAATCTATGTCCATTCTGTAATAAGGACACCAAAATTGGACAGCATAATCTATATGGGGTCTCACTAATGACAAGTAAAGTTTTAAGATAACATCAGCAGTTCTGTTACTCACACTCCTAGAGATGAACCCGAGAATCCTGTTTGCCTTATTACGAACGCTTATACACTGTTTTCTAGCTTCAAATCATTGCTAACAAACACACCTAGATCTTTCTCGCAGTCTGAATTTTCTAATTCTAAATTAGCTAGTTTATATTTAACATTTGTTTGCATCTTCCCTATCTTTAATACCTTGCATTTGTCAATGTTAAACTTCATCTGCCAATTTACTGACCATTCATGTAAGGTATCTAGATCCCTTTGGAGGCACTCTATATCGCTATCTGAATCAATTGATCTCCCCATTTTAGTATCGTCTGCGAATTTACTTATCCTACTAGTTATACCTAAATCTAGGTCATTTATGTATATAAGAAACAACAGGGGACCTAATACCGATCCCTGGGGGACACCACTTTTGACTGCTCCCCACTCTGACTTGGTACCATTTATGCTGACTCTCTGTTTCCTACCAATTAGCCATGACCTAATCCATCCCAACAACGACCCTCCTATTCCATGTGCCTCAACCTTTCTCATCAATCTCTCATGAGGGACTCTGTCGAAAGCTTTACTGAAATCTAAATATATAATATCATATGACTTGTCACTATCTACTGCTTCATATACCTCTGAGAAAAAGCTAAGCAAATTAGTAAGGCAAGAACGTCCCTGAGTGAATCCATGCTGAGAAGAATTTATTAAGTTAAATTTTACTAAGTGGCTTCTAATTTTCCTAGCAATAATGGACTCTAGCAACTTTCCTATGATTGATGTGAGACTAATGGGACGGTAATTGGATGCTATCGATTTATCACCTTTTTTGAAGATCGGAACTACATTCGCAAGCTTCCAAGCTTCTGGAACTAAACCTGTTTCTAATGACTTGTTAAATATAAATGCTAATGGACTACTTAACTCATCTCTGCATTCTTTTAATACTCTAGCATATACCTCGTCAGGACCAGGCGATTTTTGAGGTTTCAGTCTGTCAATTTCCTTAAGCACATCATTTCTACTTATACTAACTGTACTTAACATATTTTCTATACTATCACTATATACCATATTGACTTCTGGAATCTGTGCCAAATTTTCATTAGTGAAAACGGAAAGAAACTGACTATTTAATTTACTGCACATTTCTAAATCATTTTCTGTTATTTCTCCTATTGAAGTTTTTAGGGGGCCTATTACATCTCTAACTTTAGATTTATATAGTTGGTAAAAAGCTTTAGGGTTATTTTTTGAGTCGCTGGCTATCCTTATTTCATAATTTCTTTTTGCTTTCCTGATTTCCTTTTTGACCTGTCTTGATAGAGTAATATGTCTTCGCATCCCTGTTTCCTGTGGGAGACTCAATTGCTTATAATATATATATATATATATATATATATATATATATATATATATATATATATATATATATATACTGTATATACTGTATATGTACTGGGGAGTAAAAGGTACAGCATGGTGGACAGAAGAGGTCAAAATAGCTGTGGAAGAAAAGAAGAAAGCATATAGAGAGTATATAGTTGGGTAGTAGAGGGAATGAAGATTTCGAGAGACAGAAACGAGCGAGGTACGTGGAGAGTAAGAGGGTGGTGAAGAGAGTAGTAAAGGAAAGTAAGAGAAGAGCAGATGAGGAGTTTGGAAGGAATCTGAGTGTAAAATGGAGGGAGAGTAAGAAACTGTTCTGGAAAGAAGTCAAGAAAGTTAGGGAAGGTAGCAAGGGAAACAGTAAGGGTGTGAAAGATAAGAATGGGAGAATGCTAGCCGAGAAGCAAGAGAGAGTCGAAAGATGGAGGGAGTACTTCGATGAGTTGCTAAATGTAAGGAATGAAGAGCCAGCAAACATAGTTGGATATGGTATGGGAGGGAGAAGAAGAGAAGTAGTGGAGGAGGAGGTGGGGATCAGGAGGTCAGAAGTGTGGGAAGCCATGAAAAGAGTGAAGTTGGGAAAGCTCGGGCAGCCCAATTTTCAAACATGTTTGAAAATTGGGCTGCCCGAGCGGAGTTCCCAGGAGTATCAGGGAGTGACCCAGAGTGCCCATGGGTGCATGCGATCTTCCAAGATTCATTACGTGATTTCCATGACTGTAGACTCTTGGAAACTCGGCCTCACACTCCTGAATGTGTGAACTAGGCTATAATGTTATAACTTTGGGCTGCTCGAGTGGATTTTCCAGGAGTATCAGGGAGTGACCCAGAGTGCCCATGGGTGCATGCAATCTTCCAAGAGTCATTACACGAGTTTCCGAGACTGTGGACTCTTGGAAACTCGGCCTCACACTCCTAAATGTGTGAACTAGGCTTAAGCCTAGTTCACACATTCAGGAGTGCGAGAAAGAGTGTTCACGAGTCCACAGTCGTGGACACTCTGGCAAAAATGAGTCAGAGTGTGCAAAAAACCACGAGTGTACACAAGTATCCACGAGTCACAATGATTAGCCAAGAGTGCACTTGTGGACACTCGCGATCCTTAACGCGATCCTTAACGAGTCACTAAGAGTGTGCTGTGAGTGTACTGAGAGTGGGGGAAAATTTGAATTTTTTAACGGTCATTTTCGGATCATAAGTAGCTACGAGTTATGACGAGTTGTCACGAGTATGCCCACGAGTGAGTTGAGAGTATACCGGGAATGCCTCCCATTATGCACCTGGCAAGCACTAAAAACATTTTACGTGTAGTCATATATGCAACTGTTAATTCTCATATATACCGTTATATATACTGTATATATATATATATATATATATATATATATATATATATATATATATATATATATATATATATATATATAAATGTATATACTGTATATATATATATATATATATATATATATATATATGTTTCTAATCTCTGTGGGTTTCGAACCGCCGACCATCAGGACGATAGCCGACGCTTTAATCAACTACACCACGGCAGTCTAAAAGACACTCAACCCTCTATCCTATTTATGTTAGGGAGAAGGAAAACCCACTAGGCGAATATATTTCAATTCATACCTAGTCGTAGGATCCATATTCCAGAATACCATACAAGGATTTCTGAGTGTCCCGACGCAACTCGGGCCGAAATTGATTTAATTTAATTCTAACCCACCAAGCATTAGAGTTACATATATTGAGTATATATCACAAATACATGTGAGCCACTAAATGTTTCTAATCTCTCAGTGGGGTTCGAACCGCCGACCATCAGGACGATAGCCGACGCTTTAATCAACTACACCACGGCAGTCAAAAAGACACTCAACCCTCTATCTTATTTATGTTAGGGAGAAGGGAAACCCTCTAGGCGAATATTTCGGCCCGAGTTTTTTTTTTTTTTTTTTTTTTTTTTTTTTTTCTATGTGATTGAGGGAGGCAAAAGGCATAACTGCCTATAGCGAGTGCCTCCCCCATAGTTGAAAGAGTGACAGGGCCAAAATCAAGGGACGTTCGAGCCAAAATGCCTGGACACACGGAGTTTGAAGCAATTTAAGTCATAGGAAGAGGGAAAGACTGATTCTGGGAGAGAGTTCCAGAGCTCAGCTGTTGAGTAGAAGAAAGTTTGAGAGTAACGTTTCACTCTTGGGTTGGAGAGTTGCACAGAGTAGGGTGGGATTGAGTTGCAAGACGGGTACCACGTGCCCTACGTAAAGGAGGTGGTATGCACTGGGATAGCTCTGAGGAACACTGATTATTATAGTAGCGATAGAATAGCGAGAGAGATGCAACATTGCGGCGGAGAGAGAGAGATTGCAGAGAGTTGGTGAGTGGACGGGAGTTAATGATACGAAAGGCCTTCCTTTCAACTTTGTCTAGGAGAGCAGTGTGAGAGGAACCTCCCCACACATGTGAACAATACTCAATACAAGGGCGCACTATGCCCCTGTACAGAGCAAGAAGCTGTACAGGGGAAAAGAACCCCCTAAGGCGGTTGAGCACACCCAGCTTCTGGGAGGCTGCCTTAGCAAGACTGGTAATATGGTCCTTCCAAATGAGAGCAGAAGAAAAAGAGACACCAAGAATATTGAGAGAAGATGAAGGGTTGATTTTTGTATTGTTGAAGAATAAGGGATAGTCCGCTGGGAGATCCTGACGGGTAGATAGATGGAGAAATTGGGTTTTGGAAGCATTAAAGTTAACAAGGTTTTCTCTGCCCCAATTGGAAATAGTATTTAGATCAGAATTTAAGAGTTCTATGGCTTCATTACGTTTGTCGTTGAGGGATTGCTGGCTGGGGCGTTCTGAAAAACTAATGGAGTAGTGCAAGGTTGAGTCGTCTGCGTATGAATGGATGGGAATTAAGGTACAGTTAAGGAGATCATTTATAAAAATTAGAAAGAGAATAGGAGATAGGACAGAGCCCTGAGGAACACCGGAGTTTATAGAGTGAGGAAGTGAACAATGGCCGTCCACAACCGCGGCTATGGAACGGCCGGAAAGGAAATTAGAGACAAAGGCACAGATGGAGGGATAGAAACCGAAGGAGGGTAGTTTAGAAATTAAAGATTTATGCCAGACTCTATCGAAGGCTTTCGATATGTCTAGTGCAATAGAAAAAGTCTCACCGAAGTCCCGAAGGAGGATGACCAAGAGTTAGTAAGATATGAAAGAAGATCACCAGTAGAGCGACCCTTAAGGAAGCCATACTGGCGATCTGAGAGCAGATTATGAGAAGAGAAATGCTTAAGAATTTGGAAGCAAGAATAGTTTCAAAAACTTTAGAAAGACAAGAGATAAGAGCAATTGGACGATAGTTGGAGGGTTGAGAGCGGTCACCCTTCTTTGGGACAGGTTGAATGTGAGCAAACTTCCAGCATGAAGGGAAGACGTTAGAGGATAGACAGAGACGAAAGAGTTTGCCTAGGCAGGGAGTCAGCACGGAAGCACAGTTTTTGAGAACAACAGGAGGAACACCGTCCGGACCGGAGTTGCGTCGGACCGGAGTTGCGTCGGGACACTCAGAAATCCTTGTATGGTATTCTGGAATATGGATCCTACGACTAGGTATGAATTGAAATATATTCGCCTAGTGGGTTTTCCTTCTCCCTAACATAAATAGGATAGAGGGTTGAGTGTCTTTTAGACTGCCGTGGTGTAATTGATTAAAGCGTCGGCTATCCTCCTGATGGTCGGCGGTTCGAACCCCACTGAGAGATTAGAAACATTTAGTGGCTCACGTGTATTTGTGATATATACTCAATATATATATATATATATATATATATATATATATATATATACTGTATATATATGAGACCCCCTTTTGACCCTTTTTGCCTTCCTTCAGCCGACTTATATTACATTAATTATACCACCAACATCATATATGTCATAACATGGAATACATTAAGTATCAATAAGAACTGTTTTAGACCTGTTACTGACTTTTTTGTGTGGATTGATGTGTTGACGTCGGTGTATTTCCCCGCCGCTGCACTCAAATCTTCCAACGTCGGTGTATTTCCCCGCCGCTGCACTCAAATCTTCCAACGTCGGTGTATTTCCCCGCCGCTGCACTCAAATCTTCCAACGTCGGTGTATTTCCCCGCCGCTGCACTCAAATCTTCCAACGTCGGTGTATTTCCCCGCCGCTGCACTCAAATCTTCCAACGTCGGTGTATTTTCCCGCCGCTGCACTCAAATCTTCCAACGTCGGTATTTTACACCAATTAGCTCAGCGCCTTATCGGGAGAAGATGGAGGAATATCTTTTGTTGACTGTTTCTTATTTATTTTTTTTATCTAGCACGGAAGGATATTATATTTTTCAATTCCATCGCATTAGACTTGTAAGTGTATAGCACTTGCTTGCCTCTCCCCGTTGAATGTAGCCCACAAAGACCAGAAATAACCTGGAATAATAAATAGCGTTAATGGAAGAAAGACGTCATCATACATAAAAGGTTAACCAATCACCACACTTGCCCACATCAACTACTGACACTCACACCCACATCCACCACTTCACGCACGCCAACGACTTAACTTCCCTCACATTTTACATTGCCCTACTATAATCGGTTTACCATATACATTTCCGCAAAATTACAAGAAATACATCGCGTAGCAGATATAAACAATTAGCCTAGTGCTTAAAGTTATCTTTCATAAATCAATATTCAGTTTTTTAGTCTTCGTTCGATAAGGGTAAAACAAAAATCTTCTCAAATGTTTCAGAATAGGATACAAACTTCCAGTCCTCATCCGTATATCCCTCTAGAGTTCTCTAAAGGGGGTATCACACTGGGCCAATTCTTGTCATTCTTCAGCAAAAAATGGAGCTACCGCCAGTCTCCAGCACAAATCTCATCATTTTGATGGAGCTAGGATGCTTCCCGCACTGGATGGGAAGCTCCATTTTTTTATGGAGGTAGATTGTCAGCCTCTTTACAGCTCGCATTTAATTTCATTGATATCTCAAGTATATGACGTCGAAATATATATTTTGCTATATAATTGTGTGTTTTGATTGTGAGAAGGGCTGCGGATAGACATAAACTAAGTGAATTAATGCTAAAATAGCTACACCACTTGCAGCTAAATAACCACTTCCTATACCTACGCCACGGCGATTGGTATGAAACGAAAACATTCGGTTGTGTAGCAGGAGGAACTGTTTTTCAGATGCCTATTTACTAAGAATCATTTAACAATATATTTAACCTAGCATAACCTAACCTAGTATATTAGTGGACTATTTAATAATGTAAAATGTAAAAATATATTGTAACATTACCAAATTATTGAGATAAATACAGGTCTACCCGCATACACAGGATTATGCCTACAACCTCCGAAAAGTTAAAAATATTTCCTCATATATGCTCCAAATATAAAACATAATCACGCAAACTTGTAGATTGAGTCATATTGAAATATAAGTGTCGATATAAATCCATATTACTCTAAATTATTGGTGAAACAGCACAATATAAACGATCGTTTAGTGCCGAGGTAACGACAGGGGCTCCGTCAGGCTATAGCCTATATTTTGCGAAAAACTTCCTCATAGCTACTTATATAAGCTTCACACGCAAAACATAGCAACATTAACGTATAGATTGGGTCCTATTACACAAAGTTTGTCAATATCAATCCATATTATTCTACAGTTTAAGTGAAACCACTGTTCTATAGCCTACGCCACGGCGATTGGTATGAATAGAAAAAGTTCGAAATATAAATTTCCTCATATAAGCTTCAAAATAGAACATTATAATTGATATTGGTTCAGGAGTAATTTATCGAGAGGACTTCCCTAGTGGTTAAGGCCCCATTAATTGCTCTTTCCATTCACATATGCATAGCCTACGTGAGTTGCAGTTGGGATGTGTGTACATGCTTAGATTGATATGCAGGATTCGAAGTTGCATAATAAATCGTAGGCAGTGTCCACCATTCTTTAACTGTCTTCGTGGCGCAATGCATAAGGTGTTGATTTTCGGTGTGAGCGTCCTGGGTTCGAATCCACGGACTGCCACATGTGTTTGTAATATTTCATTAATCGATTTTAGGAGTAGAGTTGGTTGTTGGATAGAACATAATAATTATAGAACCGGAGAAAATCCCATAAAATCAAATTATTACTATGAAAACTGTATAATAAGAAATATTGAATCGTTCTTCCGAGTGTACTCGGTCATAATTTCGTTATATGCTAAGCAATAAAAAAACAAAATATATGAAAGAAGAAGCATTTTTACCGATTATTTCATGTGTCACCATAATTAATTTATCATCAATCGGTACTTAACGGATAAAGATTATGCATGTGTAACCAAAATATTCACTTTATATTGATTTTCAGCAATAATAATTACGTTTAGTACAATCTATCATATTTCAATAGAAAGAGGAATGGCCAATCTCCAATATTACAGTATCAAAACCCACAAAGAAAATAAATTTTGATTGATAAAATGTATGCAGACTAAAAATAATTGTTTTTCCAACATCCTTTGACTTTGCAGTCGTAAATCCAAATTTGCAGCGATGACAATAGGTTTTTATATATGAATTGACAAGTATTTTTCACACACTCATAAAAAATGTAATCAGAATTTGTTTATCGGCAATAGTTTTTTATATGAATATAAATGGCACAAGAGTATACACTCATCGATCTCCAACTGGCACTCGTTATTCGTTAGCATTAACAATGCTTGTTTTCTTTCTTTCTCCGGTGTTTTAGAACTATAAACTATACTGATTATAGCTCATATTAAATGTTATAGTTCATGGTATGAGAAAGATAATATAACAAAATCCTAAGTCCTTATTCCTAAAATATTTGATTGTATATGAATATTTATATATAGGCATTCGCGTATCCGTGCATCTACGAACACCCTTCCTAAATACGCCAATCGCGGTTCCAAGCCTGAAAGAGATAAACCTAAAGTGTCCCGGTCTACATCATCTTGTTAGCCGGGATCAGAACACTAGGGAAGGGGTTTACTTTTACCCCCAACTCATTTAAATTAACATATGGAAGGGAGATTGAACCCCGGCCCAAAGTTTTAAAATACTACATAATATTCCCAACAAATTGTAATTGTAATCCAATTTAATACTTTATCGTTATAGTCAAGTTGCCAAAATGTTGACCCTGCAATGTTAATTACTGTAAACTTTTTTTGAGGAAATGTATTATATATGGTTAGGAGAGCAAAATTAGCTTGGTTGCTACTTGTGCAACCTTTAGCATTTCTCAGAATTCAAGATGGCGCCCTCTGCCATCTTGAATTTCGGCCAGTTTTCACCTTTGGATCTTGATGACATAGAGGGTCGTGTAATACCTCTTTTTAGGGGTTTTCCAGGACGGGGAGTCCATTTCCGGGGTTAATTTGTGGACATAGGGTGAGTATTAAGGTCAAACCAGAGGTCAGAGATCAAATTTTGCCTAAAATCTGGAAAATCACCAATATTGACCGATTGTATGTGGTTCATTGTCTTTCTATTCCAGCATTTTACTAGGTTGGATAGGTAGGTAGATATAATATGTTTGCTATGTCTACATGTAGGTATATCCCGGGAATCATTATATATTTTGTATTAAATTTTGTTTAGCAGGTTGAGCAATGGGTCAGAGTTCATTGAACACCAATATTCACCATACATGCACTCCCCATGCTGTGCGATCAGTGGTTTAACAACTTTTCTTCTCATTTCAGATTGTGACAAACCAGTGTAATCAGCATTGATACCCCCAGGCTGTCACACTCATCATGTCTGCTGGAGGGGAGAAGTGCCTGTTTAGTCCATGTAATGCCAGTGGAGCCCTGCAAACATTCAAGACCGTCGCTGTGAAGAAGATCATCGCTACAAGCAAAGTGAAGCAGGATGAACTGTACAGAACTCTCTCTGGAAGTAATATTCTAGCTCACAAGTCATGTTACTGTAGCTATACTTCGAGAAGTAGAAACAATGAACAGCCGAAGAGAAAGTCTACACTAATTGACAATGGTGTTTCCAAAAGATTGTTGAAGTCTCAATGTAGTGACTTTGTTTTCAAGCGAGACTGTTTGCTGTGTGGGAAAGAGTGTAAGCCGAAAGACAGCAAGAACCCACACAGCTGGGTGCAGGTCAGACAGTGTAAAACTTTAGATAGAAGTGGTGATATCACGTTCAAGCAACACTTGGAGGACATCTGTGATGAGAGACAGGACCAGTGGGCTAATGAGGTAGTTGTTCGACTCAGTGGGGTCATTGATCTGCATGCTTCTGACGCACAATACCATGTCTGCTGTTATGATAAATTTCGAGTTGTCCCAATGTCCTGCCCCTCCATGACGGCGCCTGTGGAAGAGGCGCTGAGGTCCGTGGTCACGACGATGGCTGAAAATATAACAGAGACGTGGACGACAGTGGAGCTGTACTCCATGTACATCGCTGCTTCGGGCACTGTGACAAGAAGACAGTTTGTGTCCAACATCACAGATTACTTCGGCGCCAAGCTGCTTGTACTCCACATCGAGGGTTGTGAAAGCGTAGTTGGATTTAAAGCCAGCCTCGGACAGTTTATCAAAATTGCCAAAAAAAGCAGCAGCGACAATGACGAGCTGGAGAAGATGGTGAGGAAGATTCGTGGTGAGGTCAGGGCGACACATAGGCCTGGAGACTACAACCTCAGTGACTATGTTCGTCACAAGATCATTGAAAACACCAGTGCTACTCTTCTTAAACTAGTATCTAGCCTTTGTATCTGGAGGCAACATCACAAAGCCATCCCTGACCCTAGCTCAGTGCATTCAACAGCACATTTGCGGTGCCGGCAGAAACCAGACTACACTCGGGCTCGCTGTGAAACTACATCACAAGCATGGTAGTTCAGAGCTCATCAAGACTCTCAATGAGCATGGTATCACAAGCACATATATTATGATGAAGTGCTGTGCTTCCGCAAGTCAGTGGCCAAGTTCGTGTTGGACAACAAATCAGATTACCACAAGAAACTTGGCTTAAGCACAGAGATCGGCCCTATCTTCAGCTGGGCTGACAACTACGATTTGTACATTGCGAGCCCAAATGGAATGAAGAGCACCCACGCCATGGTCATGGAGTTCACCCAGCATCCTGCTGGTATCATCAACACAGGAAACATTGGAGTGATGCAGCTGACTATTCCTCGACTCAAGAAACATGACATGTCCTCTGTGCGATTCACCCACCAGAGTATACAGCTGGAGCACTATAAGGGGCCTTCCAAGGTGAATCACCCCTGCTTCCGATGAAAGCTCTGTCCGCTGAAGAGTTGCAGGTTCAGTCCGCATCAGTCATGTTCAGTCAGGAGCGAGATGCGGCATGGTTGTCACAAGTCCACGGGAACGATAAGCCAGTTGAGTGGGCAGGCTTCAATGCTCAGCAAGACCGAATGGTGGCAGGTTCTGCCCAGAAGCCCAAGACACTGGTCGTGTTCGGACCGATGTTCGACTCACCGCCTGCTCACCCCGACACTGTAATAACTACGCTTGTGTATCTTGAGAGGACTCTCAATAGTTTTGGGATGCAGTACACTCACCTCACAGTTGACCTCCAACTGTATCAGACTGCATGCCTAGTTCAATGGAACGACCCTCTGCGCTGGACCAGCGTCATACTTCACCCAGGTATGATGCACACTCTCATGAGTTTCCTGGTCTGTATAGGAAAACTGATGAAGGCATCTGGTGTGGACATTCTCATCAGTGCAGCGTTTGCTGGCATCACCAGCATTGTCAACGGAAAGGCCTGGACCAATGCTCTACGGGCATACCGTCTCATCATTGCCGTGTTGCTTCAGAATTTCTTCTCGAATGGTGCCAAGACTTATGAGGAGCAGAGTGTCTACCTGGAGTCAGTCAGACAACACCCGACCGGGAGGCTATGGGTAAACTGCCTTGTCAAACCGACATTGTTGTCGCTTATGTTCCTGCGCGGAGAGAGGAACGGTGAATTCCTACTCCAACAGCACTGTCTCAAGGAGATGCTGCCATACTTCTTCACAGCAGGTCATCAGAACTATGCCCGCTATCTGAGCTGGTATGTGCGACAGATGGAGAACCTTCCCCAGCATGCCAAAGAGGACCTACTGGCAGGTGCGCACGTGTGTCGGCACTCAGATGGCGGAACCGCAGTGCCTGCAGATCAGTTCGGAGAGCAGAGATACATCAAACGAGGGAAGGGTTCTGGAGGTATGAAGGGCATTTCAACGAGCGCTGAGCAAGTGGCTGTGTGGGTGAATAGTTTCAGTGTGTGCACCCACCTTGACATTGCCATGGAACATATGTGCGATGAATCTGAGGAGGAACAGAAGCCACACGGTGGAGTAGATGGGGAAGAGAAGAGTAAGCACAAGGAGGAAGGAGAGAGAAGAAGGAGACTGGACGAGGCCGATCGGAGGAAGATCGCGATGGAACTGGAGAAGTACAGTCACCCTTTCAATGACCAGGAACCAGGTCTTTATAACATATGCAATGGACAAGTGGCAACAGACACAGTGAATGTTCAGACCGCATTGGCCATCGGGAGTGAGCAGAGCAGGCACTTCTCTGCTTCGCTGAGCAGTGAATTCCACAAGACAATAAAGAAGAAGGTCAAAACAATGGAGTCTCTCAAGAAGGCAGTCACTATCAAAGGGAAGGCCGTCTACGACATCAAAACTCTGTTCAGTCGGCTGTTAGTCGTGGGGCAGCAGCGCAGCATTGATATAGCCACTGTCTTCCAGTTTGAACTGAGTCCGGTCCCTCCAGCCCTTATCGACGAGTACGGCTGCTTGAGGAAGGGTGACAAGGCAGTGCTCGTCAAATCTCTTGGCGTCTTTGTCATGACTCAATCTGCTCCAGCTGTGGTGCTGGTTGATGGCGGTCAGCTTCTGTACCACGTTGTATGGCCAGTCTCCGGGACTACAGGAGAGCTGGCTGCAAGTTTCGGCACTAGACTGGCCCACTACTCTCCTGTCTCCAAGAAAATAGTTCTGTTCGACAGATATGACCAAGAAGCTCCCAGTGCAAAGGACCACGAGCGAACAAGAAGAGGAAGAGCCAAGGAAGTTCGGCTAACCGCAAATACTCCCCTTCCATGTCGAGAAGCTATTCTTCACAATTCCAAGAACAAGAATCTGCTCAACAACATTCTATGCGGCTATCAACTTCCACACAATATTAAACTCATCAACAAGCTGGAATGTGTCGTTACCCATGACGAGGCAGACATAACCCTCTGCAGCTACATGCTGAAAGCAGTGGAAGAAGGCGCCGAGACCATCCGCATCCTCAGTGATGACACTGATGTCTTTGTTCTCTTGGTGTACTGGACATCGAGGATGCGAGTTTCCGCCAAGATTGAAATGGAAAAATGGAATGGGGATGTCTTGAACATCAACGAAACTGTTTGGCGGTTAGGCCCGAGAAAGTGCAGCCAACTTCTTGGTGTCCATGCACTGTCAGGCTGCGATACAGTATCATACCCCTTTGGAAAGGGAAAGCTGTCAGCACTCAAACTCCTAGAGATAGATATACCAGGTCTCAATGAAGTGCTCGGACAGCCAAGCGTGACCCACACTCAGTTGCAGGAGACAGCATGCACCTTCTTCTTACCACTCTACGAACAGAAGAGTTGTACAACAATGAATGACACACATGCTCACTTCTACCGTGCCCGTAAGAAGCCTCCAGCACTGAAGAAACTGCCACCGACTGATGCGAACCTGCAGCTGCATGTGCTCCGAGCTCATCTTCAGATGCTACTGTGGAAGGCAGCGGACCAACGTGATCCACCTGTAGAAGCTAGAAATATTGCCAACTTTGGTTGGAACATCGAAAGCTCCACCATCACACCGGCCGTCTCAACAGCGCCAGTTGCTCCCCAAGCACTCCTGGATGTAGTTAGCTGTAGCTGCACTGCAGAGGGCAAGGATTGCAGTGGCACACGATGCAGCTGCAGCAGTGCAGGCCTTTCATGCACGGACTACTGTAAGTGCGAGGGAGGAGACATTTGCTGTAGTCCTTTCACCAGGAAGCACATGGATATAGAAGACGAAGAAGGGGAGCTAGATGTGGATAATGAATAAACAAACATATGATTCACTTCTTTTATATATATATATATATTTGCATATTGTAGTGGCTGACAAATAAATTCATATTCAAACCACATAAATGTGATTTTTCCAGATTTTAGGCAAAATTTGATCTTTGACCTCTGGTTTGACCTTGATACTCACCCTATATCCACAAATTAACCCCAGAAATGGACTCCCTGTCCTGGAAAATCCCTAAAAAGAGGTATTACACGACCCTCTATGTCATCAAGATCAAAAGTTGAAAATTGGCCAAAATTCAAGATGTCGGAGGGCGCCATCTTGAATTCTGAGAAATGCTAAAGGTTGCACAAGTAGCAACCAAGCTAATTTTGCTCTCCTAACCATATATAATACATTTCCACAAAAAAAGTTTACAGTAATTAACATTGCACGGTTTACTATAGGAAGTATAGGGGCGGCAACTAGACTATTACCATATTTCAACCCATAGTTATCACATGCCGCACCTCCATTCCCAATAAGCCTGTAAGCCCACACACAGTTCTCCTATAAACACTCCCACAGTTGCCTACATAAGTTCTACTGTTATCCACAGTCCCCATGCCCACATACACTGTGCACTGAGTGCATATTGGTTCTCATATCTACATATTTACACAATGCTCACATACCCCCACAAATGAAATTTGTTAATCTTTTGTAATAACATACTCATCACAATTCCTTCCACAACACCTACTGTATATTCCAACTTCAAAACCCACATCCACATTACTTTCCTCCACAGTTATGCTGTACACACATCCATCCATTATGTGCACACCCATACAGACACACACACACACACATTGGTACCCAAGATGGCGGGAGGATTGAAGGGGCTGAGCATAGCTCTCTCCCTGTGTATCATCCTTCTCAACATCCAGAGGGGCTGTGCCGATATACAGGTGCAGAGGGGACTGGTAGTGTACCAGGTCAACACTAAACAAGTACTGAGGGACCTCGTCACACAGAAATCACACACAAATGAAATTTATTTCACCATTCCTGCCTGGGCAGCTACATATATCGGGAAACCGCAGCGTCTTAGCAAACATTCTGGCACAACCTCGGTACATCACCTTTTGTGATCCACTCTAATAAGCTGTGGAGATAGAGAGACCAACCCCGGCCCCAGCCAACGTTGAAGAAACCTCACCACAAATCAAGTAAGGCAGACACCGACATTTCAACAGTCCCTAGCAGAAAAATTCACTATAACAAACTGGCACCAGCACCTCCCCTCTCGCTCACACACACCTCTGCCAGCCTGAGGTGGATTCACTAACGGTCGTACGATCCAAAAACTCTCTTACCGTTCCCTTACGTCTCAACGCTGGTATTCACGAAGCGTCGTAGCGGCCATCTTTGATCGTAGGAAGCCCCTTTCGCAAAGGGTGGTCCAGACCACCCTTACATGAATTTGACCCGGATATAGGTGCACAAATATCGATAACACAACCCACGACCATAACAAATTCGTCTGCAGTATAGCTCTTTATGACACACTAAGTCATTATTGAGGCAATAATAGCGCAATATGATTGTTAAATTGTGTTTACAACACCATTAAGGCATTTAGTACAAAGTATGAATATATTTGTAACCTTAATGTCTTATGACAGGCCGAATTAAGCTATGAATAGCCTACATATGCCAGCCTAGACCTAGTCAAGGTTAATTTATGCACAAATTCATGTGCTGCGACAGCACGTAGCCTACCATTAGTAGATTTTAACCCTCATTTATTGCGGAAATGTTTTATTCCAACTCCCAACCACCTCTTAGTTAGATTAGGGTAGCCTATTTCTCAACAAATTTGAAAGTATCACAGGAACAAAATGATGAAAAGAATTACCCCTAGGCCTAGCTTAAAAAATAAAGAAATAGCCTAATAAATGGTGTGAATAATTTTGTTTAGCCTAGCCTAGGCTATAACCTAGGTTTATTTTGAAAAAGTTAGGGCTATTTAGGCTAGAAAAGTTAGGCCTATGTATGGTATTTTGGTTAGGCTAGCAATGCCTAGCTGGGTTAGATTAGGGTAGCCTATTTCCTCAAATTTAAAAGTATCACAGGCAAAAAATTATGAAAAGAATTACACTAGGCCTAGCCTAAAAAAAAAAAAAAAATTAGAAGCCTAGAAGGTAAAGATGATGTTTGCAGGCGTACCGTCCTCCTTGTTAACTAGCCTAGCTGTTATTAGTCCCATGCTGGTAATATATTTGATGGCATTAAGTCATGGGAGTGAGGGGGACAAAGCCCCCCTCAACCTATCATTATATCCCATGGCCAACTGTTGGGTAATAGGTTGACTGGGGCTTTACCCCCCTCATCCCGCATGACATATTGTCATCACCATATATATTTCCAGCAGGGGGGGCAAATAACAGCTGGCCGTGGGATAATTTTGTTATTAAATGCAGCCAAATTAGACGCGAAGATAACCGAGCCTGCAACTTCATCTAAACAAGGACAGTACGCGGGATGGATGTAGTTTTCGGGCGTACGGTCATCATGTTGTGCGCTCGCAGTTACGTTCCCGTCTATTTCGACGATATATTTTCTGCTATTTGCCCCCTGTCATTACTACATGAATACTAGGTTAGGTTAGGCTAGGCTAATGTATTTTTATATCCAAAGGCAGTCATAATAGACAGGAACATGATGGGAAAGGTCCGACGCCACTACGCGTAGTGTAAACAAGGCTGGCGGTACGCCCGCACTTAACATTCTTACCCAGTACGCCCGCTAACACCACCCTTACCAAGGTAAGAGTTGTGTTAGCGTGTGTACCGTCCGCTTTGTTTACATAGTCGCACACTCTGTTATATTCGCATCTAATTTGACTGCTCTTATATGCCTCTGCTGGTAAATATATGATGATGACAATGTCATGAGGGGTAGGGGGGGTCTAAGCCCCCCTCATCCCATTATTGTATCCCATGGCCAGATGTTGGGTAAATCATTATGCTACCAACCGTGTGATACACTAGTTTAGTCAGTGACAGGAGAAGGTTGTGTTAATCTGAGCTCCTGCCCGGACCACTTACCAGTGACCTTTAGTGACCATTACACCTACCTGTGTTTGGGGGCAGTGCACTCGTGTTATATAAAAGTGTTATAGCTCAGTTTTTAGCTGTTAGTTTACTTGTTTTTGTTTTTCTGTACTTAGTTTCTTGCTCCTCGCTAAGCTTATTGGGATCATGGCAGGTATGGAGTGCGAGTCTCTAACTGATCTGCATCATCTTATTCTCCAGGAAAGAGAGGAGATGGTTGTGGTGAAGGAAGAGGTCTTGGCTCTAAGGGAGGTTAATGTTAAACTTCAGAGGGAAGTGGATTTGATTAAAGACGAAAATCTAGCTTTCAAGCTTAGCCAAGAGGAAATAAAGTCAAGTAAGGGCAAAAGGGAGGAAGTTGATGAAAAATTGTATTCATGGCAGGTTGTTAAAAATACGGGTGGGAAAGTCACACTCAAGAAGCAGGATAGTAGAATAGGTATGAGTGTGACAAATACATTCTCTCCTTTGCGAGACGAATGTGAGGGAAAAGATAGTCAGGATAAGGGAGGGATAACCGAAGTGCCTGCCGCCGACTCAGCTCCAACCTCTGACGCTGTGCTACCTACCACCACCACTACCCCTCCACCACCACCACCAAGGGAGCTTCTGCCACCACCGGGGGTTCTCCAACTGCAGCTGCTGGATCCTCCCGAGGGAAAGGTAAGTCTGTGTCCCGAGAAGGTAAGTCTGTGTCGATTGTGGGCGACTCCATGGTAAGACATTTAGTTAGGGCTACCCGCACTAAACTTAGGAAGGTTGTGTGTCTGCCTGGCCATGGAGTTGGGAGGGTTTTAGAGAAGATGGACCACATCTTGGAAGATAGTGGAGATAACCCCATTATCTGTCTCAGTGCCGGGAGTAACGATGTTGGTAAGGGTAGAAGTGAGGAACTGCTGCAGCAGTATCGGGATGTGCTAGATAAAGTTAGGATGAAGGGAGGGATCCCTGTAGTACATTGTATCCTACCCAGAAGAGGAGTTCCCAAGGAATGGACATCCAGGGCGATTGGTGTCAATTGCCGTTTGGAGAAATATTGCAAAGAAAAAGCAATACCATTCATTGATAACTGGGATAGTTTCTATGGGAGAGATGGGATGTACGCAAGGGATGGGGTTCATCTTTCACGGTTAGGGGTTTCTACATTAGCTAGTTCTTTAGATAGGGTGGTTGTGGGGTTTTGAACAGAAATATTGAGAGTGTAAATGAGAGGTTAAATGGAACAATTTTAGCGCCAGGCGAAAGCGATAAGGATATTCAGTCTCATGCTAAAAATGATGACTATAATGCAAATGATAGTAGTGATGGGGCAACGGAAGATGGAAATGTCGCTAAAAACAAAGGTAAATTAGGTATAAAGAAAAGAAGTAAATTGAGAGTATATTACACAAACTGTAGGAGTCTATGTAACAAAATGAACGAACTTAGAGCCCTTGTTAGCAAAGAAAATATAGACATAATAGCGCTAACTGAAACGTGGATTAATACAGAAACCAGGCATTTTTTTAGCAGAATTTGATATACCAGGATATAGTTTGTTTAAATATGACCGAACAAGTAAGAGGGGTGGCGGTATAGCAGTGTTTGTCAGGAGTACATTAAAAAGCTGTATTAAATCAGGTATTAGACTAAATAACGATAATGAAAGTGTTTGGGTGGAGGTTAACGAAGGTAGTGAGACCATAGTTATTGGAGTTATGTATAGACCGCCAAATATGAGTAGAAATGACGGAACGTCATTATGGGAGGAAATTAAAATGACATCAAGGTTTAGCAATGTGTGCATTATGGGGGATTTTAATTTTCCGAATATAGATTGGCAGCATCAAATAGGAGACTCTGATTCTGAGGAGTTTATAGAGGTAGTACAAGATAGTTTTTTATTTCAATTCATAGATACGCCGACTAGAGGTAATAATATTCTTGATTTAGTTTTCAGTAACAATGAACATATGGTAAATAATGTAGAGATAGGGGACCACCTAGGAAATAGTGACCACAATTCTGTGTATTTTAATATACAATGGAAAGGTAAAATACCAGAGAGAATACAACATTAATACCTGACTTTAGAAAAGCCAATTATGGTGGGTTAAGAAGAGCCCTATTAGCGGACCCTATGGTCAAAAAATTAAGTCGATCCAGGTGTCCAAATGAGTGTACCCCGTCTCAGGCACCTGTCATCTTAAGTCAGGAAGAGACGTCAACCTTGGTAGATACATACGATAATTTTATCAAGTCAGTATTCAATGCACAAAATAAATACATCCCCAAAAGAAAATTTAGATCAACACAGAACCAACCCAAATGGATGAATAATAGACTATTAGATCTTCTAGGACAAAAGAGAGGAATATATAGAAAAATTAGAAAAGGCGAAATTCACCTACTTGCTTACTATCAGAATCTATCAAGACAGGTAAAAAAGGATATTAGGAAAGAAAAAATAAATTATGAAATTAAGGTTGCCAATGACTCAAAAAATAATCCTAAAGCTTTTTACCAACTATATAAATCCAAGGTTAGAGATGTAATTGGTCCCCTTAAAACTTCGATAGGAGAAATGACAGAAAATGATTTAGAAATGTGCAGTACATTAAATAGTCAATTTCTTTCCGTTTTCACTAATGAAAATTTGGCACAGTTTTCAGAAGTCCGTAAGGTATATAGCGATAGTATAGAAAATAGGTTAAGTACGGTTACTATAAGTAGAACTGATGTGCTTAAGGAAATTGACAGACTGAAACCTCATAAATCGCCTGGTCCTGATGAGGTATATGCTAGAGTATTAAAAGAATGTAGGGATGAGTTAAGTTACCCATTAACATTTTTAATTAACAAGTCATTGGAGACAGGTATAATTCCAGAAGCTTGGAAGCTTGCAAACGTAGTTCCGATCTTCAAAAAAGGTGACAAATCAATAGCATCCAATTACCGTCCCATTAGTCTTACATCAATCATAGGAAAGCTACTAGAGTCAATTATTGCTAGGAAAATTAGAAACCACTTAGATACATTTAATTTAATAAATTCTTCTCAGCATGGATTCACTCAGGGACGTTCTTGCCTTACTAATTTGCTTAGTTTTTTCTCAGAGGTATATGAAGCAGTAGATAATGACAAGTCATATGATATAATATATTTAGATTTCAGTAAAGCTTTCGACAGAGTCCCCCATGAGAGATTGATGAGAAAGGTTGAGGCGCATGGAATAGGTGGGGGGTTGTTGGGATGGATTAGGTCATGGCTAATTGGTAGGAAGCAGAGAGTCAGCATAAATGGTACGAAGTCAGAATGGGGAGCAGTCAAAAGTGGTGTCCCCCAGGGATCTGTATTAGGTCCTCTGTTGTTTGTTATATACATAAATGACCTTGATTTATCTATAACTAGTAGGATAAGTAAATTTGCAGACGATACCAAAATGGGGAGAACAATTGATTCAGATAGAGATATAGAGTGCCTCCAAAGGGATCTAGATACCTTACACGAATGGTCAGTAAATTGGCAGATGAAGTTTAACATTGACAAATGCAAGGTATTAAAGATAGGGAAGATGCATACAAATGTTAAATATAAACTAGCTAATGTGGAATTAGAAAACTCGAATTGTGAGAAAGATCTAGGTGTGTTTGTTAGCAATGATTTGAAGCCTAGACAACAGTGTATAAGCGTTCGAAACAAGGCAAACAGGATTCTCGGGTTCATCTCAAGGAGTGTGAGTAACAGAACTGCTGATGTTATCTTAAAACTTTACTTGTCATTAGTGAGACCCCATATGGATTATGATGTTCAATTTTGGTGTCCTTATTACAGAATGGACATAGATTCATTGGAGAGAGTACAACGTAGAATGACAAAAATGATCCATAATATTAGAAATCTTCCGTATAAAGAAAGGTTGAAGAAATTAGGCTTACATTCGTTAGAGAGATGCAGAATTAGAGGGGATATGATAGAGGTGTTCAAGTGGGTTAGTGGGATTAACAAAGGGGACATGACAAATGTACTAAAGCTCAGTGATAGCGAAAGAACTCGTACCAATGGTTTCAAATTAGATAAATTTTGTTTCAGAAAAGATATAGGCAAATATTGGTTTGGTAACAGAGTTGTAGATGGGTGGAATGGACTACCAAGTGCTATAGTGGGATTAAAAACGATAGGGAGCTTTAAGATAAAATTGGATAAGCATATGGACGAGAAGGGTTGGGTGTGAAGGGGGATCAGCAGGGTTGGGCCAATCAGCGCTCTGCAGACCCCCGTAATCCTGCGTTAATCTCTAACCGTTTTGGTAAGATGATCCTCAGGTTTTTTTTTTTTTTTTTTTTTTTTTTTTTTTTTTTTTTTATATGTGATTGAGGCAAAGGCATAACTGCCTATAGCGAGTGCCTCCCCCATAGTTGAAAGTGACAGGGCCAAAATCAAGGGACGTTCGAGCCAAAATGCCTGGACACACGGAGTTTGAAGCAATTAAAGTCATAGGAAGAGGGAAAGACTGCTTCTGGGAGAGTTCCAGAGCTCAGCTGTTGAGTAGAAGAAAGTTTGAGAGTAACGTTTCACTCTTGGGTTGGAGAGTTGCACAGAGTAGGGGTGGGATTGAGTTGCAAGACGGGTACCACGTGCCCTACGTAAAGGAGGTGGTATGCACTGGGATAGCTCTGAGGAACACTGATTATTATAGTAGCGATAGAATAGCGAGAGAGATGCAACATTGCGGCGGAGAGAATGAGATTGCAGAGAGTTGGTGAGTGGACGGGAGTTAATGATACGAAAGGCCTTCCTTTCAACTTTGTCTAGGAGAGCGGTGTGAGAGGAACCTCCCCACACATGTGAACAATACTCAATGTAGAGTGTTGAGCCTATAATTGGGCTTTGTAATTGGGGTTGTGTGGGACAGGGATCTGCCTTGCTTAGGCCAATCGGCTTTCTGCAGACTCCCATTTTCTTATGTTACTAATATATATATATAGGCCTATGCTAGGCCTATTTTGAAAAGGTAGATAGGCCTTGAGGTGTTGTGAATACAAAAATATTACCCTAGGACTATTTTGAAAAATTAGGCCTAGGCTAAGTCTGGCATTTTGGCTTGGCTAGAACTGCCTGTGTAGGCCGACATAGTAAAGTCTGGCATTTTGGTTTGGCTAGCCTGTCTAGGTGTAGACATGGTAAAGTAGAACAATTATACAATATACTGTGGTTAAGGTATAAATAATACACTAATCTCCCAACTATAGGCTATAGCCTAACAGATGATTATCAACGATCAATCCGTCAGAAATCCTTTAACTTTGGCCACTAACAGGCTTCCCTGTAGCCTAGCTAGGATAATTTCTTATCATCAATTCACAAGATACTCTATTCTTCTTCCTGTTGGCTGTGGTGGATCGAATTAGCCATGCTAAACAATGAAAAACTCATAAATTAAATTATAATAGGTTTGTCTTGGCGCTTCGGTCATGTGGGTGACATATTGTTTATTTACAAAGGCCAAGCGCCTGATTGGTCAAGAGAAGCCTCGGTGAAAATAACCGAAAGGGAGCCGTAAGGGAGCTCAACGATGCGTTCGTAAATACACCTTCCGCACTCCCTTAGGAACGATCGTAGGTTGCTGTACGACATCGCACGCTACGACCGTTAGTGAATCCGGGTCAGGCCGCCAGGCATCCATCACCTCAGCGTCACCACCCTATCAACACAACACTACCCTCAAAGGTACTATCACTACAACAGATATCGGCGACCCAAGTAGCTCAACATGCACACCAGAACAACTAAAAAAGCAGGTAGCACTCGCAAACACATCACCAGTGAAGTAGCAACAACGGCCAAGGAAAACAACAACAGCAAACAACCACAACAGTGCCACCGCGGAGAGGTACAGGTAGGGGTGGGGGTGGGTCAGGGAGTAGACCAAGGCGCAACCTGTCCCCCGCCCTCGCTCACACGCCGGCACCACTCAGCTGATCGGCCTGGGCCAAACCACACCTCCAGACGTTCGATAAACAGTAAGAGGAAATTATGTATAGTCTGTACTATTGGATTCAGCAATAGGAGTACACTTTTACAATGTAACAGTTGCAATGAAATTGTACATAACCGATGTACTTACGTTAACAGTAGAAACGAAGTTGAATGCGTTAAATGTGGGACATCAGCAGTACGAAATCAGACAAACATTTGTGATGTATGTGAATCACCCATAACACGACAACAGAGGATCCAAAACTGTGTTAAGTGTAAAACTGTAGCTCACATGAAGTGCATTTCTAAGAAGACCGACAGTAAAGAACATGACTTTTTATGCAATAAGTGTGCCTTGCATTTATTATCGAATGTTAATGTAAATGAAACAACTAACAACTCAAAATCCAGTCAGGACACATTCAAAGATGAATATAGAGTTTTCACCAACAAAGGGCTCCATCTTATCCACATCAACGCCAGATCAATGTATCATAAATTGTCAGAAATAAACTTGTTAGCTAATAAGACCAAAGCTTCAATAATTGCGATTACAGAAACCTGGCTTGCTCGAGTATAAACGATGGTGAAATAAACATTCAAGGTTTCAATATGGTTCGTAATGATCGTAATAGACAAGGGGGAAGAGTATGTCTGTATGTAAAAAACAACCTCACACACACAATTAGGAACGACCTCAATGTAGAAAACCACGAAGCTCTTTGGATTGACTTACACCTGCCTAGGACAAAACCCATCACAATTGGAGTGTGCTATAGGCCACCAGACGACACACAATTCTTAAAAAAAAAATGAACGAACTTTGTCATTACTAGACCCCCGGAATGAATCTATTATACTAGGGGATTTTAACTTGTGTTACAAACAACGAAATAATAGGCTTGTATGAGAATATAGGCACATACTGACAATGCACAATCACAAACAACTCATCACAACCCCCACACGTATCTCTGATAACACTGCTACAATATTAGACCATGTAAATTGTAACAGAGAGGACAAAATATCACAATCAGGGGATATACAAACGGGGATAAGTGATCACTTCGTCACATATTGTACACGTAAAACTCCAAAAATACCCTAGAGAATCACAAGGTCATTAGAACAAGGTCACTCAGAAACTAAACAAATATTTTTTTTTTTTTTACATTCTATGGAATACAGATTGGTCTCCAGGGTTTGGAAATACAAACGTTAATGACGCATGGGTTGGCTTCAGAACCATCATCACAAACATCCTAGACGAAATATCACCTCTGAAAATATACGAATTAAAGCAACATCAGACCCATGGATCAACAATGACATACTACACCATTTGGAACATAGAGACAAACTGTTAAAAGGGCTAGTGAAACATAGACAGGATCAAGGTCTGAAACATGAGTTCAACAGGGCTAGGAATAAACTAAGTAGGAAAATTGAATCAGCAAAATATAATTATTTCCACAGTAAGGCAGAGGAATATCAGAGTAACCCCAAACAACTATGGAGGCACTTAAAAACAACGGGCTACAGCAACAAGGCAAGGGATTCATCTAACACTAATATTGCTCTCAAAATTAATGATCAGGTTTGCCATGATAAACGACAAATTTCAACCTACTTCAACTCCTTCTTCACCTCTATAGCAAAACACTTGCACAGAACCTACCGCAACCTCTCGGTAAATAGCCTACACCACAACAACTGCCACCTTTCAAAATTTCTACAGGGATAAAGGCGTACACCCGAACACTTTTGGATTGCAAAATGTTACACCAAAATACACATTTGAGGAGCTCTCTAACCTAAATGTACATAAAAGCACAGGACCAGACAAAATTCCTGCCAAATGTCTACGAGATGGAGCCATTGGTATAGCTGCTATAGCAGGTCCCCTAACCCACATCATCAACCTGTCAATTAACACCAACACTGTACCTGCTGAACTGAAGGAAGCTATTGTAACCCCTCTATTCAAGAAGGGAAATAAATTAGATGTTAGTAACTACAGACCAGTTAGCATATGTATTGTATCAAAAATCCTTGAAAGAGCTGTATACACCCAACTTGAACACTACCTCAAAGAAAATTATCTATTCTATAAGTTTCAATCAGGTTTCAGAGGCATGTACTTGACAGACTCCTGTCTCATCCACTTAACAGATCACATTCGTAAAGAACTGTCTAAAGGTAACTACACCGGTATGGTTCTTCTTGATCTACAAAAAGCGTTTGATACAGTAGACCATGATATCCTTTGTAATGAACTACAAGCAATGGGCATTGGGTCAGTGAACTGGTTTAAATCTTATCTTAGCGGTAGAACACAAAGAGTCAAAATTTATAATAATCTTTCTGATCCTATGCCAATTAACTGTGGGGTCCCGCAGGGAAGCATCCTTGGTCCCTTACACTTTCTCTGTTATGTGAACAACATGGAACTGAGCGTATCAGTTAGTGGGATTAACAGGGGGTTAGTGGGATTAACAAAGGGGACATGGCAAATGTACTAAAGCTCAGTGATAGCGAAAGAACTCGTACCAATGGTTTCAAATTAGATAAATTTCGTTTCAGAAAAGATATAGGCAAGTATTGGTTTGGTAACAGAGTTGTAAACGGGTGGAATGGACTACCAAGTGCTATAGTGGGATCTAAAACTGTAGGGAGCTTTAAGATAAAATTGGATAAGCATATGGACGAGAAGGGTTGGGTGTGAAGGGGGATCAGCCGGGTTGGGCCAATCAGCGCTCTGCAGACCTCCATAATCCTGCGTTAATCTCTAACCGTTTTGGTAGGATGATCCTCAGGGTATTAGAGTGTGAAGCCTATAATTGGGCTTTGTAATGAATTGGGGTTGTGTGGGACAGGGATCTGCCTTGCTTAGGCCAATCGGCTTTCTGCAGACTCCCATTTTCTTATGTTCTTATGTATCCTTTAACTTTACTTGTCATTAGTGAGACCCCATATGGATTATGCTGTCCAATTTTGGTGTCCTTATTACAGAATGGACATAGATTCATTGGAGAGAGTACAGCGTAGAATGACAAAAATGATCCATAATATTAGAAATCTTTCGTATGAAGAAAGGTTGAAGAAATTAGGTTTACATTCGTTAGAGAGACGCAGAGTTAGAGGGGATATGATAGAGGTGTTCAAGTGGGTTAGTGGGATTAACAAAGGGGACATGACAAATGTACTAAAGCTCAGTGATAGCGAAAGAACTCGTACCAATGGTTTCAAATTAGATAAATTTCGTTTCAGAAAAGATATAGGCAAATATTGGTTTGGTAACAGAGTTGTAGATGGGTGGAATGGACTACCAAGTGCTATAGTGGGATCTAAAACTGTAGGGAGCTTTAAGATAAAATTGGATAAGCATATGGACGAGAAGGGTTGGGTGTGAAGGGGGATCAGCCGGGTTAAGCCAATCAGCGCTCTGCAGACCCCCATAATCCTGCGTTAATCTCTAACCGTTTTGGTAAGATGATCCTCAGGGTATTAGAGTGTGAAGCCTATAATTGGGCTTTATAATTGAATTGGGGTTGTGTGGGACATGGATCTGCCTTGCTTAGGCCAATCGGCTTTCTGCAGACTCCCATTTTCTTATGTTCTTATGTTCTTAATATTGTGAGGGGAGTCTGACCAAAGGCATTCCCACAGATCCTTCCTAAGTTGTATAAAGTCGTCTAATGATGGCCAGAACTAACTGTCAAAACGCGTCATGATTCTCAAGGGGTTAATAGCGAGTTTTTCAGTTGGGTATCATTTTAGGTAGTTGCGATTTTTTGCATACAACTGTACTATTCGGTAATTATGCAATAGTAAAACAATGGAGAGAGAGAGAGAGAGAGAGAGAGAGAGAGAGAGAGAGAGAGAGAGAGAGAGAGAGAGAGAGAGGGGTAGAGGTAGTGAGAGTACAGCAGAAAGAAGAGATATAATATAAATACAAATATATTAAAAACATTATATGAATGTTTTGTTTTCTTTAATTTCTATTTGCAGTATTATATGCAAATAGAAACTCAAGTTAAAGCATATAATATATACATACGACAATAAAACAAAATATATATGCAATGAATACAATGAATGCAATGAAAATGATCCATAATATTAGAAATCTTCCGTATGAAGAAAGGTTGAAGAAATTAGGTTTACATTCGTTAGAGAGACGCAGAGTTAGAGGGGATATGATAGAGATGTTCAAGTGGGTTAGTGGGATTAACAAAGGGGACATGACAAATGTACTAAAGCTCAGTGATAGCGAAAGAACTCGTACCAATGGTTTCAAATTAGATAAATTTCGTTTCAGAAAAGATATAGGCAAATATTGGTTTGGTAACAGAGTTGTAGATGGGTGGAATGGACTACCAAGTGCTATAGTGGGATTAAAAACGATAGGGAGCTTTAAGATAAAATTGGATAAGCATATGGACGAGAAGGGTTGGGTGTGAAGGGGGATCAGCCGGTTTGGGCCAATCAGCGCTCTGCAGACCCCCGTAATCCTGAGTTAATCTCTAACCGTTTTGGTAAGATGATCCTCAGGGTATTAGAGTGTTGAGCCTATAATTGGGGCTTTGTAATTGGGGTTGTGTGGGACAGGGATCTGCCTCGCTTAGGCCAATCGGCTTTCTGCAGACTCCCATTTTCTTATGTTCTTATGTTCTTATGTATCATATCGTGTAAATTATTACTGTATGCTGACAACTGTGTGCTTCTGGTTTCAGGAAAAGACCCAAATATGTATTGCCGCCTCACTTTCCAAAGAACTAGAATCGTGTAGTGATTGGCTAGTGGACAATAGACTACCTGTTCACCTGGGCAAGACAGAAGCCATCTTATGTGGAATAAAACGCAAATTGAAAGACATTGAGGGCTTCTCGGTCAACTATAATGATATTCCCATAACAACAGTGTGACAAGTTAAATATCTCGGACAAAAACTAGACTCGACTCTGTCAGGTGAAACAATCTTGGAATCGATCCTGAGTGAATGTAGAGCACGTACAAAATACCTTTTGGGACCTTTGGACCTTTGGATGTGTTCGCCGCTCCTCTAGCGGCACTAAAGACGCGACGCCCCTCATTATGGGTGGTGATTTGGTGCAGTAGACTGTTTGAAGCGACAGCTCGCTCCCTTGCGAGGATGGGCTCGTTTGGCACTTTTTGCAGTTCGACATCTAGGGCTCTCTTGAAGTTGTCTAACGAGATGTCCCTCATGTCTCTTACTCGCCGTGGGAGTTTGTTGAAGAGACGTGGGCCTCTGTGTGATAACCAGCCCTCTCGCAGAGAGCCCATAGCACCCCTGTTATTCATCCGGGGGATTTCGCATTCCCAGCCTCTCCTATCACTGAATTTCATGACTATCGGAGTATGTAGGTTTGGTACTAAACCCTCTGCGATTTTCCACGTGTATATTATTAGGTAACGTTCTCTTCTACGTTCCAGTGAGTACAGATTCAGTGCTCTTAAACGCTCCCAATAGTGTAGATGTTTTATCGAACTTATATGCGAAGTGAAATTTCTTTGTACACTCTCTACGTCATTTATTTCACCTGCTTTGTATGGGGATGTTAATACGCTACAGTATTCAAGCCGCGGTAGCACTAGAGATTTGAAGAGCGTTATCATAGGCAATTCACCGCGTGTTTTAAAAGTACGCAGAATCCAACCCGTTAGACGTTTCGCAGCTGCCACTTTGACCTGGTTATGTACTTTGAAACCCATATTTTCAGACATTAATACCCCAAGGTCTTTCACACTGTCTTTCCGTTCTATTATGTGGTTAGATTCTGTTAAGTAATTTGTAATTTCTTTAACACCATTATTATCTCCGTACTGTATTAATTGGAATTTTTCCTCATTGAATTGCATGTTGTTTTCCCTGGTCCACTGGAACACTACATTCATGTCTTCCTGCAGTCGGCCCGTGTCCTCTTGTGTGTTTACTATCTTGCTTAATTTTGTGTCATCAGCAAAAGACGACACCGTACTGTGTCTGGTGTTGGTATCTATGTCGCAAATTAGTATGAGGAACAGAAGGGGCGCTAGCACTGTTCCTTGGGGCACTGAGCTTTTGTCATCCGAAGGCTCAGAAGTGACTTGGTTTACTGCTACCGATTGTTTTCGGTTTACGAGGAATTGTATATCCACCGTCCGATTTTCCCAGTTATACCTTTTGCTTTCAGTTTGTGGGCTATTATACCATGGTCACATTTATCAAATGCCTTAGCAAAATCGGTGTAAATGACATCCACGTTTTTTTTTTCTAGCGCTTTAAGAATTTTGTCATAGTGTTCCAAAAGTTGTGAGAGACATGATCTTCCCGCTCTGAACCCATGTTGACCGGTGTTGTGTAGTTCATTTGTCTCCATGAATGTTGAAATTTTGCTTCGCAGGACTCACTCGAAAACTTTAATGATGTGAGAGGTTAGAGCTACCGGGCGGTAGTTTTTTGGTAGTGCTTTACTCCCTCCTTTATGCAGTGGGACAATTATTGCGTTTTTCAAGCTATCTGGTATGTCACCAGTGTCTAGACTCCTTCTCCACATTATAGCCAGGGGTTTTGAGAGGTTTTCCTTACATTTTTTCATTAGGATCGAATTCCAAGAGTCCGGGCCTGGTGCCGAGTGGGATGGCATGTTGGAAATGGCCTCTTCTATGTCTTTTGGACCGAAATCAATATCCAGCATCTGAGGGGTTTCCGTGGGGGAGGTTTCCATGAAAAATATATTTTGGTCTCTGATGACTTTTGTTTCATCAGGCTCACTGAATGCCATTTCATACTGCCTGCTTAAGAGTTCGCTCATTTCCTTTTTGTCTCCTGTGAAAGAGCCGTCCCCTTTGCTCAGTGGGCCGATGTTTGATGTTGTTTTAGCCTTTTGTTTGGCGTATGAAAAGAAGTATTTGGAATTTTCCTTTATACCTGCAATAGCTTTCCTCTCCTCTTCCATATGTTGTAGTTCATATGATATTCTTAGCCTTTGTTCAATTTCCACAATTTCTCTATCTATTTCGACCTTTTGCCTATCCTGTAGATTTTGATGTGTGCGTCTTTGTGTGAGTAATTTTCTTCTTCTGTACAGCATCCTCCTTTCCCGATCTTGTTTGCTTCTTCGTTTTGTTTGTCTTGCAGGTATATGGTGGCTACAGATTTGGGTCATGGTTTCTGTTATTAAGACTAGACATTCTGCTGGTGTCAGGTTATCCATTAAATCTTCCCAGTCTATTTCCTCCATTTCTTGATTTACCTCTTCCCACCTAATGTTTTTGTTATTGAAGTTAAATTTACTGAAGGGGCCGGTTTTTGTTCTCGATTCTGAGGTTGTCTGTACACTTTCTAAGGTTGTTTTGATCTCAATTAATTTATGATCTGAGTATGTTGTGTCCGATATGTTAATGCTGTGTACTAGAGAGTCGTTGTTAGTGAAGACCAGGTCTAAGATATTGTTTTCCCGTGTGGGTTCAGCAATATGTTGGGTAAGACTAAAAAAATCACAAAGTTCAAAAAGCTCTCTCGTATTAGTATTTGCTTCTCCGGTGTTATTTGCCACTAACTGGTTTTCTAGTTGTCTCCATTTAATGTTTGGTAGGTTAAAGTCTCCTAGCCATATAATATTTGGTGTTGGGTTCCCCAGGGTTTCCACTTCTGATTTTATTTTGTTGAGCTGGGTTTTGAATTCTTCTCGGGATGAGTCTGGAGGCCTGTATGTAACAATAACTGCTAAATTTAGGGATTCTATTTTAACTCCAAGTATTTCCACCACTTCATTACTGTTATTTAGGAATTCAGTACATATCA
The DNA here is from genome assembly GCA_032716605.1 of Paralithodes platypus. Taxonomy (NCBI): domain Eukaryota; kingdom Metazoa; phylum Arthropoda; class Malacostraca; order Decapoda; family Lithodidae; genus Paralithodes; species Paralithodes platypus. The sequence goes on from CM064540.1 coordinate 17,867,741, forward strand.
GTGAGTCATGTATGTACAAGGCTACACCTCCATGTGATCTATGCGTTCTGTCCGCCCTATGTAGGTTGTAACCAGGAACCTGTATAGACAGGTGGGATGCTTGCCAGCGGTGACCAAAAAGACCCTACGCCAAGCGCGTGTTCAATGTCATTTTGACTATTCTGTGTCATCCTGTGTCATCATCTAAACCAGCAAAGCACAAACTTCAGGTCACTCAAAATAAAATGGTTAGGTTCATGCTGAACCTAGGACCTAGATCGCATGTTGGCCAGGAAAAACTTCAGTCACTTGGTATGCTCAATGCCTCTGACAGTGCCAAACAAATCAGACTCATTAATGCCTTCAAGATATTTTACGATAGGGCTCCAGAGTATTTAAAGAGTAATTTTGTTAAAGCAAATGAGAGGATTGGACACAATACAAGGAATAGGATGTATAATTTTACGGTCCCGAGAATCCAAGGACAGGGTAAGCTAACATTCTTCTTCACTGCCATCAAAGACTGGAACAACCTACCCCAGTCATTCCGTGAAAAGAGAACACTGTATTCCTTCAGACGTAGCTTGAAGGAGCACCTGAACCGAACAGCTGCGAGAAGGGAGCACCAAGCTTATGTCTACTACTAAATACGACATAAGAGATAGGCAAAACAAACTGAAATGATTATTGAAATATTTTGACCAGTCCAACTATAGAATGTAAGGTATCTTAATATAACCCCCTAGAACTACTTTCTCTAAAGTATCTACATTTGTTATCCTCCCCTTTTTCCCCAGCTAACCTAATCCCACAAGGACCCCAATGGAAATACGCCTAACGGCCTTATTGGGCTATCCTTAGTTGGAATTATGCAACGCTGGTACATGTCATATTTGTAACATATTATGTGGTACCAACATTGTAAAATGCTAACTAAATAAATATTATTATTATTATCATTATTATTATTATTATTATTATTATTATTCTCTGCCGCCACAGTAAACCCCACACCGTCTAATATCCTGACTCCCTCCTCTGTGTTCCTCCTCAACCCATTCACGACACCCCCAAGCCGCCAGTGTTGTCGGCACACAGTCTGACAACCACAATCCTCAGCCCTCACACAACACTCCCAGCCAGTGCAGGATCACCAAACAATTAACCGACCACTCATCCTGCCCCGCACCACTCTTCACATCCGATCATTAACCAAAAATTAAACAACGCAACCACCACCACCGCCAAATGTTTATTACCACTAGCCTAGCTGTGACTCATAAACCAGAGTTGTATAGTGGTTCTGCTTTCTCTATGATAATTCATTACGAATTGTAGATCATAAAAATGCATTGTGATTGTGAACTTCAGAGAAGAAAAAAAAAAAAAAAAAACATAGGGTACGGTGTGCGCGGTGCTCATTCGGTAATAGCTCTAAGGTATAAAGCCCAGTCCACACGGTCAGCCATATATGTGCCGAGATACGGGCGTGTGACATTACACACGGAAAACGGGACATGGACAATTGAAGTTGAAACAAAAGTGAGTGCCGCACCTCCTGGTATCCCAGAGTGCGGCACGGACTAATCTCGTCGCACGTATGTCCAGACTCTGGATACTTCAGTTCATATACAAATAGGATAATTAAGCAAAATAAAATGAAGTTCGTTCGTTTCGTTCATCCTATTTGAGTGGCTGTGATTCGCGGTAGTATAATAATAATAGTACAATGCCTAGTAAATAATATATATTGCAGTAATAAAATCATGCTTGATAGTAAAGTTTAGTTACGTAGCTTTTGTTATAGCTAATTCCAGACGATTTTACTCAGTTTAAGAAGAATCTTTAGGAATTTGAGAATTAAAGGTAATTTTTAATTAAGCTGACTGGTTATATCTAAGTTGAAACAATTGTTTGGAGGTTGATAGAATTGAAGTTGGACATTAATTATATATTGTCTGATTATTCACAGTCTGAGCTTATGATTCAGATTACAATTCAACTCACGGCAGTAGTTGTGCGTATGAATGACATCCAACCGTCAGCTTATATAATTATGTTAACCTCTTTACGAGTATTATATGATAACACGGGTATTCTGCCATGTGTAGCCTGCCATTGCTGCCGTGGCCGCAGTCAGGTATAAGACTACGGATATAGGACGTTTCGTCACCAACCTGTTTCGTCACTGCAATCTCGGACATTTCGTCACCATAATTAGCTACCACCATTTGGACCTTCATTAAGTATTTATATTAATAAACTGTGATGATAACGTATTACTTGGTTTCATATTAGGATAAGTATAGAACGGTAGGTATTACTCAGATATGGTTTTTGTTAGAACGTAGTCCTATATATTTAACCCTTGTCTAGCGGAGGGTTTTGGGCTTATTTGGGCATATTCAGGCCCTCCTGAATGATAAATCAAGTATCTGCAAGAAAAGAAATGTATTCAGCAAAAAACTAGGCGCTAAAAGCTTCAAAATGAGACCAGAACGAGCTACGTAGCACTCGTGGTTCTCATACAGTGGTACCAGTAACATGGGAGTTTAGCATATAGCGGTATATTTTTCCCAGCTACGCTACTGGCTACACTGCCGGCCTCTCGAGAACACAGGGAAGGTGAGTTAGTGGGCGGCGGTAAGCCCTGGGTGTCGGCCGTGTGGCCTGCTGCGCTCCCACCCATTTGCACTCGATTTTAACCCTTTAAAAGCCTTAATAATGCTCCTAACTTGCTGCTTTTTGGATACGGACTTAAGTCGGGCCCCGCTCTTTAAGTGTTAATAGTGGCCCCTCCATCATTGAAGATCTGCCTATTAATATAATAGTCTCCATTCAACACCCGCGTCAGCCGTTTTGAATATACCGCCGCGGGGATGAACAGAGTATTCCTCACAAGTGTAACGCAACTTCTCTTATGGAGTCATCTATAGATCGGATACCCACCACGAAAAACTTTGTAAAAAATAAGAGAAGAAAAAGAAAAAATTTAACTTAAACGCTTTCCACTTTCGGTGGATTTCTTGCGTTGTGGCAACCAAGCCGCTCCTCGCCAGGGGGCCATAACCTCCTTCTCTTCCCCGTGCGCAATCAAGTCGGGCGTGTCTCGCCTGCGCTGCTTCATTCGTCGTTCACTCAGTTTCTCGTGAGTCCTTATTCATTTGTATATATCTGAGTTGTATTGAACAGGGTTTAGGTCTAGCTAGCACAGGCTACCCGTTGGTTGCCCGCAGGAAGTGTTAAATTAGGGTACTCTCAGGCGCTTACGTGTTCTCCAAGTCAGTCGCCACGTGTGTGTTTTCTCTTGTTTTTACGCGCCTTAGCTGTTCATTATTTCTAGTTACCAGACTGGTTTTTCATCGCAGTAGGTCTTCAGTCCAGCGTGTTGGGCCTAGGGGCCATGTATTTCTTCAATTTTAGCAGACGCTCCAGTTTATGGATTGTCACACGTGGTATGGGATCTTCTGGTGTTCGAGCCTGCCCCCGGGCCCCTCTCGTGGGCCTCTTCCCCTCGTGCTGTGGTCGTGTTATCTTCAGGGTTTAGTCTTTCTTCCAAAAGGTAAGGATTACTGATACCTAGTGGTCAGCCACATTAGGGTTGTTCTTAGGGGTTAGGTGTGCACTGTGATTATATGTTATTTACAGTATATTATGCCCCCCCCCCCTTTTTTTGTCCTGTGATCTCGGGTTCGAGTTTCATCTCGTTCCTGGAGTTCTCGGAGTCATTCTGTTTTGTGTGGGGTTGTTTTGGGTTCAGTTTTAGTAGTCTTGTGCTCTTGACTGTTTTTTGCCTTGTTCCTTGGCCCGCCGGCCCTCCGTCTTCATACTCGGACCGGCTACCGCCGCGCTGGCGTGCTTGGGCTTATGTTTTCCCCTCCTTTTTGACTACGTAGTGTACCACTACCCTCCCTGCCAGCGGTCGTGCAAGGGCCGGCGGAGGGAGGACGGTTGTGCAACCGTCTTTTATTAAGACTCGCCCTGTGACGAACCAGTTTACCCCGCCGGCCCGGCGGCTCAGTTGGGGTGGGTTGACTTGCTAGTTTTTCCCTCCCACTACGCCCGGCAGTACAGTTGGGTAACAAAGATTTAGCAGTCTAGCTAGCACGCAGCTGCAGGACGACGCTCGCTAGATGTCCACTTAGGGCCAGTGACTCATGTCATAGGTAAGCAGTCACGCGTGACTTCCCCCTGATTGAAGAGGGCGAGGGGTTGTACACGACAACAACCTGGAGGCGAGAAAATGGTTGGGCTGTGGCTCACCAATTTTTTCGTCGCCGGGGAGTAAGTAGGATGTTATTATCACCTCTCAGGTTATCCTTATGAGCATTGATTCCTGGAAATGTCTATATATTTTTCTATGTATTCCTTTTCTTCATTGAATAGCTTTGTTTCAGCTAAACCATATGCTTGATTGGGGTATGGATGTTTCGTCACCGTTCCGTTTCGTCACCGACCCGTTTCGTCCCCATAATCCCGGTAAAGTAACAATTGGCCTCATTTGTCGACCTCCAGTACAGTCATCCGATACAGACGAGAAGCTTTACGATCAAACATCAGAAATGTGTTGTCAGGAAAATTCTGTCATTTATGGCGACGTAAATTAACCTACCAGTCATGAAATAGGGTAGGGAGAACCGTCAACTACTCATTCGGGTCTTGATATATATATGCAAATATTCAAAAAAGTTCTTTTGTCAACATGTAGAACCCCCAACGAAGGGAAACAACATTCTGGACAATATTCTAACTACAAATGAGTCTGGTAATAGCGTTAACATCGAACCTGGATTTAGTTCTAGTTGTTATGAGATTGTATCATTTAAAATTATAGTTTAAAAAGATAAACAAAAATTAAAACATAGAAAAGGTCGCAGATAATCGGAAAGCTAACTTTAGCCAACTTAGAATGTGTTTTGTTAATACTGATTGGAGTATAATATGTGAAACTCATGATGTAAATAGATCATGGGAAATATTCTCCAATACATAAATTAAAGCCATAAAAACATGCGCCCCTTTACGTAAGACGCGTCCATTGGGTAACAGTAAACCAAAGTAGTGGAGCAATGAAATTAGAAACAGCCTCTTAACCAAAAAGCATGCATACCAAAAATATAAAGCAACACAGAATAATAACGATAAGATAGAACATGGCAGACTGCGGCAAGCTACCCAAATGTTATCAAACGAAGTAAGAATTATCTAGAACTTCACATTGCCAACACCAGTAACTCAAATCCGAGATAATTTTATGATTGCATAAGAAAGAAAGAGAATACAATAACTTTGACAATATGTCCTCTTGATGCTGACAATGGTGAATAGGCCCATACAGATAACAAAGTAAAAATGGCAAACATCTTTAATAACTGGTGTTGAGCTGTCATTATAATAGAGGACATTTCCGGAAACCAACCACAACACAACAATAAAGAACCATAACCTGAAATACCAAGCCTGATTTCAAGCAAAGAGCGTCAAGGTTGTTTCATAGTGTTGTATTCGCGTCTAATGTAAAAAAGTAACATGCTATACACGGCAGATATAACAAATGTCAGCACAGTTTTTAATGTTTAGTCAAATTAAATACTTTTCTCACAAGAACAGTAAACCCTGTAAGAATGTGTGTTTTAACTCATTCTGTACCTGTGACGTCTTTTTAATTTTAGTCTAACTATATTTAGACGATTTGGTGAAATTTAAAAAGTTCTGTGGAAGCAAAAAGGGTTAAGTGGGTTAGTTCGAAGCCTGTTAATTGCTGAAGGCGCCTTTAAAATTGAAAAATATCGTATTTTGGTAGATAGACAAAGTTTAAAAAGGACGGCGCCGGTACAGAAGGAGTTAGCAACCATCATCTGCCTAAGCAAGTAACACGAACATCACAAGTATAACTGGAATCGTAAATTTGGAAAAATAACAAAACCGAATACAACTACAATTACAAAAAACATGTTTCTTTATCAACTAGGGAAAACAATTTCATATCCAACCTTGCAAAGTATGAAATTAGCGCAATCGTAAATACAACCACAATCCTTATCTCATTTTAGGAATACTGGTATCCTAACCTAATTTAGAGTAACCAAATATTGTTACAACATTTCTTTGCTACTAAAATCACCAACATACCCACTAATATTATAACCTTCATAGTACCGTGTTTGTTTTAACCTTACAAATATAATATACTGAAATATATTAAATTACAGATGATCGAAAATAAAGAGGTAGTCGGAGCTATCTCTCCTCTTATCAATCACATTTTCGAAAACAAAAAAATCTACTATTCTCAGTACATACAGAACAACAACTACGAAATATACTGCAAAGAAACCAGTGCCTATATATAACATAAGAACATAAGAAAATGGGAGTCTGCAAAAAGCCGATCGGCCCATACAAGGCAGATTCCTGTCACACCCCACCCCAATTACAAGGCCCAATTATAGACCCATCTCACTAATACCTTGAGTACTGACCCCACCAAAACGGTCAGAGATTAACACAAGATTACGGGGGTCTGCTGAGCGCCGATTGGCCCACACCTGGTAGATCCCCCTCACACCCAACTCATCTCGTCCATATGCCTATCTAATTTTATCTTAAAGATCCCTATCGTTCTTGATCCCACTATATCACTTGGTAGCCTATTCCACCCATCTACAACTCTGTTACCAAACCAATATTTGCCTATATCTTTTCTGAAACTAAATTTATCTAATTTGAAACCATTTGTACGAGTTATTTCGCTATCACTGAGCTTTAGTACATTTGTCATGTCTCCTTTATTAATTTCACTATCCCACTTGAATACCTCTATCATGTCACCTCTAACTCTGTGTCTCTCTAACGAATGTAAGCCTAATTTCTTCAACCTTTCTTCATACGGAAGATTTCTAATATTATGGATCATTTTTGTCATTCTACGTTGTACTCTCTCCAATGAATCTATGTCCATTCTGTAATAAGGACACCAAAATTGAACAGCATAATCCATATGGGGTCTCACTAATGACAAGTAAAGTTTTAAGATAACATCAGCAGTTCTGTTACTCACACTCCTAGATATGAACCCGAGAATCCTGTTTGCCTTGCTACGAACGCTTATACATTGTTTTCTAGGCTTCAAATCATTGCTAACAAACACACCTAGATCTTTCTCACAGTCTGAGTTTTCTAATTCCATATTAGCTAGTTTATATTTAAAATTTGTATGCATCTTCCCTATCTTTAATACCTTGCATTTGTCAATGTTAAACTTCATCTGCCATTTTACTGACCATTCGTGTAAGGTATCTAGATCCCTTTGCAGACACTCTATATCTCTAACTGAATCAATTTTTCTTCCCATTTTGGTATCATCTGCAAATTTACTTATCCTACTAGTTATACCTAAATCAAGGTCATTTATGTATATAATAACAACAGAGGACCTAATACAGATCCCTGGGGGACACCACTCTTGACTGATCCCCATTCTGACTTAGTACCATTTATGCTGACTCTCTGCTTCCTACCAATTAGCCATGACCTAATCCATCCTAACAACGCCCCACCTATTCCATGTGCCTCAACCTTTCTCATCAATCTCTCATGAGGGACTCTGTCGAAAGCTTTACTGAAATCTAAATATATAATATCATATGACTTGTCATTATCTACTGCTTCATATACCTCTGAGACAAAACTACGCAAATTAGTAAGGCAAGAACGTCCCTGAGTGAATCCATGCTGAGAAGAATTGATTAAGTTAAATGTTTCTAAGTGGTTTCTCATTTTCCTAGCAATAATTGACTCTAGTAGCTTTCCTATGATTGAAGTGGGACTAATGGGACGGTAATTGGATGCTAGTGCTTTATCACCTTTTTTGAAAATCGGAACTACGTTTGCAAGCTTCCAAGCTTCTGGAACTATACCTGTTTCTAATGAATTGTTAAAAAGAAATGTTAATGGGTAACTTAACTCATCTCTGCATTCTTTTAATACTCTAGTATATACCTCATCCGGACCAGGCGATTTCTGAGGTTTCAGTCTGTCAATTTCCTTAAGCACATCATTTCTACTTATAGTAACCGTACTTAACCTATTTTCTATACTATCGCTATATACCTTACGGACTTCTGGAATCTGTGCCATATTTTCATTAGTGAAAACGGATAGAAACTGACTATTTAATGTACTGCACATTTCTAAATCATTTTCTGTCATTTCTCCTATCGAAGTTTTAAGGGGGCCTATTTTATCTCTAACTTTAGATTTATATAGCTGGTAAAAAGCCTTAGGGTTATTTTTTGAGTCATTGGCTATCCTGATTTCATAATTTCTTTTGTCTGTCCTTATACCTTTTTTAACCTCTCTTGATAGATTCTGATAGTAAGCAAGTAGGTGAATTTCGCCTTTCTTAATTTTTCGATATATTCCTCTCTTTTTTTCCTAGAAGGTCTAATAGTCTATTATTCATCCATTTGGGTTGGTTCTGTGTTGATCTAAATTTTCTTTTGGGGATATATTTATTTTGCGCATTGTGGAGTGAAGAAATAAAATTATTATATGTAGCTGTCAAATTATCCTGAGTTAAGACAGGTATCTGAGAGAGAGTATGTTCATTTGCGCACCTGGGTCCACTTAATAGTTTAACCATAGGATCGACTCTTAAGGCTCTTCTTAATCCACCATAATTGGCTTTTCTGAAATCTGGGATAAGTGTCGTATTCTCTTTAGCCTTTCCTGTCCATAGTATGTTAAAATAAATTGATTTATGATCACTATTTCCTAGTTGGTCTCCTATTTCTACATTATTTATCATTTGTTCATTATTACTGAGAACTAAATCGAGGATATTATTACCTCTAGTAGGCGAGTCTATGAATTGAAATACAAAACTATCCTGTACCGCCTCAATAAACTCTTTTGATCTGAGTCGCCGATTTGATGCTGCCAATCAATATTCGGAAAATTAAAATCCCCCATAATACACACATTGCTAAACCTTGATGCTATTTTCACTTCCTGCCATAAAGCTCTACCTTCGTTTCTACTCATATTTGGTGGTCTATAAATAACTCCAATAATTATGGTCTCACTACCTTCGCTAACCTCTACCCAAACACCTTTACCTACGCTTTACCTAACCCTTTCACTACGTTATATATAAAACAATTATCTCCAAACTATACATAACAAATAATCAGCATCCGAAAAACGTACCATGGTCTATCTGTAGCCTACCCTCATGATTTATACAGCTTTTATATGCCTACTGTACTCTCCCTATACTATTGAACCTTGGCTGCCTGGGAGCCTAGCGGGAAATGACTATGAAACTTTGGCGGTATATTCTGCTAATTGGCCAACATCTGCAAAACAAACAATAATTGGCAGACCAGCGTATATGTATAAAGCACACACACACACACACACACACACACACAGGGACGTAGCTAGGTAGAGGGACAGGTAGACAGACAGACACACAGTTGCCCATATGACTTTACACACACTTCATTATTTTATGTATGGAAGGAACATTAGCATCATTGATTTACAAATACTTTTTTTTTATTAAGCAGTAGTTAAATCATATAATCCAATAACGGTTTTATGGCAACTTGCTATTGTAAATCATATAATCCAATAACGGTTTTATGGCAACTTGCTATTGTAAATCATATAATCCAATAACGGTTTTATGGCAACTTGCTATTGTAAATCATATAATTCAATAACGGTTTTATGGCAACTTGCTATTGTAAATCATATAATCCAATAACGGTTTTATGGCAACTTGCTATTGTAAATCATATAATCCAATAACGGTTTTATGGCAACTTGCTATTGTAAATCATATAATTCAAACGGTTTTATGGCAACTTGCTATTGTAAATCATATAATCCAATAACGGTTTTATGGCAACTTGCTATTGTAAATCATAATCCAATAACGGTTTTATGGCAACTTGCTATTGTAAATCATATAATCCATAACGGTTTATGGCAACTGCTATTGTAAATCATATAATTCAATAACGGTTTTATGGCAACTTGCTATTGTAAATCATATAATCCAATAACGGTTTTATGGCAACTTGCTATTGTAAATCATATAATTCAATAACGGTTTTATGGCAACTTGCTATTGTAAATCATATAATCCAATAACGGTTTTATGGCAACTTGCTATTGTAAATCATATAATCCAATAACGGTTTTATGGCAACTTGCTATTGTAAATCATATAATCCAATAACGGTTTTATGGCAACTTGCTATTGTAAATCATATAATTCAATAACGGTTTTATGGCAACTTGCTATTGTAAATCATAATCCAATAACGGTTTTATGGCAACTTGCTATTGTAAATCATATAATTCAATAACGGTTTTATGGCAACTTGCTATTGTAAATCATATAATCCAATAACGGTTTTATGGCAACTTGCTATTGTAAATCATATAATCCAATAACGGTTTTATGGCAACTTGCTATTGTAAATCATTCACACCATAGTTAAATCCACATTTAAAATCGCGGAATCTTGCGAATCCACATGGGTAACTGACCTATAGAAAAAATATATAAATCAAATTATGACACACACACACACACACACACACACACACACACACACACACACACACACACACACACACACACACATGTCCCCAGCTCAGATGTAATTACTAAGAATAACAGACAAATTAATGCCATCAATTAAATGTCTCTCTAGGTCAATAATGATGCACGAGTGGTCTGTATAATTCACTGTATTGTGAAATTAATTGTTGACACAGAAAAAGAGCAAGAGCTAGAGAGTTACAAAGATATATATACAGACCATACAGACTTAAAAGCCTTTACTAGTTAGTCCGGTCAAGGCTCTATAATAATATATACTACTAGAGTTGAAGACAAGGACAGTAAAGCAGAGGGCTATCTCACCACCCACCATTCCCTCAATTTCTCTCCATTGCTGTAAGTTGTAGTAATATTATTGATTGTGAATAGTGCATTCGTATCGACTTTGTGAAAAAACTTTTAATATTATTGAGACACTAGATTAGCTGACCTCTCAACCTTCTTTTTTTAGTAAAAACAAATACAATCTGTTTAGTCCAACGTAATATAATGTACTTTTCAATGATGGCACTAGCGTTGTCGCTCTACGTTACACCGACTGTAGCCATTCAATATCCTAGCTCAGACAAGGAAACCAAGAGTGTAAAGCATACTCGAAATTGGGCCTTACCTTTCGATATACTAGAATGTTTTCATTTCTATAGGTAGAGTAATCGCTTTATGAACACCACTGTTCCAATAGCCTTATTTGTAGCTGCTCCAAATTGATCAAAATATGTTAGGTTTTCAATTATCAGTATCCCCAGGTCTTTACCTAGTGCTGAAGATTGTATTTGTTAGTCTTTCAGTTTATAATTACATACTGTAAATCAGACAGACAGACAAACAGACAGACGGACAGAGAAAAGGCGTGTGCTTTAAGTATACCGTATATCATTTACAGGTACTGTACGTGGGTAATTTTTTTTTTTTTTTTTTTTTTTTTTTTTTTTTATAGGGAGGGAGATATATGAACTAGAAAAATACAGTAGTAGGTTTTTTTTTAAGCGTAAGTAGCTTAAGCTCTATTTCACATTTAATAGCAATGAAGTTAAATAAATATACCCCTCTGATACTATAATATTGTACGTAAGTTACATGGTACTGTAATTATACTGTCTAACACGGCTTTCATGTATAAACTTAAAAGTTATGCAAGACGATTATGCACTGCATTTCATTAAATATAATGTGCACATGCTTTACTTCGTTAACTGTATGGACATTAACTGCCTATCAATTGAAATATTATTGTATTTTTCATTCCTCTAGATTTCCACACAAACTTATAATTTAGAACTATTGTCTTAACCTTTAGTCCTTCAGTCACCTTTCATGCACAGATTCACACACAACCTACACGCGCAAGCGTCTCTCTCTCTTTTTAATTTTTTTATTTTTATTTTTTTTTTTAATACTCATAATTTCAGAGGTTACATTAAGTGCCTTTTGATAGGCTGAATAATGCTTTTCCAGGCTAAGGTGCATGCGTTGAAATGGTACCTATCTTAACACCTTATTGGCGGGCTAGGCGGTCTATTTGACCGTACCGCACAGCGGGTTTTTTTTTATACCCTAAATAGGGTTGTTTATGTGATCATTTTCATGCCTAAATAAGACCCAGAGCGTAAAACAAATATCTATCCCTGAAAGGGCGTAAACAGAGCTTTCCAATGACACCCGAACCATCCTTGTACGATCACTGGTTCTCTTGCAACGATCGTGCAACACGAGTGCAAAAACCCTGAAATAAGGTAATTTCCTTACATAATTCCCTGTGTAGCGAGTGAGAAAGGAGGGGGGAAAGTAGAATACAGTTCAGTATGTCCACGGTGGTCGTGGGGAGCGGTCATAGGGTTGCTACGCTCGTCCCACCGCTCAGCTCTCTCTCTCAGCAACATTACGTGCTGAAAAAGGCGCTCGACAGATGTCGCGCGCCGCCACTTAGGCCAGGTTTATTTCATTCGACATATGTTGCGCGCCGCCAGTTAAGGGTTAAAGCCCAACCTTGATATTAAAGCTTGTTTTTATGTCTGGTTATTCTTTAGCCAAACATTTACATAACATTTAAAACTTTGTACATTGTTGTTATTTACATTGTTGCCTTGACTTAGGATTATATTATATAAACTACAGTATCTTCGAATAAACTTTCTCTGATATGCTGAAGTGTGACAGCGCGGCTCCTCCAACGCATCAGGGGCTCTTTCCACTGTTCTTGTGGTTCGCTGCCACTGTCGCTGTGTTTGCCTTAGAGACTGCAAGTGAGGGGTGTTCTGACACTGGATCGTCTAGCGTTTTTTTTTTGGGGCTATTTTGGGCATATTCAGGCCCTCCTGAATGATCAATCAAGTATCTGCATGAAAAGAAATGTATTCAGCAAAAAACTAGGCGCTACAAGCTTCAAAATGAGACCAGAACGAGCTACGTAGCACTCGTCGTTTTGATGCAGTGGTACCATCAACATGGGAGTTTAGCGTATAGTGGCATATTTTTTCCAGCCACGCTCACTACTGGCTACACTGCCGGCCTCTCGAGAACAGAGTGAGCGTGAGTCAGTGGGCGGCGGTAAGCCCTGGGTGTTGGCCGTGTGGCCTGCTGCGCTCCCGGCCATTTGCAGTCGATTTTAACCCTTTAAAAGCCTTAATAATGCTCCTAACTTGCTGCTTTTTAGATACGGACTTAAGTCAGGCCCCACTCTTTAAGTGTTAAACAGGGTTGTAAGTCCAACAACATCCCTCCTATGCTGTAGGTTGTCGAGGTTTGCTTCAGGTGGAGTAGGAGATTAATTTTCTATTATTCTTTCTGCTCTCCTCTGTACCTTGTCCAAGAGTTTCAAATGTATATTTGCCGCACCTCCCCATGTGAGAAATGAATACTCCATTGCAGATATGATTTGGGCTTTGTACAAAATCTTCTTTCCTTTTTTGTCTAACAGGCTTGATATTTTCCTGAGAGAAGTTAATTTTGCTGAAGCTTTTCTAGCAATGTTTTTTGTGTGTGTTTTGAAATTCAATTTTTTATCATAGACGACACCTAATATGTTAACCTCATTTTTTGAATTAATGATGTTTCCATTGAAGTTTAATTGCAATTGTGCATCAGCCCTAGCGATAATCATAAGTTGGGTCTTATGAGGAGCAAATCTAACCTGCCACTTTTCACCCCATTTTGTAATGTGATCAAGTCTCTTAGTGACCAGGGCTACTGCAGCTGCTTCCTCTTTTGGATCATAGGTAACTGCCAATGTTCCATCATCAGCAAATGCTTGGGCTTCAGGAATGAGGTGAAGAAGGTCGTTAATGAAAACATTCCACAATAGAGGTCCCAAGACGCTCCCTTGTGGTACTCCTGCCTTGATGTTGTGATGTACAGATTCCTTATTATTCAAGACTACTTTAAGTTTTCTATTCTTTAACACTCAACGAGCGGCCTAGGCGGTATATTTGACCGTGCCGCCCAGCGTTTTTTTTTTACCATAAATGGGGTTGTTTCCGTGCTCTTTTTCATGCATAAACAAGAGCCAGAGCGTAATACAAGTATGTATCCCTAAAAGGGCGTAAATTGAGCTTTCCAATGATAACCGAACCATCCTTCTACAATCACTGGTTGTCTTGCAACGATCGTGCAACCGAAGGGCAAAATCGCTAAAATACAGTCATTTAGTTACATAATTATGTGTGTAACGAGTGAGAGAGGGTGGAGTAGTGTGGAGTACAAAGTACAAAGGAGTACAAAGGAAATCAAGCAACAACATATCTAGTGACCCTTCTAGGTTGCTTGTACTCCTAAACACTGAGGATCAAGTGTCCAAACAGTGGTTTAGAGTGGGTACGGGAACATTTGAAAGGGAATTACTGCCCTGGAACTAATGTCCGTGGCAGGATTAGGAAGTTAGTAGGGGACAGATGGGTTAGTAACTGAGGGGGGGATAAAATAAAGTTATTCATTTACAAACGCAGTCAGTCGCGGGTTTGATGCGAGATATTTGTCTAGGCGGAGTTTAAATGAATCAACGGTGATGCAGTCTATAACCTTTCGGGGAAGCCCATTCCACAAGTTGACAACTCAATTGAAGAAGAAATTCTTAGATTCGTGTGAGTTAAAAGATTTACCAATAATTTTGCAACCGTTTCCCCGCGTCTAATTAGATTGGTCGATAGTGAAGTACTTACTACAGTTCATATTGTCGATGCCTTTGATGATTTTGAACACTTGAATTATGTCACCTCTTAATCTGCGCTGGGTTAAAGGAAATAGATTTAATTCTCTAAGACGCTCTTCGTATGGTTTGTTCTTTAGGCTAGGTATCATTTTGGTAACTCTACGTTGAACTCGTTCTAGCTTGTTTATATCTTTTTGGTAATAAGGGCACCAGGATTGAACGCAGTATTCCAAAAGAGGGCGGACTAAGGAATTGTAAAGGGTTAGGATAACTTCTTTGGATTTATGCTCAAATGACCTGCCTATAAAGCCAATTATTTTGTTTGCCTTCTTAACAACTTCTGAACATTGTTGACACGGTTTTAGGTTACTCGATATTGTTACTCCCAGATCGGTTTCTCTGTTTACATTCTTAAGCTGTGTGCCATTCATCGAATAGTTTGCTTTCTCATTTAGGTATCCGATATGTAGTACTTTACATTTATCCGCATTGAAACTCATTTGCCAAATTTGGGCCCAACATGACAATTTATCTAGATTGTGTTGCATATCGTCAACTTGTTCTTTTGAGAGTACGCTATTTGCAATTTTTGTATTGTCAGCAAATGTTGAGATTGTACAGGTGAGACCCTCATCTATGTCGTTGATGTAAATTAGAAAGAGAATTGGTCCTAGTACCGATCCCTGGGGTACCCCTCTACTTACATTGGTCCATTTAGATGCCTTACCGTTTATGACTACTCTTTGCTTTCTGTCGCTGAGCCAATTTTCTATCCATTTCAACACACCGTCTTGTACTCCATGCGCTTTTAGTTTTAGCAGTAAACGTTTGTGGGGAACTTTGTCAAAGGCCTTTTGAAAATCAAGGTACATAATATCTACAGCTTTACTCTCATCGTAGAGGTTGAGGATATCGTGGAAGAAGTCTAAGAGGTTTGTTAAACAGGAACGTTTTTTACGAAAGCCGTGTTGAGTATCTTTAAGTATGTTATTTTCCTCTAAGTGATTCACGAGTCTGTCTCTTATGAGTGTTTCTAGCATTTTACATACAACTGAGGTTAAGCTAATTGGACGATAGTTACTGGGTAGGGATTTGCTGCCTTTTTTTAATATCGGTGTTACGTTGGCTAGCTTCCACTGATCAGGCATAGTTCCAGACTGCAAGGATTTATTGAATAGTAATGTCAGTGGTTTGGAGAGCTCATTCTTAGCTTCCTTTAGAACTCTAGGCGAGATTGTATCAGGTCCAGGCATTTTATTTACCTTGAGTTTATCTAAACAATTCAATACTTCTCTCTCTGTAACGGTGATATTGCTTAGAACATCTGAATTATCAATCTGAATCGGCGAGGGTGTAGGGATATCACTGAGGTCTTCTGTTGTAAAAACTGATGCAAAGAAGGTATTGAGGGCATTACTCATTTGTACTTCGTCTTTGGTGTATTCTCCATTTTCATCGACTAACGGTCCAACAGTTGAAGTAACTACGTTTATCTTTCTGATATAACTATAGAATTCTTTCGGGTTTGTTTTACTTTGATTCGCAATATGTAACTTTAAGGTCTTTTTATTTTGCTTAATTAACTTTTTGGCTTTGCGTCGTAGCTCTACAAATTTCACCCGTTCTTCGTCATTTTGTGAGGATTTTAATCTATCATTAGCAAATTTTTTAGCAAGCAGGCAGTTTGAAATATCTTTATTCCACCATTTGGGCTTATTATTATGGCCTGGACGCCGTATTTTCGATGGTATGCAGTCTTGCACTGCTTTTAGGAAAGTGGTTTCGAATAACTTCCAAGATGTATTTATGTCGTTATTGTTAATTAAAAAGATCCAGTCAGTTTCTTTAAA
Organism: Paralithodes platypus; assembly: GCA_032716605.1. NCBI lineage: Eukaryota > Metazoa > Arthropoda > Malacostraca > Decapoda > Lithodidae > Paralithodes > Paralithodes platypus. The sequence goes on from CM064540.1 coordinate 17,884,353, forward strand.
CATAGCTCTAAGTTTATGGAAGTTTGCTTTCTTGAAATTAGGGACTTTTTCGATGCTACTATTTGGTTCGTTACTAACGGTAGTAAACTTTAAAGTGAAAGTTATCGTACGATGGTCGCTGTTACTGAATTCATCACCAACATTCAAATTCTCTATTAATTCTTCTTTTGTTGCAAGTACAATGTCAAGAACGTTATTACCATGGGTCGGCGATCGAACAAATTGATAAAGCGAACTATCTTGCAAGTTCGTATACAAGTCATGTCCGGAGTGTGAAGTAAGAGTATCGCCCCACTTGGTCACAGGTAAATTAAAGTCGCCAAAAATTACGGTATCTTGTGAGTTACTTCTATCTATCTATCTATTGCCTAACGCCGTGATCCCCGAAGGGGTGGCCACGAACGAACCGCCCCCATGCACCTCTGTCCCCAGTCAGTCGACGCCCCTCCACCCAACCAGCACCGCCTTCGTTCATGTACTTCCTCACTCCATCCTTCCACCTCTCATTCGGTCTACCTCTCCCTCTCTGTCCCTCCACCTCGCTCTCGTACACCCTCTTAGTCATTCTCTCGCTTTCCATACGTTCCACATGGCCGAACCATCTCACATTGTTCCTTTTCACACTTTCCAGCACATCTACCTCCACACCACACCTCCTTCTTACTTCCTCATTAGTCTGTCTATCCCTCCATGTAACTCTGCACGCACTCCTTAAGGAATTCATTTCCACTGCTCTCACTCTTGGTCTGAGTCTCTCAACCAACGTCCATGCTTCGCTTCCGTAAGTCAGTGTCGGGATAACCACACTGTCATGCAAGGACTTCTTCACTTCCATACTGACCACCCTATTTCTTGTTACTGCTTTTAGCGTTCCTACAACCCTCTTCCCCTGTTGTACCCTCTCCCACACTTCTTCATCCATAGTCCCATCTTTACTCAACACACTGCCCAGACACTTAAAAGAGTTGACGATCTCCATAGCCTGACCGTTCAGCTTCACCTCACACTCTGTGACTTCACCCCTTTCGAAGACCATAACCTTGCTCTTCCCCGCATTTACTTACATCTGCAATTTGTTCGTAAATTTCTCGGTCAGTTTGCACTGATTGAGCTGGAGGTCTGTATATTAACGCAAGTATTATTTTTGTACCTTTATTATTCTTTCTTAGCACAAAAGATGTGTCGATGTTCACAATTTGAGGTTTTGACAAGGGGGTAGGGTTAAGACTTTCTTTGATAAAAAGTAAAACGCCACCTCCATCTCGATTTATTCGTCTTTTCTCAAACATTACATAACTGGGAAGTGAATACTCTGCTAAAAAAGTCTCTATCTTCTGTATTGAGCCAAGATTCTGTTATGCCAATCACATCATCATTTTCTGTAAACACTAGCTCCTCTAAATCTGAAAATGTATTGCGTATGCTACGAGCGTTTGCATAGAAAACCTTTAAATTTGTTATTTTAGAACTCACGGAACGCTCTTTAATAATATTTTTGGTTCTTGTCGGATCTACATTTATGTTCTTGGCTGTCCTCGGTCCTCGCTGTCTTCGGTCCTTATCGCTGGTGGTCCTCGGTTGCTTCTGTTTTTTGCTTGGCGTTGGATGATTTATGTCACTGCTGCTTCTTCTCGGATGGCGTTTTTTGATCCATGGCTGCGGACTGCTTCGTGTAGGAGACGACCCATGCGTGCTGAACCCACAGGGTTTAGATGAGTGCCATCCTTGCGGAACAGAGTAGGCTGGTTGTAGAAGTTGTCCCAGAGGTTGATGAATTCAACTTCTTCCCTCAGACACAAATATTTTAGTCGGCTATTTGTGCTGAAGGCCTTGTCGTAGAATTTGTCAGGTGCGTCGATCTTGGAGAGAATGCCTGAGATGATGATATTCCTTGACTTGTTTTTGTAGTGCTGGATCATCTTGCGATATTTCTCCATCAACTCTTCGGATCTGGTGCGCATGACGTCATTTGAACCAGCATGGATGACAAAAAGGGTATTTTCATTTGCATCCTTTGTGGTATCTTCGAAGGCTTCCACAATGTCGTCCAGTCCAGCTCCTGGGATGCAAAATATTTTTCGTCGATTTGGGACTCTGTCGCAGAACTCTTCGACCTGTCCTCGTAGGATGGAATCCCCAACGAGCCTGGTCTCTTCTGGTTCGTCTTCCATCTCTACCAATATCTCAAATCTGTTTGACATTGTAACTGGTAGATGAGACCTTTTCTGCGTTGGCCGTGCACCGTTCCTCACTGGTGTAAATCCGGAAACCTGTGGTGGCGGGACTCTGCGTACAGGTCGGGGAGAGGAGTGGTTAGAACGGGGCGAGGGGTTGGTACTGTTCGTGCTAGCAGGCTTCTTGCACGAGGAGTGGGGGAGAGACTAAGGTGAACAGGGCGGCTGTCCTGGTTTGATGTCGGCTCAGGTTCGTCAGAAGCATCTGCTGCAGTGGCTACTGCAGGTGTTGGATTGTTGGTAGATGACGTTGGGGCGGTGGTGGATGCTGGAGTTGAAACAATTGGAGTTAGTGATACTCCAACGTTGAGTGTTACAAACTCTTGGAGTGATTCCAGCTTCCTGGTGAGGGCGTTGATCTTGTTGTGGGCTTCATCCAATTTTGCTGTCAAATCCTCTCGTTGCTGGCAGAGTCGGCAGGCTTGTGGATCGGCAGGAGCAAACATGGAAGCACCAAACCTACCGGCGCAGTTCGTACAGGCACGAGGCATGGTGACGATAATTTTCTTCAGATCACTTCACTCACTTAAAAACACTGAACTTACTTTAAAAACACTAAACTCACTTTAAAAACAATTATCTCACTTTAAAAACACTTCACTCCCTTCAGGTCGCTTCACTTACTTAAATAGGCCTAACCGAAAACAAAAATGTTGAAATACGCACAAGTACATGTCAGTGGGCCCACGACGGTCGTGGCGAGCGGTCATGAGGCAACCTACGCTCCTCCCACCACTCGGCTCTCTCTCAGAGCCAATATTGCGCCAAAATTGCATACAGACTTAAGTCGGGCCCCGCCACATTGTCCAGCTTTTTAGATACGGACTTTAGTCGGGCCCCGCTAAAGAAGGGTTTAGTAGTTTTCTATAATTTCAAAGACCACCTGCTACTCCTACTGACTGTAGTTTCTCCAGCAATCCCCTATGCCACACTCGATCAAAGGCACCTTCAATATCTAATGCTAGAACACATGTGCGTTTCCCTTTGTCAAGTGCAGCAGTCCACTCGGATGATAATAGGAGATGGAGGTCGGCAGCGGAGTAACCTTTCCTAAATCCATACTGCCTTGTACATAATAGGTGATTTTTTACAAGATGATCTGTGAGGCGTGATGATATAATTTTGTTCAGAACTTTGCTTGTAATGGAAAGTAATGATACAGGACGGTAGTTCTTCATGTCACACTTACTTCCTTTCTTATGCACCGGGACGACATTGCTCAATTTCCATATTTCTGGCCATTGATTCTCAGTTAGACAGTTAAAGATAATACATAATGGACCAACTAGTTCTTTACAACATCTTCTCATTGTGCATGGGCTGATACCATCTGGCCCCACTGCTTTTCTCTCATCCAGGTTTTTTAGGTGTTCATAAACATCAGTTTTTGTTGTGGTCACAACACTTATTTTTTTCATTTTGCACTGTTACAGGCATTTTAGGTGGCTGGTGTTGTGGATTTGGTACAGACATCTTTGCAGAGATATGTTGGGCTAGTGCATTAACCTTTTCTTTTGATTGTAATGGAAGATTGTATCTGGAAGAGTTAGTGGCGGGATAGTTTCATCTCTAGAATGTCCTTGTTTCTCCTTAACTATGCTCCACCATTGCTTACTTCCAATGTTTCCATGTCTTAATTTCTGTTTTGTGCTGTTTTCTCATTGCTTCTTTGCCCATCTCTGTACCTGGTTCATGCATGCCACAGCTTTTTTATGCTGTTCTTTGTTTCTTAATGAAGATTTATTTTTGTATCTTAACCAAGCCTTATATTTGGCATCTGATGCAGCTTTACACTGTGGGACAAACCATGGCTGGTCAGAAGGTTTGGATGTATGAATTTTGTGTGGAACATATATTTGTTGCAGTTCATTGATCTTAATTGTGAATGCGTTTACTTGTTGGTTTACATTCCCTTGTATAACATCTGTCCATCTTGTATTATTTAGATTTTGTCTAAACCCATGCCAATCCGCTTTCTCCCATCTCCATACCTTTCTCTCACAAGTCTCTTCTCTATGTATCTGCAGTCTTATCTTAGTGAGAACTGCCACATGATCGGAGGAGCCAACAAACCCAAGTGGAGAGCAATGAACAGTGTGGGAAGGCAAATCAGTTAATACAGGATCCAAGGATTAACCAGATGCATGAGTAGGAAAATTTACATAATTTTGGAGATTGAAAACTGCCAAAAGATGATCAAATGAGACTTGTACTCGGTGTTGGTTCAGGTCACCAATAATCAGTACTCTGTTACAGTTATTCTTATGCATAAGATGATCGATATTATTCATGAGGAAATCTAATAACTTTTGTTCCCTGTGACGGTGGGCGGTAACACCCACAGCAAAGAATACCTTGAGATGCAACGTCAATAATCTTGAAGAGAATGATCTCCAGTTCGTTAGGTATTGGAATGTCAATTACTTGGATTTGAAATCCCTCCCTATAACACAGAGCTACTGTACTCCTCCACCTTGCGTGTTGCGATCTCTCCTGTACCACGATGTGAAACCTGCAATTTTTGCATAGTTGGGAGGCACCGTATCATCTAGGAAAGTCTCCTCCAAGAAGACTATATCAGCTTTCTCTTTATTTACAAATTGGTGAGTCAGGTCGCCAACATTTGTGTGAAAACCCCTCACATTAGCTGACAATATTCTTATTTTATTGATGGAACATTTGTGCTTGGGGTGGGCAGTTGTTGGCCAGCATTGTAGTTAAATGGGAAGGGGGCAGATTGTCCAAATACTGGATAGCTAGATGTATTGTTGCTGTGATTTCTTGTGTAATGGTCCGGTGATACTTGCTGTTGGAGCTGTATCATGCGGACTGCTGCCACAGTTTCCTGGGTGCTAGATCTTAAAGTGTTTATCACCTCTTGTTGTCTCTGGTCAGCAATCTTATCTCGACAGTTTTGTATTGTATGATATCTACAATGGCAGTAGTCACAGTACATTAGGCGAGGGCACTTCTCCCTGGAATGTCCGAAGCGATGACACTCATTACACTCTTCCTCACCAGAGTACTGATTTCTGGATTTATGATATCTCCTTTGTTCAGTGTTGGAGTACATCAGTTCTTCCAGATCTTCTTGGGAGTCTTGGTATCTGTAGTCATCAGTGCATTTCCCTTTTTTGTTATAGCGTGCATTACTGCCTTTTCCTCTATGTTCTTGTTCTTCTGTGTATATACGGTTTTGCCTCTTTTTCTGTTGTCTATCCAGATTCCTCTTTGGTACTTGGTTTTGATATCCCCTATTTTTGGGGAGAGTCTGTTGAGGTTGATTTTCTAGTAGAGGGATGTCTTGTTGTTGGCGAGGAGTTGCGGGTTGTTGTTTGCTCTGTTGCTGGGTAGTGCGGTTGGTGGAGTCACCTTGTTGAGATCTTGTTCTTAGTTTTTTTGTCTGTTCTGATGTCCACCATATACAGTATACTGTTCATCATTTTCATCAATGAGCTTCTCCCATTCCTCATCGATTCTTTCTGGGTAAGCAGAAACGGCAATGGTGCACTGCTTAATCTCTTCATTACTACTTTGTGTAGTGATGAGGGTATCGATGACAGAAATGGCTTCTACAAATATTTGTCTTTTTCAGGAAGTTGGTCTATTATAGCTTTGCATTGGAAAAACTTCGTTTTTGAAGAAGACAGTTCTTCTCCTTGTTGGTTGACTGGGGTCACCAGTCTGTTGGGTGACAACTGGTGTTAATCATATCATCTTCATCTACAGTATGGTTGTCTGCTTGTACAGGTCCTGTAGCCTCTGTATAGAAGTAATCCCTGTTTCTAGCCCAAGGTGGTGTCTTAGGCTACCTGTTTCCTCACAGTTGAATTCTGCTTTATCAGTGAGGCAAGCAGTGTGACATATGTTAGGACAGTCTTGTTGTGATTTTGGCCGTTCTATTCTCCTTTGATGTGTGTGGATGTTGTTATTCATACTTTACTCTCCTATAATCTAACAGCCTATGAACCTATCAGCCCACTAGTCTCCTACCTAATCTCCTTGGCTTAATTTGAGATAATTATTACAAATCCCACACCCTCTAAAGGGCGTATATCTTCTTGCATAGATCTAGGGATGGTCGAAATCACAGCCAAGGAGAGTCCCTTTTTATGGGAGCCTTAGCCCTAACAAGAGTGGTTTTGCCATCCCACACGCTTCTTATAACTACCCCTACTAAGGGGTCCCTTCATGCGTATAGCTTCAGGGTTCAGCGTCGTACCACGTGTGGGGGTCTCTAGGTGGCGAATGCTAGACTACTCGGCCCACGGGACAGCTCGGCCAGGACAGCTCGGCCCACGGCGAGACAGCTCGGCCCAGTAAACCGAGACAGCTCAGCCCTGTGTTAATTACGAGACAACTCGTAATTAACCTAACCTAACCTAACCTAACCTAACCTCACCTCACCTAACTTAACCTAACCTACAAATTATGAATCGAGAGAACTAGCCTATGACATAATTATACAATAAACGAACATTTCGCCCACATTACACACACGTCATAAACCCTCCACTTAGCTCTCCCCATCCTATATTCTGACTGGTCTCGTCAAATTGCCCCATAGCAAAACATGGGGCCGAGCTGTCTCAAATAATGGGCCGAGTTGTCTCGCCGTCGTGGCCGAGTTGTCCAAAAGTGGGCCGAGCTGTCCGAGCCGAGTTGTCCCATGTGCCGAGTTGTCCAGTCACCTAGGTGGCGGGTGTGACTAGGGGCATAATAATATAAATACACATATATAATTATTGTAGTATAACTCAGATCATAAGTCGGTTACATAAAAAAGCGGCACAACTGGAGACAGCGGTGGTGGAGGTGGTGGGTGAAACGAGTGGGAGTGAGGAGGGTTGTTGGGGGATGGGGGTATGGCTGGTGGAGCTTCCCGCCTTCCTATGCCACTCACCCACAACACACAAAGCTATGTGAAAATATTCTCACAGCTCTTGCCACACTTTACAAAATAATCTGTGTCTCATATATGGCCTTCCCTGGGCTCTTATACACAAGCTGTGAAGGTAGCTTGGTGGAACAATATGTAGAACCCCAGAAATTTGGGAATATGAGCAAGTTAACTTGGCCGTGTGTTCACCAGTCTTCGCCTGCTCTCTCTCTCTCTCTCTCTCTCTCTCTCTCTCACTCAGTACCACACACGACTATCCACTTTACTTGAGCCTTATTTACCTTCCATCAATACACAAATTCCCCATCATAATGTTGGCTTCTCCAGGGGGCCTCTTATCCAAAGTGGAGGCCAAATTTACATACAATAACATCCCCGTCGCCGAGTGTGATTACATACAACTGGCAACTCTCGCTCCAACACAGCTGAATTTTACAAGTCTCATCCTCACAAACTTACAAACTTGCAACTTTGGTTTCCTTGTGTTATCACTTGACAAAGGTTATAGCCCAGGTTTTATTAATTTAAATTAGGTTCAAGTAAGGTTAGGTTTTGTTTGATTCAGATATGGTCCCAATTGCTTAGGTCAAAATGAGTGTGAGGTAAACGAATTTCAATGAGGGTAAATGGTAATGAGGTGCCTATATTATTCAGGCTAGTTTATAATGTGGGGTCTGTAACTAAGAAGGCAAAGCAAACATATGAACAGGTTGCGGGAGCCTTTCCCTGTGGTGTTCATAATGATGTAGGCTACACTAATGGCAGGGAGTATTTCTTGAAGAGGTCAGGGAGCTGCTTCATGTTGATTATCCTCTTCCTTGTTGACCCATCCCTCAGGATGGAAGGGTACCTGTTCCTCGACCATGCGGTCTAAGAAGTTCAGTGCGATGACGGCGTTCTTTGAGGTCGTGACCTGAAGTAATGTTGCGAGGGGTTGGGAGGAATTTAAGGCCACGAGTCAGTCAGGGGGTGGGGTACTGAACCTTATGGGTGGGAGGGACGTGTGGCCAAAGCGGGTGACTGTTGGGGTTCACGCCTTTGTCCGAGGTGGCATCATCTAATTTCGGGCCTGCGGGGGTGAGGCAGCAAGGTGGAGCTTCCGGATCGAGGTTGCCGAGTGGCTGGCTGTCAATGTCAAGGTTGCTAGGGGTGAGGGAGGGGAGGCCCTTTCTGATGTGGCCTGGGTTAGGGATGGGAATGGGAAGCCTTGGGATTGTTGCTTATTCTGGGGGTAGGAGTGGGCAGGCCTAGCTGCTGATGCTGAACTTTAGGTTGGTTGCGAGGGAGTGGGAACGGGGCTTGCTTGGTGTACACTGGCATTGTCGACAGTTGGAGGCGCTGCAGAGTGGCTGCTGAAGGGTGAGAGGGCATGGCTGCTTCGGGCAATGGCGAGGCTTCTGGAGGCATCCATCTTCGGTGGTTGACATCGTCAGCGAGGAAGGGGCAGGGGAAAAAGTCTGGGAAGGGAGGGCCTTGCTGAGGTGGCCTGGGCTGGGGGTGGCTGCTGATGCTGAACTTTTTGTTGGTTGCGGGGGAGTGGGAACGGGGCTTGCTGGGTGTATACTGGCATTGTCGATAGTTGGAGGCGGTGCAGGGGTGGCTGCTGAGGGGGCATGGCTGTTTCGGGCAATGGCGAGCGTTTTGGAGGCATCCATTTTTGGTGGTTGACATCTTCGGCGAGGAAGGGGTAGGGGGGAAAGTTTGGGTTTGAGGGTGCCAAAAATGGAGGGGAAGGCCGGAAAGAGGGAAAACCCAGATTTGGGCTGGTAAGAGTGGGGGTGTAAGGGCAGCTGTGCCTCCTGAGCCCTGTAGGGGTGGACCTGACTGGAGTGGTCAGTGACAGGGCCTCTCCCAGCCACTTCGACATGTTCTGCAAATTATTAGGGGTTGTAATTACCAGGTATGGCAGTTAACTTGGTCTGGGCAGGTTGAGGGTGGTTGATTATTGCAAATTTTTCGCCCACTTGATGGGGTTTGTGGTTTGGATGTTCTCAGGTGGGGACTCAGGGTGCAGGTCCTTAAAGGTCTGGCAGGAGCTCGGGCCAGTTTTACTTTGGCTTTGGGTAAGAAGGCGTTGCCTCGGGAATGGTATTCCGTTTTCTTGGAAGTGGTATGGGGAAGTAAGAACGATTTTGTAGCCCAGGACTCTGGCCAGGGCAGACCAAGTTTGCTCACATACTCAGGTCCTCTGTCGCTCAAGATGGTCGAACGGTTCCCGAAGGCAGAGATGGCATGTTGCAAGAAAACCTTGACGGTGGTAAGGACGTCGTGGTGTTTGACAAGGATGGAGATGATGAATTTCGAGAAGACATCCACGAAGGTGATCACGAACTAGTATCCATTTATCTATTGGAGGGTTTTAGGGAGCCCATCACCTCCATAGACAGAATCTCTAATTGGGGTCTTTCTCGGATGTGTCCCTGTGCTCCATGAAATTTGGTCTCGTCCTTCCCAAGGGTGTACCGTCGGTATGACGGTGGCTGCTTGCTTGGCTGCCGGGGTTTAGAATCGCCTCCTGAAGATCTGGAAGAGTCGTTTCTTACCCTGGTGGGCCCCAGGGCTACCATGAAGTAGGGAGAGTATGGCTCTTCCGTGGATAATAGGTAAGTGAAGACCTGATCTCCAAGACAGACCTTAGAACCTGTGGGGGAGCCAATCGGGCCACCCGAGTCCTTTGGCTACATCGGCGAGTTCCATATCTTCTGTTGACTGGTGGAGACCCAGTTGTATGGCTCCGAGGATCTCCTGATGGGGGTCGGGGATGAGTGGGGCATGGGAGAGGCCGTTGGCATTGGTATGTAGTTTCCCTGGGCGGTGCTGGACTGTGTAGTTAAATTGCCCCAGGAGTTCTCGCCATTGGACCAGCATAGATTCAGTTGATTGGGTGCATTGCAGCCACTTCAGGGAGTGATGGTCTATCATGATGTCAACCTTTGGTACCTGCAATGTAGGGCTGGAAGGCCTTAAAGCCGAAGATGATGCCCAGGCATTCTAACTTATGTACTGTATGGCGCCAAGCCCTGTGAGACTGGCATCGATGTACAAGCAGAAGGGCCTGGTAAAATTGGGGAAAACCACTACTGGGGGGTTGGAGAGGATAGTTTTGAGCTGGTCCATGGTGGCGGACTGTTCTGTGGGGCCCCACTGGAAGGGGGTGTCCTTGCGGGTGAGGGCGCTTAGGCGGAGAATCACTTCACTAATTTTGGTAGTAGCTGGCCATTCCCAAACATGACCTAACTTCCTTGACGGTGGTGGTGGTGCGTGGGGCTGGGGGGACTGGGAGATCGGCAATGGCAACAGTTATCTATGGATCAGGGGTGTTGTTGTTGTTGTTGTTGTTCCCCAAGCTGCCTGGCCGAACAGCCCCAAGGCCCCGAGCAAGGCCAGGGCCACAACCGAGCGCCCCCACAGAACCCTCCCTGCCGACCACAATAAAGCCTGGGTGACCGAAGCCACTCCATGGCAGGGAGCTGAGGAGGGTGCGGAAACGCCCGGGAAACCAAAGACCCACCCAGGGCCCTGTACCCCTCAGCAATTATGAAGAGAAAGCTGATGGGCAAAGGAAAAATGTGACGCTTTGGCTTCCAATCTTGGTAGATTGGGAGGTCAATCCACGGAAGAGACGCCGTCACTTGAGATCTAGAAAATATATAAGTAAAAGGAACAGTCAGACTAAGCTATGGGTATGGCAGAGATCGCTCAGTTCTCACTCTGATAGACCAGCCCATCACCACATGACTAGAATCCAATCCTCTCAGCATCAGCTAGGAAAGGCCCTAGAAAGCCGCCTTTGGCGGGGGGATAGCTCCCCTATTTCAACCCCTTTCGGGGTTGGGCACCCACCCGTCAGGGGTGTTCATGGCGGCACTGACCTTGTACCCCAGGTATTGCACTCTCTCTGGACCAAGTAGCACTTGGAGGGTTTGAGGACGAGCCCTGCTTCTCAGATGTGTTGTAGAACCTTATGGGTGCATTCCAGGTGCCCATCCCAATTGGGAGAGAAGATTATTATGCCATCCAGATACGCCAGGCAGATCTCTCAATTTAGACCTCCCAGGGATCCTCCTCGAGAGTTTTCCTCTCTGTGCCTAAGAAGTATAGGCAAGCTGCGGGTGGCACTCGGACAATGATTGCAGTTTGTTCGGCTATCTTTGCATCCGGCTGTGCTACACGGTACTGCTGTTGTGCCTGTACTCGAAATTGATCATGGACGTCCGTCAGTTTAAAGGCCAGTATGCAGGCCTCGGCTCCGTTGGGTGTCCAGGTCGTGGAGAATGTTGAAATAAATTTTTTTGTTTGGGTGTCGATTTCCCCCCTCGAACATATTGACCTTGTGCGTCCAGGTATGCTACAGCATAAGCTACATTTTGCTTATTCGCAACCTCGGATATGATGCCTTACCTAAAATTGAGCAAAGAGAGCCATATCTCTATGTCCCACTCCTTAGAATCATAGCAAGCATGTTGAAAAAGGGCGGTAGACATATTGTATAATTGTGGTACTTCCATTTCTCCCTTGTATAATATTTGACTCTGTTATCACACTCTACTTCCGAGTTAAGACCACTGCTGTCCACCAGTGAAGTGCCTATATTATTCAGGCTAGTTTAGAATGTGGGATCTGCAACTGGGATGGCAAAGGAAGCATAAATGAAAACTGATTATGATTTTATTATACAAAAGAAATATTCCTCAAAACAAAGTACAAGACACGACACAATAATTCAATAATGTACAAGGGATAATATCATACAGTGATATACATATATACATAAGTTATATACAGTAAAAATAGACAGTAAAAAAGGTAAACATAGCTGTGGAAAACAAGAAGAGAGCGTATAGAGAGTGGTTGGGTAGTAGAGGGAATGAAGATTTGGAGAGGCAGAAACGAGCGAGGTATGTGGAGAGAAAGAGAGTGGTGAAGAGAGTAGTGAAGGAAAGTAAGAGAAGAGTAGATGAGGAATTTGGAAGGAATCTGAGTGTAAAATGGAGGGAGTGTAAGAAACTGTTCTGGAAAGAAGTCAAGAAAGTTAGGGAAGGTAGCAAGGGAAACAGTAAGGGTGTGAAAGATAAGAATGGGAGAATGCTAGCAGGGAAGCAAGAGAGAGTCGAAAGATGAAGGGAGTACTTCAATGAGATGCTAAATGTAAGGAATGAAGAGCCAGCAAACATAGTTGGATATGGTATGGGAGGGAGAAGAGGAGAAGTAGTGAAGGAGGAGGTGGGGATCAGGAGGTCAGAAGTGTGGGAAGCCATGAAAAGAGTGAAGTTGGGGAAAACACCAGGAACAGATGGAGTGTGTGGGGAAATGTTGAGGTATGGTGGTGAGATAGTGATCGAATGGGTATGGAAAATGTGCAAACTAGAATGGGAGAGAGGGAGTGCACCCGATGACTGGAAGACTGGCATAAAAGTCCCCCTATATAAGGGCAGAGGGGAAAGAGGAGTGTGTGGTAACCACCGAGGAATATGTATGCGAGGATTAAATATGTATGCGTAGTAGGGAAGGTGTTCAGTAGGGTAGTGATTGAGAGAGAGAGAGTGAGAACGGAAAAATGGACAGGCGACCAGCAAGGAGGTTTTGGGAAGGCAAGAGGATGTGTAGATCAGATTTTTACCCTGAATTGTGTTGTGGAGAAATATCTGGAGAAGCAACAAAGGGTGTATGTTGCCTTTATGGACTTGGAGAAGGCCTATGACAGAGTGGATAGAGAAGGTATGTGGAAAGTACTTAGAATATACAAAGTAGATGGCAAGTTGCTGAAAGTAGTGAAGAGCAAGTATGAGGGTGCAAAGGCGGCAGTACGTGTGGAGAATGAGCAGAGCGAGTTCTTTGACCTAAATGTAGGGTTGAAACAGGGGTGTGTGATGTCCCCGTGGTTGTTTACTGTATGGAGTCATGAAAGAAATACTAGGAAGAGCAGTGGATGTTGGTGTATCGCTGAAAAGGGAAGGAAATGAGTGGAAGCTGCCTATACTGCTGTTTACGGATGATACAGTGCTGATGAGCGATAATGAATGGGAGTTGCAGGATCTGGTAAACGAGTTTGGAACAGTGTGCGAAAAACGGAATTTGAAGGTAAATGTGGGGAAGAGCAAGGTTATGGTCTTCAAAAGGGGTGAAGTCACAGAGTGTGAGGTGAAGTTGAATGGTCAGGCTATGGAGATCATCAGCTCTTTTAAGTATCTGGAGAGTGTGTTGAGTAAAGATGGGACTATGGATGAAGAAGTGCAGGAGAGGGTGCAACAGGCGAAGAGGGTTGTAGGAACATTGAAAGCAGTAACAAGAAATAGGGTGGTCAGTCTGGAAGTGAAGTACAAAGGAAGTACAAAGGAAATCAAGCAACAATAGGTCTAGTGACCCTTCTAGGCTGCTTGTCCTCCAAAACACTGAGGATCAAGTGTCCAAACAGTGGTTTAGAGTGGGTAAGGGAACATTGGAAAGGGAACTACTGCCCTGGAACTAATGTCCGTGGCAGGACTAGGAAGTTAGTAGGGGACATATGGGTTAGTAACTGAGGGGAGGATAAAATAAAGTTATTCATTTACAAACGCAGTCAGTCGCGGGTTTGATGCGAGATATTTGTCTAGGCGGAGTTTAAATGAATCAACGGTGCTGCAGTCTATAACGTCTCGGGGAAGCCCATTCCACAAGTTGACAACTCGATTGAAGAAGAAATTCTTAGATTCGTGTGAGTTAAAAGATTTACCAACCGTTTCCCCGCGTGTAATTAGATTGGTCGATAGTGAAGTACTTACTACAGTTCATATTGTCGATGCCTTTGATGATTTTGAACACTTGAATTAAGTCACCTCTTAACACCTTACGAGCGGCCTATGCGGTTTATTTATGTGTACCGCACAGCGGGGTGTTTTTAGCCAAAATAGGGCTGTTTACGTGATCATTTTCATGCCTAAATAAGACCCAGAACGTAAAACAAGTACCTATCCCTGAAAGGGCATAAACAGAGCTTTCGAATGACACCATAACGATCCTTGTATGATGGATAGTTTTTCTTGCAATAACCGTGCAACGCGAGTGCAAAAAGCAGGTAATTCGGTACTTTCAGTACATAATTGAGTATGTAGCGAGTGAGAGAGGGAGGAGGGAGCTGAGATTTGTGTCAGTAGGTTCGCCGCGGTGGTCTGGAGCAGTCATACGCTCGCTAGTCTCCTGCCACCACTTGTCTCTCTCTCTCAGCCACATTACGTGCTGAAATTGCCACTCGAGTTATGTCGAGCGCCGCCACATAGTCCAGCTTTATTTAACTCGACTTATGTTGCTCGCCGCTAATTAAGGGTTAATCTGTGCTGGGTTAAAGGAAATAGATTTAATTCTCAAAGACGCTCTTCGTATGGTTTGTTCTTTAGGCTAGGTATCATTTTGGTAACTCTACGTTGAACTCGTTCTAGCTTGTTTATGTCTTTTTGGTAATAAGGGCACCAGCATTGAACGCAGTATTCCAGAAGAGGGCGGACTAAGGATTTGTAAAGGGTTAGGATAACGTCTTTGGATTTATGCTCAAATGACCTGCCTATAAAGCCAATTATTTTGTTTGCCTTCTTAACAACTTCTGAAAATTGTTGACTCGGTTTTAGGTTACTCGATATTGTTACTCCCAGATCGGTTTCTCTGTTTACATTCTTAAGCTGAATGCCATTCATCGAATAGTTTGCTTTCTCATTTCTCATTTAGAAGTCCTTGCAGTGGGGAGATTGTAGGCACCAATCGATCAGGGCTAGACCCAGGTGAGGTTATAGGCATGTGATAAAGAGTCGCTGGAACTCCTGTTTCATTTGCTTGGCCTCTCTTACTGATTTTCTTTGTGCCTCATTTACACTGAGAGCAATCCAGCTAGCTCTCACAAACACCTCCTCCTCCTATCCACTTCACTACACTAAACATGCACACCACACTTCATTCTTCCACACCAAAATTTAAAAAAAACAAAATGATGAATTCTAGCCCAGCCTCGGAGTCCCCAGGGGGGGGGGACCATAAATGCCCCCACTCCCGACCGACCATCCTCTGACGACCCCACACAATTACCTGGACCTCGGCCTGTTACTCTTTCTATTAATTTCTGCAACATTCGCGGACTTTCCTCTAACTTTCACTCTGTTGAGCACCATCTCTCCTCCTACAAACCTGATCTTCTCTTCCTCACCGAAACTCAGGTGTCTGTAGCAACATCCAGCAGCCCCTTCTCTGTATCCTCCTACGTTCTCTATCCTAGTATCAAAGCCAGAGGCGGATGTTGTGCATATGTGCACAACAAACTCACTTGCTCTCGTGTTCCCGATTTCGACTCCTCTGAATTCTCAACTTTATGGCTCAAACTTTCCTGTCATTCTCTTACTAAATATTTCTGTGCTGTCTATCTTTCCCCTAACTCTACCAACTTTCCCAAATTCTTTGACTATCTAAACTCTACAGTGGAACACATTCTATCCATTTCTCCTTTCTCAGAAATCTCCATCTTAGGAGATTTCAACGTTCACCACCGCCAATGGCTCTCCTCTCACACTACTGATCCACCTGGTGAACAAGCCTACGTCTTTTCTATCCTAAATGACCTAGAGCAGTTAGTTCAGCAACCCTCCCGTATCCCGGATCGCATTCGGAGATCGGCCCAACATTCTTGACCTGTTTCTAACTTCTAACCCTTCTTCTTATACTGTCGATCTTTTCTCTCCTTTGGGCTCCTCCGACCATAAACTTATCTCTGTCACCTGTCCTATCTCTCCAGTACGGCCACCCGATCCTCCTAGCCGGCGGCGCTTGTGGCACTTTGGCGCTGCCGACTGGGAGGCTCTTCGGCAGTACTTCTTTGATTTCCCATGGAATGATTTCTGCATTACCGAGGTAATCCTATCGGGCATGGAAGCATACATTCCATTCTCTTTCTCTCAGACTAATGCTAAAAAATCTTGGTTTACTCACGCCTGTTCTACTGCTGTCCGCAATAAGGAGGAAGCATTCAAACGGTACCGACGCCTTAAAACTCAAGACTCTCATTCTTCATATGTTTCTGCCCGGAATCAAGCCAAATCTGTTCTTCGACTTGCCAAACACTCTTTCATCAATAATAAATGCACTGAACTATCCAACTCTAGCTCTTCCCAAGCTTTCTGGCATCTAGCCAAAAACCTCTCCAACAATTTCTCTTCCTCATCTTTCCCTCCCCTTTCCCACTCTGATGGCACAACCATCACTCCTTCCTCTGACAAAGCTAAACTCTTCGCTCAAACTTTTGCTAAAAACTCCACCTTGGATGATTCCGGTGCTATTCCTCCCTCTCCGCCCTCCTCTCTCTTACTTATGCCTAATATCCTAATCTCTTCTAAAGATGTACTTTCTACCCTCTCTGGGCTTAACACTAATAAGGCGTACGGTCCGGACGGTGTTCCTCCTGTTGTTCTCAAAAACTGTGCTTCCGTGGTAACTCCCTGCCTAGGCAAACTGTTTCGTCTCTGTCTATCCTCTAACGTCTTCCCTTCATGCTGGAAGTTTGCTCACATTCAACCTGTCCCAAAGAAGGGTGACCGCTCTCAACCCTCCAACTATCGTCCAATTTCTCTCATCTCTTGTCTTTCTAAAGTTTTTGAAACTATTCTTGCTTCCAAATTTCTTAAGCATTTCTCTTCTCATAATCTGCTCTCAGATCGCCAGTATGGCCTCCTTAAGGGTCGCTCTACTGGTGATCTTCTTTCATATCTTACTAACTGTTGGTCATCCTCCTTTCGGGACTTCGGTGAGACTTTTTCTATTGCACTAGACATATCGAAAGCCTTCGATAGAGTCTGGCATAAATCTTTAATTTCTAAACTAACCTCCTTCTGTTTCTATCCCTCCATATGTGCCTTTGTCTCCAATTTCCTTTCCGGCCATTCCATAGCCGCGGTAGTGGACGGCCATTGTTCACTTCCTCACCCTATAAACTCCGGTGTTCCTCAGGGCTCTGTCCTATCTCCTATTCTCTTTCTAATTTTTATAAATGATCTCCTTAACTGTACCTTAATTCCTATCCATTCATACGCAGACGACTCAACCTTGCACTACTCCATTAGTTTTTCAGAACGCCCCAGCCAGCAATCCCTCAACGACAAAGGTAATGAAGCCATAGTACTCTTAAATTCTGATCTAAATACTATTTCCAATTGGGGCAGAGAAAACCTTGTTAACTTTAATGCTTCCAAAACCCAATTTCTCCATCTATCTACCCGTCAGGATCTCCCAGCGGACTATCCCTTATTCTTCAACAATACAAAAATCAACCCTTCATCTTCTCTCAATATTCTTGGTGTCTCTTTTTCGTCTGCTCTCATTTGGAAGGACCATATTACCAGTCTTGCTAAGGCAGCCTCCCAGAAGCTGGGTGTGCTCAACTGCCTTAGGGGGTTCTTTTCCCCTGCACAGCTTCTTGCTCTGTACAGGGGCATAGTGCGCCTTTGTATTGAGTATTGTTCACATGTGTGGGGAGGTTCCTCTCACACCGCTCTCCTAGACAAAGTTGAAAGGAAGGCCTTTTGAATCATTAACTCCCGTCCACTCACCAACTCTCTGCATTCTCTCTCTCTCCGCCGCAATGTTGCATCTCTCTCGCTATTCTATCGCTACTATAATAATCAGTGTTCCTCAGAGCTATCCCAGTGCATACCACCTCCTTTACGTAGGGCACGTGGTACCCGTCTTGCAACTCAATCCCACCCCTACTCTGTGCAACTCTCCAACCCAAGAGTGAAACGTTACTCTCAAACTTTCTTCTACTCAACAGCTGAGCTCTGGAACTCTCTCCCAGAATCAGTCTTTCCCTCTTCCTATGACTTAAATTGCTTCAAACTCCGTGTGTCCAGGCATTTTGGCTCGAACGTCCCTTGATTTTGGCCCTGTAACTCTTTCAACTATGGGGGAGGCACTCGCTATAGGCAGTTATGCCTTTTGCCTCCCTCAATCACATAGAAAAAAAAAATTATAGTGTGGTAATCCCGACACTAACTTACGGAAGCGAAGCATGGATGTTCGGGAAGAGACTCAGACCAAGAGTGAGAGTGGTGGAAGTGAGTTACTTGAGAAGTGCATGCGGAGTTACATGGAGGGATAGACAGACGAATGGGGAAGTAAGAAGGAGGTGTGGTGTGGAGGTAGATGTACTGGAAAGTGTGGAAAGGAACAACTTGCGATGGTTCGGCCATATAGAACATATGGAAATCGAGAGAATGACTAAGAGGGTATACGAGAGCGAGGTGGAAGGACAGAGAGGGAGAGGTGGAAGGATGGAGTGAGGAAGTATATGGATGAAGGTGGTGCTGGTTGGGAGGAGGGGCGTCGACTGACTGGGGGCGGTTCGTTCGTGGCCACCCCTTCGGGGATCACAGCGTCAGGCAATAGATAGATAGATAGATACACAGTAATCAGGTACTAGGGACTGAGATGTCTTGCGATTTCTTGTAGCTGCCTGTAGAAAATGGGGTAGAGTAGTAGTCATGGCCAAGGTGGGGAACTCCAGGTCAATGAAGGGATTATCGTCAGCCGTCCATTAGCCTCTGGGAAGACGCAGTGACAAGGTGGGCGACTAGCAGGCAGCTTTCTTTCTTGTCCAGGCGAGTCCACTGGTCCAGAGATAGGGGGGAGGTCAATTGGGTAGCACCATACGGTGATTGGCAGAGTTCTGCCAATCTTCTGGGTCATCAATTTGGATAGTCTTGGAGCGATGACGGCTTCCAGTTGCGGTGAAGAGGGCAGGTGTAACCTCGACGGGGAGAGTTTCATCAATCTTCTGAGACGTTGATGGGAAGACTTATGGAGCCATGGCGGCTTTCAGTTGTAGGGGAAGGGAGATTCGTGTGGTGTTGTTCCAACGTGGGGCGTCTAGGTAGGGCTGTTCGACCTCTGTCTTCTGGCGGTGAGCGTGCTGCCTGGCCTGGTTCACACCAGGGGAGCCTTTCTGCCACTAATTCAGGATCAGGGGAAGCTCTTCCTGCAACTCTCTGGACAGTTGTTCTAAGTAATAGTCGTCAGTGTTAAGGTTTCAGCTCCCATAGCTCATCACACGCGCTCAGTGCCTTCACCCTGGGAACTGATGATCTAATCAGCGACTTTTGTGTCTGATTTATCTTTGCTTTCAGCCCCATTTGCCAGTCTAAAACATACAGTATCTACTATTACCTCAAGAATTTTAGGTTCAAGTTCACCAGGGGAGTGCTGCAAGGGCAGCGAGAGTCACTGACGGTGCAGAATGTAAAGAGAGGAGCGAGTCTTCTTCCCATGTCGGATAGTAGGATTTTGGCATCTAGGGATTGCTCGGGGGGAACATACAGTATATGGCCCCAACCTGGATCAGAGTGATGATTATTTGATCCTGGCTGGGCCAATTCGAGGTTGTTGGGGATTAAGGTCCGACATCTGTAATCCGGAAACGAAGGTGATGCTTGGGATGTGTTTTTGTTCAGAGTCTAGTTGCCTCCTCTTCCTTCCTCTTCAAGGCCCTGATTGGTCAGCCGGCTAGGGGTGTTGGGCGGCTGTATTTGTATTGACATCAGAAGAGAGGGCATGGCAAGTAAAGGATTAAGAGTTAATATAAATATAACCAAGGTTTTACACAGTAGATTAGGGCTTGGAATGGTAGAAAAAAGTGGTGAATACTCATAAGCAGTATGCAGTAAAGTGGTGGGCACCAACTCAATTCAGTGTAGCGTCTGCCAATGCTGGGTGCACCATGGGAAAAAGCGCTGCACTAGAATATATATATATATATATCTATATCTGTAGAATAGAGGGACCTCTACCGAGAAAGAAGTCCGAAGTTGAGAAGTTTGTGTACATAATATGCAAAGGTGAGCTTGTGATCAATAATCAGCTCAGGAGTGTTAACTTTGGCAATGAAGCACTGGAGATGGTGGAAAATTTGTGTTACTTGGGAGATACCATTTCCGCCATGGGACGGAGGCCATGACTATCGCCAGAATTAGCTGTGGCTGGGGAAAGTTCAGGGAATTATTGCCACTACTCACTATGAGAAGACTCCCTCTCCCTTTGAAAGGAAAGGTGTATACTTCATGCGTTAGAAGCGGAATGACAAATGCTTTAGAAACGTAGCCAGTCAAAGCGGATAATATCAGGAGAATGGAACGTAATGAGATGAGGATGGTGAGATGGATGTGTGGGATCAAACTGCAGGTTAAGATATCTAGTGAAGAGCTGAGGAGACGGTTAGGTATCAAGATTATTAGTGATGAGATGCGTAATAGTAGGCTTGGATGATTCAGGCAGGTGGAGAGGATTAATGAACTAAGTTGGTTGGAAAGATGCAAATCAGTGAACGTGGGTGGAGCTGCACAAATGGGCAGACGATGGATCAGGCCTTACAGTCTTATCTTATATATTAAGGGGACCCTAGATGCTGTTTGCGGATGATACAGTTCTGATGAGTGATAATGAATGGGAGTTGCAGGGTCTGGTAAATGAGTTTGGAACAGAGTGCGAAAAACGGAATTTGAAGGTAAATGCGGGGAAGAGCAAGATTATGTCTTCGAAAAGGGTGAAGTTACAGAGTGTGAGGTGAAGCTGAACGGTCAGGCTATGGAGATCGTGAACTCGTTTAAGTATCTGGGAAGTGTGTTGAGTAAAGGTGGGACTATGGATGAAGAAGTGTGGGAGAGGGTACAACAGGGGAAGAGGGTTGTAGGAACGATGAAAGCAGTAACAAGAAATAGGGTGGTCAGTATGGAAGTGAAGAAGTCCTTGCATGACAATGTGGTAATCCTGACACTGACTTACGGAAGTGAAGCATGGACGTTGGTTGAGAGACTCAGACCAAGAGTGAGAGCAGTGGAAATGAATTACTTAAGAAGTGCGTGCAGAGTTACATGGAGGGATAGACAGACCAATGAAGAAGTAAGAAGGAGGTGTGGTGTGGAGGTAGATGTGCTGGAAAGTGTGAAAAGGAACAACTTGAGATGGTTCGGCCATATGGAATGTATGGAAAGCGAGAGAATGACTAAGAGGGTGTACGAGAGCGAGGTGGAGGGACAGAGAGGGAGAGTAGACCGAAGGAGAGGTGGAAGGATGGAGTGAGGAAGTATATGAACAAAGGCGGCGCTGGTTGGGTGGAGGGGCGTCGACTGACTGGGGACAGAGGTGCATGGGGGCAGTTTGTTCGCGGCCACCCCTTCGGGGATCACAGCGTCAGGCAATAGATAGATAGATAGATAGATCTTCATTTTACCTTTTTCAAGGAATTTTCAAATTGTTGTACTTATTAAAGCTTCCTATGACACTACAATCATATGAAACATCAAATTTCCACATCTTACAATCATTAATCACCCTACGGGGCTCCCCCCCCCCCCCACAGTCTAAAATCACCCTTCCTATTTCTGAAATATTTTAGTTACTAAAATAGCTACATTTTCTATATTGCAGAAGGCCTAGCTATCTAAGAAAATAGAATAATAGGGGTAACTATTCTATAACCAAACCTTTCACACCAGGAAAGAGAGTTATGACGTCAACTTATAAAGGCGCTTATGTAAATTTATGCTTTTACAACTTCTGAGGCTATCTATTGATCTGATTACTGTCCGATTGCCTCCATTTTTTTCACAGAATTAGACCAAGCATAAATGACAATTCGTACGCTCTTAGAATGGGTTTTTGGCAACATTTTTGAAGCTTAAATCTTTATTTATGATTAGAAATAGGGCCAAAATTATATAATTGATATTTACCTGCAATTTTCAACATGATCATGTATCAAATTGGGGAAAATAAGAGCGTAGATTTATAGCCTATATATCTTAAGTTACCTCATACAAAAAATAAACTAAATCTGCCGAGAAAAAAAAATTCTGATATGTTTTGTCTATAGTAAGCTGAAAAATGCTAGCATGCGTGCACGCACGCACGCACATAGAGCGATGAAATTTTCAGCGAGTCTTACTATTACCATGTACACATATGTAGCAAAAGGCCAGTAATTTTTAATTACTAAGGAACTCTTTACCCAAGGCCTTAACCTTGGGATCTGTCAGTGGAACCAGTGGAATAAGGTTCTGAGGTCTAGTCTCCCCTTAATATCTGACAAGTGAGGCAGTTCAGAATAGGGCTGCCTAGATCGCCACCATTAGGACATGAAACCAAAACCATACTCCATGTGGAGCACTCAGTTTTTATAATTAAGTATATAAATATATATATCAGTGGAGTACGGGCGTCGTTGAGGAGGTTCAGGTTCAGCCCCCAAAGGTCCACTTCCTTTGTGTAATTTTTTTTTTTTTTTTTTTCTATGTGAATGTGTCCATGTAGTCGTGGAATCGGGAGTTAATTGGGACCCGGATTTCGCTCCTCTCCAAGGCTATAATCTGGATTGCCGTAGTTTCCAGGGCTGAAGGGGGTAGGGGAGCTGAGGACGTAGTCTGGTCTTGTTCCACAGATAGTGTGCGAAATTATTTGTAACTTTAGTCAACAAAACGTGGCCGAATCGCGGCAAAATATATATATTCTCTCTCTCTCTCTCTCTCTCTATTTATATATATATATATACCGTATAATAAAACTACTAATCCTCACAAAGATGTATCTTGATGGGTGGGGATGGATGCCTAAAGAGAACAAATTACACTGTACATAATAACATATAAATTCCAATTCTAGAAAATTAATCATATGGGATTTAGATTATGCCACTCGATAATGAGGCTGTTATAAGGTTTAATTGTTTGTTCGAGTTCTAACAAATAGAAAAACTAATATCCTTACTATATTGTTTCCATTCAGTATTATTGAATGTCGCCATCACCATAACTTGAACCAATAATAAGCAACAAGAACGCTACTCACCATCACCATCAACACAGTCCCAGCTTCACACTTACCTGATAACAGACAAATGGTACAAATTACAATATTATATAAACAAAATGTTAATAAAATAGTTTATGGCCTTGAGCTATGAACTCATTATATAGTACTAGTATATTATTAACCCGTAGTGAGACTAAGAAAGTAATGCTACAAAAATGGCAAAACACAATATTGATAATAATAGGAGTATAGGATCATTTCAACTTCTGTAAGGCTAAATGAGGTTATAGAAATGCTAAACAAAACAATGCTAATAATAAAATGCTGGGGTCACAGTCCAGTAGGACTGCTAGTCAAGAGTGTATCAACAGTTTTGGATTTTTTTTTTAGTATAAGGGTGTAAACTAATATTACATTGCTCGAAAACGGCGAAGCCAATCAAAACCCTCTATGTTCCGCCCTTACTCTTTGGAGTACCTAATGAAGATAGGCACCACAAGTTTCAAGTAATTCAAATTCAGTACCATACGAATAGAACTGTAACGAACAGACACCCGAACTTATATAATTTTAGTTAGTGAATATAATGAAACTATATTGGTAAATCATGAGAGTTGTCCAGGCCATCCAACTATCGTGCAATTGCTCTCATTTTTTACATGTCTAAGTTTTTTTAATCTATTCTTAATTCAAAATTTCTTAAGCATTTGTCTTCCCAAATTCTACGCTTAAATAGCCAGTATGGTTTCCTTAAGGGCCTCTCTATTGGTGATTTCCTTTCTTATCTTCCTAACTCTTGGTAATCCTCCTTTCAAGACGTTGGTGGGACTTTTTCTATTGCACTAGACTTATCAAACATTTATAATTTCTAGACTACCATCATGCGGTTTCTATCTCTCTATCTGTACCTTTATTTCTAATTTCATTTGGCCGTTACATAACAGCGGTTGCTCACTTTCTAAACCTATCTACTCGGGTGTTCCTCAGGGCTATGTCCTGTCTCCGGTTCTCTTTCTAATATTCGTTAATGATTGTCTCATCTGTACCTCTAGTTCTATCCATTCATATGTTGATGAATCAACCTTACACTATTCAACTAGTATTCCACAATGACCCACATGCAATTACTCAATTTCTCCCCCTATGTACCTGGAACAATCTTCCACACATTTATCACTTACTCTTCAACGACACACAAATCAATCCTTCATCTTCTCTCAATATTGTTGGTGTTCCTTTTACTTTTGATCTACTGTATCTTGGAAAGATCATATTACCACTCTAAAACAGCTTCCCACAAATTAGGTTCTTCACCCCCGCACAGCTTCTTGCTCTGTGCAGGGGCACAGTGCGCCCATGTATCAAGTATTGTTCGCATGTGTAGGTAGGTTCCACCCATACCGCACATCTCGAAAGGGTAGAGTCAAAGCATTTTGTCTCATTAACTCACCTCCTCTTCCTAATTTCCTACAATCTCTCTCTACAATTTTGCATCTCTCTCACTCTTCTACCGCATCTCTCTCACTCTTATACCGCGTCTCTCTCACTCTTCTACCGCATCTCTCTCACTCTTCTACCGCTACTACAATAATAAGTGATCTTCAGAGCTTTCTCAATGTATCACTCCTCCCTTACAAAGAGTGGGGAGCTTCCGCCTTTGAACTCATTCCCACTCTCTCCTCAAGAGTGAACCGATTTTCCCAGACTTTCTTCTACTCAACAAGTAAGCTCTGGAACTCTTTCCTTCAATCTGTCCTTCCCTATCCTATGACTTGAAATGCTTCAATCTCCGTGTGTCGAGAAATTTTGACCATAACGTACCTTGAATTTGGCTCTCTATTACTTTCAAATTTGGGGGGCACTTGCTACAGACAGCCTTGCCTTTTGTCTCCTTCAGACATATAGAAAAATATAATAGCCATTGATATTGTGGGGAAGTGTTAGGTGGTGAGGTGCGGCATTGAGCTGGGTGAAACATACAATCCGGCTCGGTGAGGGGAGTTATATATTGACTCTCTGGCTCTTTCACAGTATTTATCTCCACACGGGAAACACCAGCGGTCAACACTTGGGTAGGATTATAAAACTTGTCTGGAGATTAATACTGGATAATGTATTCCAACCATAAAAATAACCAGAGATATGAAATAATCCAGCTGTGTCGCACAGGAAACTTAAACTAAAAACAAATGATAATAATACAATAATAAAACAAATAAAAAAAACATTCAGTGCAGAGGAGGATTTCTGCGCCAGTGTCAATAATTTTTTATTTGTAATACAGTTCTCAAATATTAAGGGATAATAACAATTTTAGACAATGACAAAAATCACTGTGGAACCTATGAGTAAATATTGCAGAAAATTGCAAAATTTATAAATTATTGGAAGCTATACTTACACTGAAGGAAACAACACTCGCAGTATGTAGAAGGTGCATTGTCAGTTAACAAGCGAGACTTATTTATAGTTTAGCATTATGATATAATTAGTGGACCACGTGGACGGAAAAGGGGTGCATGTTCAAAGCAATATTATGGTGAACATGATTAGCTGATAACGTTAAAAATTACAATATTTGGACTGCACGATTGTATTGTTGAACATGTAGTGCTTAAAGAAAGCATAAAGCACGATTAAATTACTCAACATACAATGGTCATGAGATGTATGATCATATTTCGAAGACAAAATAATTAATGGTGTGGATGCATTGAACAATTTACTTTCAGCAGAATACAGAATCATTCGTGGACAGTTTAGTCAAATTGCAATATATGATTACTTTAATACAGAGATTCATCAAATTATTTTCTTCGTGTAATTATAAAAGCAACGCAATCAAAATTAATTATTTGATTATGATATTCAAAGAGTATTTTTTATATACATATAATAGGTATAACATTAACATTAAGTATTTCCGAATTGTATAGTTTGTTTGTTTCTGTTATTTTCTGTCAATAGTTATATATATATATATCTTTCGTCTAGCATAGAGAGAGAGCATTATTGTGCCGTTATTCAAAAGCATTGTTATATTCCATCTTGAACATGGTGTTTAGGTGTGGTCCCCGTACCTCAAGAAAGACATTGAACAACTCGAATCCGTGCAGCGTAGAGCAACTAAGCTAATCCCCTCTCTGAGAAACAAGCCATATTATGAAAGATTACAGAAATTATATTTGTTCTCGCTGAAGAAAAGATGCTTACGAGACCAACTTATCGATTGCTTTAAGATATTTAAAGGATTTGAAAGAGCGATAGCAATGCACTGTTAACGATTAATAACAATGCTGCAACCCGAGGTAATGGAATTAAATTAAATAGAAAGAAGTTATACCTAGATGTCACACAAAACTTCTTCACATACAGTGTGGTCAAAGAGTGGAATAGTTTATCATGGGAGGTGGTCGATAGTGATTCAATTGATACGTTTAATAAGAGACTGGACGATCATCTAATGGAGATTGGATTATTATGAATGAATATATTAAAAATCAGTAGGTATGTAAGTGTAAATTCCTTTCCAGACTAACTTTTTCTATCCTGTATACAACATTTCCCTGTGGGCATTTCCTGACCCATAAGGTTACACTTCCTCCTATTTTCCGGTATGGCTTTTTAGCCGGAGGCGCGGCGCGGAGGGTGGGGAGAGAGCCTTCTACTTTGCTGTCCTATTCTTCTATTACAAACTGTCCCTGTCTCTATTAGTATTAAGGCTAAACCATCTAGTAGGAACCGCAAGGTCTGTGTGGCTTAAATATTTATGTAATTCTGTGTAACTGTCTCTCAATCATAAACTCCAATTGAGAAAACAAATGTTAGCTAACTGTAGACTATATAAACGCGTTCCTACACACGCACACGCACACACACGCTCTCTCTCTCTCTCTCTTTCACACACACACACACACACACACACACACACACACACACACAAACACACACATAAACATACCACAAGTTGACCAGTTATTAGGTAGACACACATGATAACACGGGAATATATGTTACACACTAAGCAATAGGCTAAAAATGTTAAGAAAAACACTGATTTTTTTTTGTGAAAATATATCCGTTGACAATTAAACAATTAAATTCATTAAACCAGACAGAAGACACATTTATTAGATTAATAGGCACATCATTTAAATAATATAAATAACCTTTCTAACTTTCTACAATTCAGTTTCCCTTTCATTTAAAATACTGTAAGCAATTCTAGATAATTATATACAAAATTATGTATGTGCATGAAAGAGACAAAAGGCAAACCTGCATGCAACAAGTGCCCCCCTCCCCCCCAAAAAGCCGAGTGATAGAGTTTCAAATACAAGGTACGTTAACCCTTAACTGGCGGGGCCCGCCTTAAGTCGGGCTCCAATTTGCAGCAAGTTAGGAGCATTATTAAGGCTTTTAAAGGGTTAAAATAGAGTGCAAATGGCCGGAAGCGCAGCAGGCCACACGTCCGACACCCAGGGCTTACCGCCGCCCACTGACTCATGCTCCCTCTGTTCTCGAAAGGCCGGCAGTGTAGCCAGTAGTGAGCGTAGCTGGAAAAAAATATGCCGCTGTACGCTAAACTCCCATGTTAGTGGTACCACTGCGTGAGAACGACGAGTGCTACGTAGCTCGTTCTGGTCTCACTTTGAAGCTTTTAGCGCCTAGTTTTTTGCTGAATACATTTCTTTTCATGCAGAAACTTGATTGATCATTCAGGAGGGCCTGAATATGCCCAAAATAGCCCAAAACCCCCCGCTAGACAAGGGTTAAAGAGTCAAAATGTCCGGAGCTTGAAGCATTTAAAGTCGTAGGATGAGGGAAAGACAGGTTGGAGGAGAGTTCCAGAGCTTAATTGTTGAGTAGAACAAAAACTGGGAAAATTAGTTCACTAATGGGTTAGAAATTTACCCTTATACACATTTAAGACGCATGCGGTTTGCCTGAAGGAATTAAATGTATTAAACTTGAAAAAACTTACAGGTGATCAATTCAGGTACATTCTTAGTTTACAGGGTATTACAATATGATCATCAGTAAGTATTTATAAATATGATCTATCAAATTATACATGAAGCGAAGAGACTGGAGTTTTCGCAGAGAGGCTCCAGTCCTGACGTTATTCTTGACTTACATTGTGCTGGCTTAATAATCCATTAGGGTTGATAGCCGCTGAAGTCCTATTTTAATAAAATAATAATACATGAAGCAATGGGTGTAAGATTATTAGTAAACGTTTCCAGTAACATCACGCCAAGAAATTTTCCTTCAGTAGAGTAGTGCATTTATGGAAAAATTCCTCACGGTCAATCTTTTAAAAATTGCTTCGAAAATAGTATCAAATTATCAGTGAGTTGCTTATAATTCGTTCGTTCGTGGCCACCCCTTCGGGGATCACGGCGTCAGTGATAGAAAGAGATAGCTTATAATATGAATAATTATGTATACACTGTACAAATTGTGTGCTCAAATGTAACACAAATGATGCACATGTTAATAATCAATCGGTAATATGTGCTTATATGGACACATACATTATTGAAACACTTATCATGAGTAGCATTAATACCTCCGTCAATGAAGTTGGACGGAGGTTATGTTTTCGCTTCAATTTAGGAGGCGATCCGGATCATATGTCACACTGGTGTCTTTATTGTGTATTTATGTTTATTTTGTGACAAAGCCAGCGTAGGCGGAGGTATATGCCCTACCGAGCGCCAGTGTCACCATGGGTAAAAAAATTTGGGGGGGCTGTAGCCCTGGCATAGATAGGTGGGTGGGTGGCGAGCGAAGCGAGCCTGAGCAGCGGGGGGGTCCGGGGGGGCGCTGTAAGCCCCCCGGAAAATTTTGAAATTTGAGCAGTTTCTGGGGCCTTTTTGAGGCCTAAAAATGTGTATAAGTAAGAAACATATGACACATAAATATTGATGAGCCTGATACCAGGCATCAGTCAGTAAGTTACAAGGCCAATGGTAATTGTAGGGTATAAAGCCTATGTGCAGAGAATAGTTTTGTCTTCATATACTATCATACTATAGTCCATTCATTATAGGTAGGCCAGAAATTGTGACCCCTAACCTTTGTATTTCGCTAAATGGCTAGAGCAAATGGGTTGTATAACTTGTAAATGTCCATACTTATTGCCTGGCTGACCCTTCCCAAAGGTAGAAATATTAGCTTGATTACTCCAGTCTTTCCTTAGGTATAGAGGTAAGTGGTCTAGATGTTTCGCCTACTTATAATGAATATACTATAGTTTGTAACGATTTCTTAGCATATTAAATTGGATAATTTGAAGAACTTTTATTATTGTACCATTATATAGATTTAATTGGCAAGATTTTTCTTCCATTACTGTGATAGAAAACAAAACAGTTCACTTAAAACAAAAAAGTATAATTTATTAACTCCAAATCATAAAGCAATTACTTTAGATAAGCCTATTGATAAAATACAAGATTACAAACAATTGTTATTCTATAAAACTGATATCCTTTCAAAGTTTCATATAGTGACATGGCCTAATGGTATGTGGATATGTGTCTTTTATTTCACAATTTCACTTTTCAATCAATGTAAACGTTTTATGATTATGATTAGTTCATTATAACTGTTGATGGTTTTATGATTATGATTAGTCATTATAACTGTTGATGGTTTTATGATTATGATTAGTTCATTATAACTGTTGATGGTTTTATGATTATGATTAGTTCATTATAACTGTTGATGGTTTTATGATTATGATTAGTTCATTATAACTGTTGATGGTTTTATGATTATGATTAGTTCATTATAACTGTTGATGGTTTTATGATTATGATTAGTTCATTATAACTGTTGATGGTTTGGCATTTTACTTAGTTTTATTGCTTTCCACCGTTTACATTTTTTGGTTGTTTCTTTAGTTTTTCCTTTTGATAAAGAAGTGACAAATTATTAATTATATACTTGCAATATCAGAGTTCAAGGTATTTCAAATTTTCAATTATCAAACAGAAAAAAAATATAGTAAATGAGATAAATTAACTAAATTGCTTTTCATTCCATGACCAATCACCATGCCCCATGTTAAGTAAGGGACAAACGCCTTTTGGTGGATTCACCTGACCCTGACTGTGACGGTATTGGAAGAGATGCAAATTTGTCAACTACCAAATCAAGATCAAGTGAATTCACCACAGCCTTTTCAATAGAAATTGTACCTAGACTGGTCTGCCGTTCCTGTCCCATTGTTGCCCTGAGGTATGTTTTGATCAGTTTTAAGAAGAAAAGGATCTCTCACATTTGGCATTACTGACAGGGAAAGTGAGGGCCAAATGCATCAAAGTCCAGAGTGTGGTGAAACCATGCTTCAGTGGCTTCAGTTTATCCAAAGCACCGGTTTGCATTTTTTGGGGGGCTGAGTCCTTGATTTGGGGGGGCTAAGCCCCCCCCCCCTCCCTGGTGACGCCACTACCGAGCACCCTTCTAGTTGTTAAATTTGAACCCATAATATTGACATTGTAGGCTTTGTTCCTTTCAGATGACAAACAGCATCCCAGATATATAGATATATACAGTATACTGTATAATATAGTATATTTTCAATACAGTCAGTTTCATTTAGGTTTCCGTTAATTTATCCCATGGCAGTGTATGATAATCTCTTCCCATATCTTTACTAATCATTGATCCCATGGCAGTGTATGATAATCTCTTCCCATATCTTTACTAATCATTGATCCCATGGCAGTGTATGATAATCTCTTCCCATATCTTTACTAATCATTGATCCCATGGCAGTGTATGATAATCTCTTCCCATATCTTTACTAATCATTGATCCCATGGCAGTGTATGATAATCTCTTCCCATATCTTTACTAATCATTGATCCCATGGCAGTGTATGATAATCTCTTCCCATATCTTTACTAATCATTGATCCCATGGCAGTGTATGATAATCTCTTCCCATATCTTTACTAATCATTGATCTTACATGTAGCGTATGTAGCAACGTCACAAGCAGCATAGCAAAGATTGATACAAGTTAATATGTTTGTCTTCCTTTGGTCTCCATTATACAGAGAGAGAGAGAGAGAGACAGACAGAGAGAGACCGCCCACAAATCATGGGGATCCCACGATAAAAGAGAGAAGGAAGCAAAGAATGAAAGCGGAAGGAAGAAGGAGACAGAGTGGGGACTTAATTAAGTGAAGAGAAGGATGGGGGGAGAGGGAGGGGGAGAGAAAGGGACGGTGGTGGATAGAAAGGGAGGATGAAGAATAGACAGGGAGGGTGGGGAATAAAAAGGGGGATGGTGGGAGAGAAAGGTAGGGCGGAGGAGAGAAAGGGAGGGTGGTGATGAGAAGGGGAGGGTGGAGGATAGAATGGGAGGGTGGGGGATAGATAATGAGGGTGGAGGATAGAATGGGAGGGTGGGGGAGAGCAAGGGAGGGTGGGGGATACAAAAGGAAGGAAAGAGAGGGTGAGGGAAAAGGGAGTGTTGCTCTGTACCCGATAATCCCCCAACCACATAACAACGTGAATTGACGTCTGGGAGAGCGTAAAATAATCGTTGGTGGAGAGCTTAAGAAACTCACATCGTGTATCACCACGAGACTATCACCATGACCCAAATTTGTAGCCACTACATACCTAAACAAAAACACAAAAACAAAAACAAACAAAAAACAAGACGAAGAAGCAAGCAAGAATGGGAAGGAAAGAAGCTGCACACGGAAAGTCGACGCACACAACAACAGACAAGGCAGACAAAATATCAAAATAGAAAGAGAAATTGTGAACATTGAACAAAGACTAAGAATCTCCTATGAACTACAACAAATACAAGAGGATAGCAAAGCTATTGCAGCTATAAAGAAAAATTCCAAGTACTTCTTTTCATATGCCAAACAAAAGGCTACAACTGCATCAAATGTCGGCCCACTACGTAAAGGGGACACAAAGAAAATAAGCAAACTCTTACGTCTGCAGTTCAAAACGGCCTTCGGTGAGCCTAACGAAGCTAAAGCCGCCAAAGACCAAAATTAATTTTTCATGGATAACCCCCCTACGAAAAAACCCAGATTATGGATATTGATTTCGGGCCAAAAGACATAGAAGAGGCTATTGCTAACATGCCAACCCACTTGGCACCAGGCCTGGACTCATGGAATTAAATCCTAATAAAGAAATGTATGCAAAATCTCTCAAAACCCCTGGCTATAATGTGGAGGAGGAGTTTAGACAATGGAAAAATATAGGTTAGCTTAAACAATGCAATAATTTTCCCGCAGCATGAAGGAGAATGTAGAGCACTACCAATACCCGGTACAGTCTATATCTATCTATCTATTGCTGGACGCCTTACTCCCCATACGAGGGTGGCCATACACAGAATGCCCCCAAGCGGACCTATTCCCTTTGAGAGGGACAACCCGAGCCAGTTTAGTGAAGGACTTACAGGATTGACCACTCAATCTAGGATCCGTCCGACTCCGAGGCCCTCTGTGTATCTTGTTAGCACTATTTTTCTACAGTGGTGTTCGGCTAATCCATCCACTAACCTGCCTTACCCTTAGGTAAGCAGTACGGATTTGTATCAGGTTTACTCCCCTAGACAGGTTGCCAGCCAAGGCTGACGAGTCCCATCCAACCGGATTTGTATAAGGTTGTCTCCCCTAGATGAGTTGCCGACCAAGGCTAACGAGTCCCATCCACCCGGTACAGTCACGGCGGTAAATTGTGGACCAGGGAATGGACCCCTTTTTAGACACCAGGCACGAGTATCGCATCCGAACACAGTCTACAATCAGCGAAACTGGGTAGTATAAACTGCCAGGCCCCGCCCAATACTGGGTCGCCAGCAGATATACTTATACTTAACATATGGGAATCTTCCTATCTAATATATAGTACTAATAAAATCGTGCTCCTAAACATAAAGGTTTCCAAGTGCCCTTTTAATCGACCATATAATATATATATATATATATATATATATATATATATATATATATATATATATATATAATATATATATATATATATATATATATATATATATATATATATACTGTATATATATATATATATATATATATCTTGTACTCGCTAAGAAAATGAAACATGGAGCTGAAAACTTTCGTCTGTATTCCAAGACATCTTCCGGCAGATAGAGAAGATAGGGTGGGAGTCAACTTATCTCGTCTAAACCGAGACAGTTACTGAAATGACGGAGACCAGCCAACAAGAGCCAAACACAACCAATTGCCTGCTTCCGTACTCAAACAACAACCAAATCAACCAGTGCCGTATTGCCAGCATATCAAGCAGACCGAAGACCTCAAAACCCCCTCCATCACAGACACCGCTAGAACAAGGTCAGGTCAGAGAAAACGTGGTAAAACCCTTTCACGTCAGAGAAAACGCGCAGCTCCCCCCTTTCCTGGAGAATAAATGTGCCCATACCACCTAAGGACCTACCCCCAGCCAGATCTTCTCTATTCTGAGGAAATGTTTATGAAAGTTCGATACCAAAACCCCTAATATCCACCTGTATCATCTACCCAAAGTGAACTTAACCATGGCAGGCAAGTGAACAAACAATTAGAAACTTCATATCACCTGCCCTCCGAAGACACATCCATACAACAGGAGAATTCTCTATTTTCCCCACCGTCAAGAATCCTTTTTTCACTACCCCAGCAGGCTGTTTCCAAGCCTAAACTAAATGTAAATAAACGAAGAAAATCCAAGCCATCCCAGAGAAATACTGTAAACTGCATAATTTTAGTGCACCCCTAACCTCACAGTAAATTAAAAAAAAATATCAACACCATGTCCCTACTGCCCTGAGAGGACAGTCACTTAACCCTAACCAAAAAGTGAATAGGATCTCAACTGACCCAAAGGGAAGTTAGGCAAAACTGAAATAGTTATACAGTCGATTAGTTGCTCTTAGGAGGAACGAAATTAACTGCTAGCTAGGACAGTTCGGATAAAGAATCCGTAGGGGCCAGCCATTCTCCCCTTAAACTCTTGACAAGCAACCTTGATTATACAGTCGATTAGTTGCTTTTCTGAGGAACGAAATTAACTGGTAGTCATTAGAATAGGAATTAAGACATCTTGATAAGTCTTAATAAATAGTGCAAGCCAAGTGACTTCGTTTATACAGTCGATTAGTTGTTCTTCGGAAGAACGAAATTAACTGGTAATCAACATAGTAGTAATTGCGGTATCTTGAAGAGCCTTTACTAATAGTGTAAACAAGTGTATAGAATTGTAACCCCGCAGGACGGGCGACAGAGAACATCGTCTACCTGGAAGGTGTGCTGACCCCGTGACCGCCCCTTGGTAAAATAGAGGGACAACTAGATTCATCACCACGTGCTCACCAAACTCTCTATGGGCTCCTACCTTTTCTACTGAAACCTATAAGTAACATTTGTTTTGTAAAGAGTTTTGAAGATTACAGTAAGGGTTAAGTACAGGAGTACAGTGTGTTGCAGGCACATGGGGGGCCACTTAAGTACAGGAGTACAGTGTGTTGCAGGCACATGGGGGGCCACTTAAGTACAGGAGTACAGTGTGTTGCAGGCACATGGGGGGCCACTTAAGTACAGGAGTACAGTGTGTTGCAGGCACATGGGGGGCCACTTAAGTACAGGAGTACAGTGTGTTGCAGGCACATGGGGGGCCACTTAAGTACAGGAGTACAGTGTGTTGCAGGCACATGGGGGGCCACTTAAGTACAGGAGTACAGTGTGTTGCAGGCACATGGGGGGCCACTTAAGTACAGGAGTACAGTGTGTTGCAGGCACATGGGGGGCCACTTAAGTACAGGAGTACAGTGTGTTGCAGGCACATGGGGGGCCACTTTAAATTTTTGTTTTAGCCTATAGCAAAGAGGAACACACTGTCGAGATCTGTGAATAATTTGTTTACAAAAATCTATGTGGGTTTCCCTTCACCTTCCACCCTCATTAATACAACATCGTAAATGTACTGTAACAGCCAAACTATGTATAATTCGACATTTTAGCATAGAGACATTGTTGTTTAAAATTACCCAAGGAGGTTGTCCTCCAATTTAATGCATGCAATTCTGAATCACCCTGTATATATATATATATATATATAAATATATATACCGGTATATATATATATATATATATATATATATATATATATATATATATATATATATATATATATATATATATATATAGCGGAATATATTTATATATCTATATATATATCAAGGACAAATAAATACAACATACTCAACATACTTTAGTATTTCAACCCGTTTTTTTATTAATATAATTATATATTTTATTCTTCCACTGGACAAAGGCAACAACTACAAATAAAATTGATCCATACGTCATCAGAAAGGACAACTATCCTACCTTATCCCAAACTAGATTGATTAGGTTCTTCAATTTCCCTATGAATGACACGAAATAAACGAAAATCGATATTCAGGGAATTTGGGAAATTACATCACCGACCCCTTCTTTCATGATTTCTTACTATTACTGTCGGAATAAGAGGATATACACAGGCCTATCCCATTTCAAAATAGCGTAGGCTATGATATGGCTGGTTATGGCTTACTTATTCAAGTTATTTAAAGAATCAATCGTTTTATGATAGCGAAAAGACTGGGGAACGAGTTAATTTGTGTCCGGAGGCAGGGTAAATCACAATTTACCGGCTGATTTACTTGAAATTATTAATCAATATTGCATATGTCACAGCAAAGATGCTTTCAGACCATGCCAGTGGAAGAATGGAAGATTACTGATTGACTTAGAGCACAAAAAACACTGATTTGTCTTTCATAAATCCAATAGCTGTCTCGTGTTGTTTTGCAAGCTGATCACTAGTTCGTCTTTAACCCAAGAGCGGTGTTGGGAATTTAGATAAAGAGGTTAAATTGCATATCACTGGTACATGAAATATCCCAACAAATAGTTATAATATAATTACCAACGACGTAGTCGATGGGTGTAATCCAGTCCCGCACACACGGCTAATTCAATTGCATGACATGTAGGAATGTTCACATAATACAATATCGATACAATGAACTTAGCTTAGAGGACTGGTGATGTAGGACTGTTGTTCTAAATTAGCATTTGTAGCACATGGTGAACTGTGGGTTGAGTCAGAGCCGGGGGGGGGGGGAAGATGTTGTTTGTATGGTGTTGATTGAGAGACTAAAGGGCCGGCGTCCGATCGCTTCGCGAAATTACATATGGCTTCCGCCTCATAATAATTATAACCCATAACTTGGTTTCATGATACATCTAGAGCTGATGTAGATATTTATACATTACAGTTAATATTTAACCTATACTTAAGAATAAACTACAATACACAAAGAACCAGACGAAATCGTACATGCGATACGATACCATACCGCCAAATTCAAATGTCCTATTGGACCTAAAACTGTCGGGATCATTACCCTATTCCCGACATATTGCCCGCCACCAAAAATGATATACAGGAGCTATATACAGAGAACAACAAAAGGACATCGAAGAGTCAAAGATCACCTTGTTTGATCTTTGATCTCCAAAGATCCATGGAACTCATAGCCGCCCTCCTTTTGGGACGAGCGCCACCTGAAGCCTGAGGAGGATCATCCTTCTCATCATCAGCTGCCCCACCTTGAGGAGCACTGTCACCAACACTCTCCCGCGGAGGGGTATCAGTAGAGACGCCAGGATCATCCGGCAGTTCTACATCCTGCTCCAAGGGATATAACCTTACGACTGGGCGAGTAGTAACCCCAGTCGAAGTTCGTATTCTAGCAACCCTTATAAGACCATTAATGCCCTGGAACAAATTGACAATCCTCCCAAGCTTCCAAAATAACCTAGGATGCTCATCATGAATCAGTACGATATCCCAGATACGAGGCCATCGTTGATTCGTCCCTTTGATCTTAATAGCTCCCTCAGCCATATTATGTTCCAGCAAGTCCGAGGAGGCGGGAGCCCCAGGATCATTGCCACTGCCTCGCACTACACTCACAACAACACTGCGGCCGTTAGAATTATCGCAGGAGGCTGAGGTTGCCACCAACGGTTTTATCGTATGGTAACTTATCGGACTTACTGAGCTCATATGACGCAAAATCGCGTCATAAACTTATTGGAGAGGTATAGAGATAAGTCCATATGACGCGATCGCGTCATATGAGTTTTTGGTGGACTTATTCATATGACGCGATCGCGTCATATATGTCGCAAGGAGATAAAGTGACGCTCGCGAAGAGACAGCAAATATTCTTGGGTCCACCGTTTCCATAGATCGTCGGACACCTTGTTTACATACTGGAAGCGACGACGTGTGGCGTCAGCATTGCCGAACGTAGGGTCATGCAGATCTTCGTCATTTACGGACGATCTAGGAAAGGTATTAAGGGTTCGTCCACGTGTTAGCATAGAAGGCGAAATGGGTAAGAGGTCATCAACATCTGCCGAGGTATAGGTCAAGGGCCTGTCGTTGACTGACATCTCAATCTCTATTAACTCCTTGCGACATATATGACGCGATCGCGTCATATGGAACTTATAACCAAAAACTCATATGACGCGATCGCGTCATATGGACTTATCTCCATTCCTCTCCAATAAGTTTATGACCTGATTTTGCGACATATGAGCTCAGTAAGTCCGATAAGTTAGCCTACGATAAAACCGTTGGTGGCAACCTCAGCCTCCTCCGATAATTCTAACGGCCGCAGTGTTGTTGTGAGTGTAGTGCGAGGCAGTGGCAATGATCCTGGGGCTCCCGCCTCCTCGGACTTATTGGAACATAATATAGCTGAAGGAGTTAAGATGGTTTGCAACTCCCGTCTGGTCACCAGTGCCCTTCCTAATACCTTCTTCATGGCAGATTTGACGATACCGATAGTTCTCTCCCAAATCGCCCCGAACCATGGTGCACGTGCTGGTATAAATCTCCACTGACAACCCTTTCCAGTGAGGGTAGCCACAACCTGCGGGTCATCCATTAAACTCTGGAGATATTTAGAGGCCCCGACAAAACAAGTCGCATTATCGCTCATAATAATTTGAGGGAAACCATTGCGGCCTGCAAAGCGTCTTAGAGTATGCAAAAAACCCTCACTGGATAGGTCGTCAATCAATTCAATATGAATCGCTCTGGTTACCGCACATGTGAAAGGCGAAATTCACCTACTTGCTTACTATCAGAATCTATCAAGACAGGTAAAAAAGGATATTATGAAAGAAAAAAGAAATTATGAAATTAAGGTTGCCAATGACTCAAAAAATAATCCTAGCTTTTTACCAACTATATAAATCCAAGGTTAGAGATGTAATTGGTCCCCTTAAAACTTCGATAGGAGAAATGACAGAAAATTATTTAGATACATTAAATAGTAAATTTCTTTCCGTTTTCACTAATAAAAATTTGGCACAGTTTCCAGAAGTCCGTAAGGTATATAGCGATAATATAGAAAATAGGTTAAGTACGGTTACTATAAGTAGAAATGATGTGCTTAAGGAAATTGACAGACTGAAACCTTATAAATCGCCTGGTCCTGATGAGGTATATGCTAGAGTATTAAAAGAATGTAGGGATGAGTTAAGTTACCCATTAACATTTTTATTTAACAAGTCATTGGAGACAGGTATAGTTCCAGAAGCTTGGAAGCTTGCAAACTTAGTTCCGATCTTCAACAAAGGTGACAAATCAATAGCATCCAATTACCGTCCCATTAGTCTTACATCAATCATAGGAAAGCTACTAGATTCAATTATTGCTAGTAAAATTAGAAACCACTTAGATACATTTAACTTAATAAATTCTTCTCAGCATGGATTCACTCAGGGACGTTCTTGCCTTACTAATTTGCTTAGTTTTTTCTCAGAGGTATATGAAGCAGTAGATAATGACAAGTCATATGATATAATATATTTAGATTTCAGTAAAGCTTTCGACAGAGTCCCCCATGAGAGATTGATGAGAAAGGTTGAGGCGCATGGAATAGGTGGGGCGTTGTTGGGATGGATTAGGTCATGGCTAATTGGTAGGAAGCAGAGAGTCAGCATAAATGGTACGAAGTCAGAATGGGGAGCAGTCAAAAGTGGTGTCCCCCAGGGATCTGTATTAGGTCCTCTGTTGTTTGTTATATACATAAATGACCTTGATTTAGGTATAACTAGTAGGATAAGTAAATTTGCAGACGATACCAAAATGGGGAGAACAATTGATTCAGATAGAGATATAGAGTGCCTCCAAAGGGATCTAGATACCTTACACGAATGGTCAGTAAATAGGCAGATGAAGTTTAACATTGACAAATGCAAGGTATTAAAGATAGGGAAGATGCATACAAATGTTAAATATAAACTAGCTAATATGGAATTAGAAAACTCGAATTGTGAGAAAGATCTAGGTGTGTTTGTTAGCAATGATTTGAAGCCTAGACAACAGTGTATAAGCGTTCGAAACAAGGCAAACAGGATTCTCGGGTTCATCTCTAGGAGTGTGAGTAACAGAACTACTGATGTTATCTTAAAACTTTACTTGTCATTAGTGAGACCCCATATGGATTATGCTGTTCAATTTTGGTGTCCTTATTACAGAATGGACATAGATTCATTGGAGAGAGTACAACGTAGAATGACAAAAATGATCCATAATATTAGAAATCTTCCGTATAAAGAAAGGTTGAAGAAATTAGGCTTACATTCGTTAGAGAGACGCAGAGTTAGAGGGGATATGATAGAGGTGTTCAAGTGGGTTAGTGGGATTAACAAAGGGGACATGACAAATGTACTAAAGCTCAGTGATAGCGAAAGAACTCGTACCAATGGTTTCAAATTAGATAAATTTCGTTTCAGAAAAGATATAGGCAAATATTGGTTTGGTAACAGAGTTGTAGATGGGTGGAATGGACTACCAAGTGCTATAGTTGGATTAAAAACGATAGGGAGCTTTAAGATAAAATTGGATAAGCATATGGACGAAAAGGGTTGGGTGTGAAGGGGGATCAGCAGGGTTGGGTCAATCAGCGCTCTGCAGACCCCATAATCCTGTGTTAATCTCTAACCGTTTTGGTAAGATGATCCTCAGGGTATTAGAGTGTTGAGCCTATAATTGGGCTTTGTAATTACCTTACCTTTGGATACCTTTGGATGTGTTCGCCGCTCTTCTAGCGGCACCAAGGAGCGCGACGCCCCTCGTTATGGGTGGTGATTTGGTGCAGTAGACTGTTTGAAGCGACAGCTCGTTCCCTTGCGAGGATGGGATCGTCTGGCACTCTTTGCAGTTCGACATCTAGGGCTCTCTTGAAGTTGTCTAACGAGATGTCCCTCATGTCTCTTACTCGCCGTGGGAGTTTGTTGAAGAGACGTGGGCCTCTGTGTGATAACCAGCCCTCTCGCAGAGAGCCCATAGCACCCCTGTTATTCATCCGGGGGATTTCGAATTCCCAGCCTCTCCTATCACTGAATTTCATGACTATCGGAGTATGTAGGTTTGGTACTAAACCCTCTGCGATTTTCCACGTGTATAT
Organism: Paralithodes platypus; assembly: GCA_032716605.1. Lineage (NCBI taxonomy): Eukaryota > Metazoa > Arthropoda > Malacostraca > Decapoda > Lithodidae > Paralithodes > Paralithodes platypus. Next base: position 17,924,850 of record CM064540.1, read on the forward strand.
TATTAGGTAACGTTCTCTTCTACGTTCCAGTGAGTACAGATTCAGTGCTCTTAAACGCTCCCAATAGTGTAGATGTTTTATCGAACTTATATGCGAAGTGAAATTTCTTTGTACACTCTCTACGTCATTTATTTCACCTGCTTTGTATGGGGATGTTAATACGCTACAGTATTCAAGCCACGGTAGCACTAGAGATTTGAAGAGCGTTATCATAGTCAATTCACCGCATGTTTTAAAAGTACGCAGAATCCAACCCGTTAGACGTTTCGCAGCCGCCACTTTGACCTGGTTATGTACTTTGAAACCCATATTTTCAGACATTAATACCCCAAGGTCTTTCACACTGTCTTTCCGTTCTATTATGTGGTTAGATTCTGTTAAGTAATTTGCAATGTCTTTAACACCATTATTATCTCCGTACCGTATTAAGTGGAATTTTTCCTCATTGAATTGCATGTTGTTTTCCCTGGTCCACTGGAACACTACATTCATGTCTTCCTGCAGTCGGCCCGTGTCCTCTTGTGTGTTTACTATCTTGCTTAATTTTGTGTCATCATCAAAAGACGACACCGTACTGTGTCTGGTGTTGGTATCTATGTCACAAATTAGTATGAGGAACAGAAGGGGCGCTAGCACTGTTCTTGTTCTTGTTCTTGTTGTTCCCCAAGCTGCCAGGCCGAACAGTCCCAAGGCCCCGAGCAATTCCAAGGCCATAACCGAGTGCCCCCACAGAACCCTCCCCGCCGACCACAATAAAGCCTGGGTGACCGAAGCCACTCCATGGCGGGGAGCTGAGGAGGGTGCGGAAACGCCCGGGAAACCAAAGCCCCACCCAGGGCCCTGTGCCCATTAGCAATTATGAAGAGAAAGTTGAGGGGCGCTAGCACTATTCCTTGGGGCACTGAGCTTTTGACATCCGAAGGCTCAGAAGTGACTTGGTTTACTGCTACCGATTGTTTTCGGTTTACGAGGAAATTGTATATCCACCGTCCGATTTTCCCAGTTATACCTTTTGCTTTCAGTTTGTGGGCTATTATACCATGGTCACATTTATCAAATGCCTTAGCAAAATCGGTGTAAATGACATCCACTTTTTTAATTTCTTCTAGCGCTTTAAGAATTTTGTCATAGTGTTCCAAAAGTTGTGAGAGACATGATCTTCCCGCTCTGAACTACACAACACCGGTCAACATGGGTTGACCGGTGTTGTGTAGTTCATTTGTCTCCATGAATGTTGAAATTTTGCTTCGCAGGACTCGCTCGAAAACTTTAATGATGTGAGAGGTTAGAGCTACCGGGCGGTAGTTTTTTGGTAGTGCTTTACTCCCTCCTTTATACAGTGGGGCAATTATTGCGTTTTTCAAGCTATCTGGTATGTCACCAGTGTCTAGACTCCTTCTCCACATTATAGCCAGGGGTTTTGAGAGGTTTTCCTTACAGTTTTTCATTAGGATCGAATTCCATGAGTCCGGGCCTGGTGCCGAGTGGGATGGCATGTTGGAAATGGCCTCTTCTATGTCTTTTGAACCGAAATCAATATCCAGCATCTGAGGGGTTTCTGTGGGGGAGGTTTCCATGAAAAATATATTTTAGTCTCTGATGACTTTTGTTTCATCAGGCTCACTGAATGCCATTTCATACTGCCTGCTTAAGAGTTCACTCATTTCCTTTTTGTCCCCTGTGAAAGAGCCGTCCCCTTTGCTCAGTGGGCCGATGTTTGATGTTGTTTTAGCCTTTTGTTTGGCGTATGAAAAGAAGTATTTGGAATTTTCCTTTATACCTGCAATAGCTTTCCTCTCCTCTTCCATATGTTGTAGTTCATATGATATTCTTAGCCTTTGTTCAATTTCCACAATTTCTGTATCTATTTCGACCTTTTGCCTATCCTGTAGATTTTGATGTGTGCATCTTTGTGTGAGTAATTTTCTTCTTCTGTACAGCCTCCTCCTTTCCCGATCTTGTTTGCTTATTCGTTTTGTTTGTCTTGCAGGTATATGGTGGCTACAGATTTGGGTCATGGTTTCTGTTATTAAGACTAGACATTCTGCTGGTGTCAGGTTATCCATTAAATCTTCCCAGTCTATTTCCTCCATTTCTTGATTTACCTCTTCCCACCTAATGTTTTTGTTATTGAAGTTAAATTTAATGAAGGGGCCGGTTTTTGTTCTCGATTCTGAGGTTGTCTGTACACTTTCTAAGGTTGTTTTGATCTCAATTAATTTATGATCTGAGTATGTTGTGTCCGATATGTTAATGCTGTGTATTAGAGAGTCGTTGTTAGTGAAGACCAGGTCTAAGATATTGTTTTCCCGTGTGGGTTCAGCAATATGTTGGGTAAGACTAAAAAAATCACAAAGTTCAAAAAGCTCTCTCGTATTAGTATTTGCTTCTCCGGTGTTATTTGCCACTAACTGGTTTTCTAGTTGTCTCCATTTAATGTTTGGTAGGTTAAAGTCGCCTAGCCATATAATATTAGGTGTTGGGTTCCCCAGGGTTTCCACTTCTGATTTTATTTTGTTGAGCTGGGTTTTTGAATTCTTCTCGAGATGAGTCTGGAGGCCTGTATGTAACAATAACTGCTAAATTTAGGGATTCTATTTTAACTCAAAGTATTTCCACCACTTCATTACTGTTATTTAGGAATTCAGTACATATCAGTGAGTCATGTATGTACAAGGCTACACCTCCATGTGATCTATGCATTCTGTCCGCCCTATGTAGGTTGTAACCAGGAATCCATACCTCACTATCTTCCTGATCTTTAATGTGAGTTTCTGTGAGAGCCGCAAATATAGCGTTTCCTTCTTCTAGCAGGCCCCTAATAAATGGTACTTTGTTCGTGGTTCTATTTTTTAGGCCTTGGATATTTGCAAACAAGATTGGGGAGGGATTGTTTGGAGTACTATGTGTACCTCATAGTCTTCGGGATGTATTGGCCACTCTTGGGAGGCCAGGAGGTGCTCGAGGTGTTCTATGTGCTCTTCCATCTCCCTCAGTCTCTTCATCTTCATCTGCCCTTTCCCTCCTTGCCTTTTTCCTCTGTCTCATCCTCGCATAGCTAGAGAGTTTTTTGGGCTACCATTCGTGTGAGGTCTAGTATATCTCAAGTCCCTTTAATATGAAAAGCTGGGCATTTCATATTGTAGCAGGTCTTGTTCTCAAGTGATGTCTTGCAAAGGGATGGGTGGTGGTATTTGCAGGTTTCACCAAATCTACATTTTCCATGACTGGTTATGTTGTTTCAAATTTTGGGATGAGCAAATCTACATGCATTCCCATTATATTCGCCCTTTTGACCAAAGTAGCACCTTCTTTCCAGATAATATCTGCACACTGGTGTAGACAACCCCAGTAGGTGTGGCTGGGGCTGCAAGGGGTTATGTGGTGAGCTAAGTGTGGTTGTGGGTGATAGTGGGCTTGGTGTATGGGTGGGTGAGGCCTGCAGGGGGGTGGAGTTACGGGTCGGTTGTAGGTGGGCAGGTGGCAGTGGTGAGGGGGGAGACGATGTGGAAGGGGAGCCTGATATGGGGGCTTGTTGCATCCTACGTTCATCCTGCAATTGTATTTGATCAACAACAGTAGGGTGGTCAATGGCCATAGATGGGATTAATGTGGGTGTTTTCTGGGTCTGGGGAGATGTGCGGCAGGGTTTGTGGATATGTAGGGTGCGAAAGATTGTTGTTCGGCAGGCGATGTGTGTTGATGTGCAGGAGGCAATGTGGGCATTTTCATGGGAAGGTGTGCGTGTGTGGGTTGTGATATTAGTATGGGCCCTGAGGCCCCAATAGTTCCCCATTTTCTGTGAAAGGTAGCTATGTCTTGGCTATATTTCAGTCTATCTTGTACTTCTGTATTTTCTACAATCTGTATGACTTGCCATGTGATATCGAAACAACTATCGCAGAAATGGAGGTTCTTCCCTCTTGTATTGTACGCCTCATTTATTGGTGTCAATCCTATGAAAATCCAGTGATATGGTTGCTTGCATATCCGACATGCGGTGCCTTTATGCATGTGTATATTCATCTTACAACTCGTACAGTTGTCTCTGGTAAACATTTTTGTTTTTTTTTTGTTTTTTTTTTTGTTTTTCCACCCGCCCTTACATGGGGGAAAGAGAGAGAGAGAGAGAGGGGGGGGGGGGGGGGGGCTTGGAGGACAAGGAGGTGTTTGTTACGCGGTTTGTGGGGAGTGTGTGTGTGTGTGTGTGGGGGGGGGGGGGGGGGAGTGCCACTCGTTTACACTCGTTATGTTTAAACTTTAAGTAACTTTAAGTAACACTTTCAATAATTATCTTATGAAACAGAATTCTCACTGCCCTAACCACTTTTCCCGTTTTTGGTCGACTGTTTAACGGAATATACGGCACTCTAGGAAAATAACGAACTTTCCAGGCTACCTATATATAGTATCTATTTTAATTTTCATATTTTACCTATCAACTTGATTCAACACTGCTCAGGTTCGAATTTTCACCACATTTGGTTGCGTGGGAGATCTTTCTCTCCAATAACGTCACTACTAACCTGCGATATGGTCGAGAAATAATCTGCACTGATTTAATTGTTTATATATTGTTTTTCTCTGTTTGCTATTATTTACGATATTTGTTTTGTCGGTACCCTTTCCTGTCGAGGTTAAGTTTCGCTTTTGGTAAAATCGTATAGGGGGAGGGGAGGGGACGTGTCCAGGAGAGCGAGGGGATATATGTGTTTATGGTCTTTGCGGTCACCGAGGGTATTTTGTTTACAGCATACGTCCTGTTCCCAAGCTAAAAGTAAAAAGTTCCCCTGACTTTAATTCTCTGTATTATACTTTCCTAGTTTATTTACGTGATATACGATGTTCACTATCACTTTTAACTTAGGCTTCCTATTTTCCCATAGCCCTGTTTGATTTCATAGGACTATATAGCTAACACTTTGCTTTGGGACGTAACGGTTTTTTCTTTCCCTTCTTCTTTCCACCCGCCTTATGGGCCTGCCCTAGGCCTGTCCTAGACCAGCGCCGTGGCACTGCTGTAGGAGTTAACGGATTTTTTCTCCAAAACGCGTACATCTCTCCAGATATTTTATCAATCGGTTCGATTTTGCACTTCACAGGACCGCGACACTACGTTTGTTTTTGTGTGTGATTTTTTGGAAGTTTAATCACCAGTATCCCGCGGGATAGTCGAAAAATCCCGGACCGCGACGGACGTGACCCTCCTCTCTGACTGACTCTGACAGATTGGGGTTGTGTAGGACAGGGATTTGCCTTGCTTAGGCCAATCGGCTTTCTGCAGACTCCCATTTTCTTATGTTCTTATGTTCTTATGTGAATAGAACGGCATATACCTTTATGACATTACCGGGCGATTCTCTAACATGAATCGCTCCGGTGTAGTCTACCCCGGTTACCTGAAATGGTTCAGTCCTTTGTACCCTGAACTCAGGTAAGGGAGGTAGATCTACTGGGGAGTAAGGCTTACCCGGGGTTATCCCTGGTGCTCACATAGCGAAATTTAGCTGTAGGAACTAAGTCATGTATCTCATCAATGCGATTAGAAACATAAACAGGTAACACTTTCTGGCTGTGTACCCATGAAAGTGCTATTTGACTGTCGCTCCAGACATAGACGTTATTAATCTGTAGTATGTCTGCATAAGCATCCAGTGTAAACTTTATTATACGAGCAGACAGAAGCAATGCAGTAAGTTCTAATTTAGGAACTGTAATCTTCTTTATAGGGGCTACCTTGGCCTTTGCTATAGCCAGCGTCGCTTCACTACCATTGCATATGTATATGGCAGTACCGTACGCACTATTACTAGCATCAGAAAAGGCATGTAGATCCACCTGTTGACCACTAATAACCTGACGATTAAGTTGGACCTTGCAACATGTGGAAAGGTCCGACCGAATCAACCGCCAAGTATCTTGTAACTCAGTCGGGAGGGGCGTGTCCCAATCTAGTTTTAGCCGCCACAGTTGCTGTAAAAACATACGAGCACGGATAGTTACAGGCAGCAAAAAACCTAGGGGATCAAACATCCTCGCTGACAAGCTTAAGCAGTTTCGCTTGGTCATAAGCTCACTGCCGCATGGGGTGTGACAGAAGGATATACAATCTGTGACCATTTGTGACCTAAAAACTTCACCTCACTATTCTCAGTAGCTACACCGTCAGAAGCAAATTGACCTTTCAAGAGATCACTATTAATGGCCCATTCTCTCAAGTAGAGATGAGCCTTGGCAAATATATCGCGGATCTCCCAGCATCTTTTGAGCAATAAATCTTCATCGTCTCCAGTGCCTTGAAGATTGTCCACATAGATCCCCTGCTTGATCTCATTCTTGAAGTCAGGATCTAGTCCAGCCTCCTCAAGATGATGCAAGATAGTAGCGTTGAGAAGGAACTGGGAACAGGTCGCCCCGAATAAGACGACTCTGAACCTGTAGACCAGATACTCTGAATCTAGATCCATTGGGTCCCGTGGCCATAAAAATCTTGTCGAGTCCCTGTCTTCACGATGGAGTTGAAGCATCAGGAAGGCCTTCTCAATATCGGCGACCCATGCAAACTTATGACATCTGAAGCGCAACATAATTTGCGCGAGATCAGAGTCCAGGGACGGACCCATGTACAAACAATCATTCAGGCTATAGGAGCGATCACTGGATTTAGCAGAGCAGTCATACACAATACGAACAGGAGTGGTGGAACTGTCCTTTTTAATCCCATGATGAGCAAGGTAATGGATGTTATCCCCATACTCACTGAGATCTACTCTCTCCACAAATGCACGTTGTACCTGCTCGGCTAAAACTGCCGCATAAGTCTCGCAATAATTTGGATCCTTGACAAACTGCTTCTGAAGGCCACGTAACCTACCAAGTGCTAGATGGAAATTAGTAGGTAATTTACTCTTGTTATCATTCCAAGGGAGCCTTACCACATACTGACCCCTGCCAGAGTCATATGTTACAGTCTCTTCATACGAGCTTAACGCTAGCTTGGACTCACGATCAAGTTCATGTGGGTCAATTCCAATATTGTCCAAGTCCCATAGCTTATCTATATCAGTACATGTATTATCAGGCACATTTGGCCTAATATATTTATCTATGGGGCTTACTGCTACCTTGAGGACCGTAACCACCTCCACCTGTGTGTCTTGAGAGGAAGTGGCATAGGATCCAGAAATGGCATACCCTTGGATCGTGGGGAGCATTATTAGCTTATCCAGGGTAAACCAGGTCGTAGTAATAATCAGCTCCGACCAGTAGCATAATACCATTGTTAGCAGAGAGTTGATCATCAGCCAGTTTATAACCCTTGCTTCTGAGATATTTCAAATGTGGTTGAATCTCTGATGCTATATAGAAACTGGGTAGTGTGTCGACCACAACAGCCTTGATGGGACATACCTTTCTTCTACAAACATAGGAAATCTCCACGATATCATAGTCACTGGAATCTATTTCACCAGTGAAACCATGGAGACGCAAATTCTCTTGACCCTTGCTGGTACACTGGAGCTGGGGCAATGATGACCGCAGAACGAATGACCTCTGTGAGCACTGGTCAAGTAAGGTGCGCATCATTACAGTATTATTATTACTCCCCACTACTGGCAGCATCCTAGTAGGAAGCAATTGACATTCTCGAGAAGCAATGGACATGGCAGATACTTTATCACCCTCGCTCTTACCTTTCTCATGTGACTCTTTGGGGGTTCTCCCTTTTCTTTGCCGTCGTGCCGATCAGACTGGGTGCAAAGGGAAAACCAATGTTTCCCCTTGCAATACTTACAAGGTTTGATGTAGGAATTGGTGCAAGTACTGTTGAAGTGGTCTCTTGCCAGACAGCTGGTACATAACTTAAGCGATTTAGCCTGGCCAATCTTCTGTGTAGCCTTAGGATACTTAGGACACTGGTACCACAGATGACACTGCACAACTTACAACCTAATGATATTGGCCTTTTCTGTTTAGGAGAAGTCTGTACCGGGAAAGCTGCAGTGGATGGCGACATCTCCACTTGTCGGTAGTGTCCAGTACTCTCTATATTGAAGACTTCAGTCTGGTACACCTGCACCAACGCTTCCAAGTTTAGTGGAGAGTCGCTTAGTTGACGTCTTACGATTTCCATTAGGGGAGAGGGTATCTTGTTCAAGATAATTACACTAAATATTTCCTTCTTGGTGATGGCCATTGCCTCCATAGATCGGAGGAGGCTCTCAAAGGAGGTGTAGTACTCCTTTAGGTCCGTCACATCATAGGATGGAGGATCTAGTGTGAAGAATTTGGTAATTAACGCGGTCTTGATGACTTCCTCTCTCCCGTAAGTTCTCTTCAGCAACTCCACTGCAGACTCGTAGCTTGTAGCTTCTAGCTTGTACCCACCGTTCAACTTCAATGCCTCCCCTTTCAATTGACCACGGAGATATGTGAACCGTTGGATGGATGTGAGTGTTTTATTATGATGGACGGAACACTCAAAGATATCCCAAAATCCAGTCCAGGTAGCCGAATCCCCGGAAAAGGTAGGCAAAGTAAGCTTCGGCAGGTTAAAACCAGTCACCTTTGGTGTACCGGTATCCTTAACAGGGGTTGATGCTTGTGTGGAAGATAGTCTGGCTAAGGCTGTATTAACGTCCTCAAAGTACTCAAGATCTGCCGACATTTCTTCTTCCACATCGTCAGTAATTGTCAATAAACCTATTATACCTGCTGAGCATAATTATCGTAGTGGCTAGCGATTTAGTAACAGTAGCGAATTTACCCTTAATCTGATCAGCTGTGGCACTTAATAAAAATTCATCAAGATCTCTTAAACTCCTATTTAAACTTCCCTTCATCCCTCCCTTAAGAATCTTAAGTTTCTTTAAATCTGTCATCATTAAGGTCTAATTTTCAGCAACTTAAACTACAATGAGGTCAGACTACAAACCGGTAATCGCTTAGGAATAAACAGCGGCAAACCCCCATTACTTAAGAAATTTACTCAAAAAGAATTACATAATACTTACATCCCCTTTAACATAAACTATCGAAAGGAAATTATCTGACTAGACAACAACATAAAGTACACTGGGGCTATCTATGAGGAGACCGACTACTGCGACGCAAGATAGTCCCTTACCATCTTAATGACCTGGGCCAACAAACGATCGCTGCCTTCATTGGTGAGGTGGACGCCTTCCTCGGACATATACTGGCTCCCGAAACTATATGGGGAGAATCGACCACCAAGGTGCTTATGTTTCCTCTTGAGGAGAGCATTGACCGAGTTCTTAACCTTGTGGGACTTACTTGCCGGTATACCCCGAGGAGACGCCCTCTGCTCCAACCCCAATACAAGGCAGCGACCATTCGTGGATGCCTCAATTTCAAAGGTCAACTCCTTGACCTTAGCCACTAGCTCCTGCGGGACTACCCCAGAGACGATGTCGTTACCGCCCAACACTAATACAGTGATCTCGGGCCTTAGGCTCAAAAGACCATCCCAGGCAGGTTTGGACTTTATATTATCGAGAGTGGCTCCTGGGGCACTAAACACCCTCAATACAAAACCCGGGTCGTAAAACTCTCGGCGGGAAACCCCTAGGCGACCAACATAACTGTGGCCTAATATACCCACCACTTTCCCCGGCTCTGATTGTATGAGGAGGTTGGTGTAAAATTCACCCCAATGCCACTTCCTGACGCAGCTGTGGGATGGTTCCTTTGAGCCATGATGTATTGACAAAAGAATTAAATACTAAATCCATTAAAAGAAAGGGTAAGGTGAAGCACTAATTATTGAAAGCCCTTTATAGGTAAGCCCAGTTGGTTAAGCTACAATCATGAGGTCTGACTATTGACTGTCAATCGCTTAGGAATTAACAAAAACCGACACTCATGACCGCCAATATAAGCACCTAGGCCTAGGCTATTATGAAATTGAAATATAAAAGGTCACATGAGAACCCTCCCCACCAGCAAAATTAATAATGAGTCCCACTATGACAAAACACAATGAACACCACAGGCACACCACCAAAGCGAAATGAACAGCTACCACAGACACCTGCAGGCCCAGACTGCCTAGCCTAGCCTAGCCTAGCATATGAGCGCGAAATGGTGCCCGACGAAATTACCCCTACCCCAATCCCCAGCCTAGCTAACCCAACAAAAAACGCCAAGGATCACACGCCCAAAAAAACCTGGAAACTAGCCCCCAAAAAGATAGGGACGGTGCCTAATCGGAAAAAAACACGAGGGAATAAGCTGGGTCTATACTAGGGAAACGGCAGTCGGCCCAACAACGTGTGAGGCGGCAGCCATTTGTAAGCCCACAAGCGTCAAGGAAGTAAACAAATCGCTTAAGGCAGTATAATAAGCACAAGGGCACGAAGGACCATTATTTGCCGGGAATTTAGATAAAGAGGTTAAATTGCATATCACTGGTACATGAAATATCCCAACAAATAGTTATAATATAATTACCAACGACGACGTAGTCGATGGGTGTAATCCAGTCCCCCACACACGGCTAATTCAATTGCATGACATGTAGGAATGTTCACATAATACAATATCGATACAATGAACTTAGCTTAGAGGACTGGTGATGTAGGACTGTTGTTCTAAATTAGTATTTGTAGCACATGGTGAACTGTGGGTTGAGTCAGAAACGGGGGGGGGGGGGAGATGTTGTTTGTATGGTGTTGATTGAGAGACTAAAGGACCGGCGTCCGATTGCTTCGCGAAATTACATATGGCTGCCGGCTCATAATAATTATAACCCCTAACTTGGTTTCATGATACATCTAGAGCTGATGTAGATATTTATACATTACAGTTAATATTTAACCTATACTTAAGAATAAACTACAATGCACAAAGAACCAGCCGAAATCGTACATGCGATACGATACCGCCAAATTCAAATGTCCTATTTTACCTAAAACTGTCGGGATCTTCACCCTATTCCCGACAGCATTTGGTATTTAGGACGCATTTGGTAGTTAAAACCCTCTCGCTGCAAGCAAGGATATTTTGGTTCATTCCCGCTTAACCCGTTGAGCCCCGGCTAGTTATAATATTTTGTTCACCCCAGTCCCAAGCCATTTTCACTTCTTGTTTTTGTTTGCTAAAATGGAAGACAAGGATGAGAATTGAAAAAAAAAAAAATCACCTCGGATATTTTTTTTGGGGGGGGGGCCTCAAAAAAAATGTGTTGAGCCAAAATGGAAGAGAATGGTGAGAAATGAAGAAAAAAATAAAAAAAAATCACCTCGGTTATTTGGGGGGCAGGGGGGGGGGTCGAAAGTTCGTCTCCCCCACATGACCACCCGCCCGGGAGCACTAGGGTGAAAACTGAGTATGGCATTGTACGGCATACATCCTAAGGAGTGTCTCACATAAATCTCAAGCTTCTAGCTCCCATACGACCGGAGTAATGAAGGTTCAAAGTGGCGGTGAACTAAGGGTGTAAAGTATCCCCACTAAGCCCACCACCACCGGCCGCGCGGCTGTCTTGGCCCACTCACACCTACCGGCCCGGCTCCCACACACACTACGGTACCTCCCCCTCCTATTCTCCCGCCATTTCCTACCTTACGAGCCACGTAACTGATTTTAATATGCCGGACGCACGTGATGCGTCGCTGGGAGCTGGTGATCAAACGCTGCCGACGCATCACGTGCGACGCTGGGTCTCACTGGGTTAAAATCGTCATTTGACCATAAATATCGTTATTACTTATTCGTATACGCCTATTTTACGTTTAATATGACGATATTAACATGTAACAGCAATAAAACAAATCTATCTATCTATCTATTGCCTGACGCCGTGATCCCCAAAGGGGTGGCCACGAATGAACCGCCCCCATGCACCTCTGTCCCCAGTCAGTCCATGCCCCTCCCCCCAACCAGCACCGCCTTCGTTCATGTAGTTCCTCACTCCATCCTTCCACCTCATATTCGGTCTACCTCTCCCCCTCTGTCCCTCCACCTCGCTCTCGTACACCCTCTTAGTCATTCTCTTGCTTTCCATACGTTCCATATGGCCGTATCCATATGTTTCCATAAAACAAATGGGAATAGTATTTAGGGGTGAAAAAGACGAATTATTGCCGACCCTCCAGTCATGAGGTGAGAGGCGAACGAGACGTATATCCTCCCTCTTCGAGGTCTGAAGGCAGACTGATTTCTCTCTCTCGGTTTCTTTCTCTTCCCATACTCTCTATATGCGCACTAGATGACCTTGGAACCAGGTTGGAGATAGTGGTGTGATAAATAAACCGATAAACAAGGGAATAAGAGGACAAATAGGTGACAATTGAAGGGGGAGGGAAGGAGGGGGTTTTGACACATGTGGAGGAGGGATATAGGATGTATGGAGGGGAATTATCTCACTTAATCACATATTCCTTTGTTTTCAGTGCTATTGGGGTCTTATAGAAGTAGTTTTTTAGGTTTTGGATCTTAAGAGTCCCGTCGCCTTTCACCACCAAAACCTCTTAAGAGTCTCCTCGCCGTTCCCGAGTTAACATATTTAGGCATTCCTAGTACAATTACAAACTATGTATAAATAAACACCAGACAACAAAATTGGATACCATTGAATAGATAGCCCTTCCTTCTACTCTAACCTTGATATAAATGACTTTTCAATAGAAAATCAATTATAACAACGGCAAACCCGATTGTCCTTCTCTGCAAAGCACCGAGAATGCAGATTTGTATTACGTGTACCAGGAGTCAATAAGTGGTCAGAAACCAGGCTCTTAACATTAAATGCCCTAGAGCTTACTCTAAAGCCTACTAGACGCTAACGCCATCTGTTGTTGCTATCCGTCAGAATTACGTCAAAAAGTGGTGGGGTCCCAATTACCCAATAACGACTCTAACTGGCATTTTCCGGGGGTTGATCGCCAGTCAATTGGCAGAAAACATTAAAGTACTTTCACACATTGGTTTGGCCTGAGGAACTAAATTTGGTACATCGGCAAAGACAGGGACACAATATGAGCGTGGGGCGACGAAGACACGTAATTAGTGACACATCAACAGCACGATGAGGCCGAACGAATTACGAGTGCCACACGAGTACAGGACGTCATAGCCCGAACGGTCAAAATTACAGTCAAATCCGGTACCCGACTGGGCACGATGGGAACCAAATGAGGGCCGACGGTGGTATGATGGTAACACGTGGCCAACCAGACGAGACGAGGACGACGCCACAACGACAGGTGGCCTGACAGACATAATTGCATATAAAAGGTGGCGGATATGGTACCTGCACGTCACTCTACACACATCCCGAGCCATGGCCACCCGTCACCACTCGCCCTACACCAGATCATGGATGAGGTCGAGGTGCTGCAGCTGCAGGTTTATCCTGCAGCACACCAGGCCAAACTCAATGTACAGTTGTACATGGTTTTGCAAGGTGCCAACGCGATGCTAGTACAAACCACGAAACGAAGGAGACAGAGTGTGTGTATGTGTGTGTGTGTATGACTGTGAGTGTGTGTGTACGTATGTGTGGCATTACTCGAAATAACCCCCACCAGAGATAAGCGTTTATCTAACCCTTGTTTCATCATTAGGAAGGTAGAGAAACGTATACTCGTTTACATCAATAGTTGTAACGTAACGTCCGCCCCAGCCATGATAACTACGGTATGTTAATAATTAGGGTTTTTCCTGTCTTTGGTTTACCGTTTTTTTCTTTATCGGAAAAAAGGCCCAGGAACAATGGCACTGGAAAGAAAAGGCACAGGAAAGAAAAGGCACTCGAAAAAAATTCACAAATTAGGGACTAGGACAAAATGGCACAACACAAAAATTGAATTAAGGAGTAATAGATCAGTAAAATGTGTTTCGATGCAGTATGCAAAATTGTAATTATATATATATCTGGTAGTGTACTCACCATAGGTTAGGTTAGGTTAGGTTAGGTTAGGTATATTTATCTATGTGAGTGGGGGAGACTAAAGGCAGATAAGCCTGTGGCGAGTGCCTCCCCCAGAGTTGAAAGAGTGACATGGCCAAAATCAAGGGATGTTCGAGCCAAAATGCCTGGACACACAGAGTTTGAAACAATTTAAGTCATAGGAAGAGGGAAAGACTGATTCTGGGAGTGAGTTATAGAGCTCAGCTGTTGAATACAAGAAAGATTGAGTTAGGTTAGGCTAGATAGAAATATAGTGTAATTAAAGCACAAAATAGAAGTACAATAAAAAATACAAACATATTAAAATTATGTAATTCTTGAATAAATCCTGGATAATAAACTTCTATCTATCTATCTATTGCCTGACGCCGTGATTCCCGAAGGGGTGGCCACGAACGAACCGTCCCCATGCACCTCTGTCCGCAGTCAGTCGATGCCCCTCCTCCCAACCAGCACCACCTTCATCCATATACTTCCTCACTCCATCCTTCCACCTCTCCCTCTCTGTCCTTCCACCTCGCTCTCGTACACCCTCTTAGTCATTCTCTCGCTTTCCATACGTTCCATATGGCCGAACCATCTCAAGTTGTTCTTCTCACACTTTCCAGCACATCTACCTCCACACCACACCTCCTTCTTATTTCCTCATTTGTCTGTCTATCCGTCCATGTAACTCCGCACGAACTTCTCAAGTAACTCATTTCCACCGCTCTCACTGTTGGTCTGAGTCTTCCCGAACATCCATGCTTCGCTTCCATAAGTTAGTGTCGGGATTACCACACTGGCATGCAAGGACTTCTTCATTTCCATACTGACCACTCTATTTCTTGTTACTGCTTTCAGTGTTCCTACAACCCTATTCCCCTGTTGCACCCTCTCCCACACTTCTTCATCCATAGTCCCATCTTTACTCAACACACTGCCCAGATACTTAAATGAGCTGACAATCTCCATAGCCTGACTGTTCAACTTCACCTCACACTCTGTGGCTTCACCCCTTTTGAAGAACATAAACTTGCTCTTCCCCGCATTTACCTTCAGATTCCGTTTTTCGCACACTATTCCAAACACATTTACCAGACCCTGCAACTCCCATTGATTATCGCTCATCAGAACTGTATCATCAGCAAACAGCAGTACAGGTAGCTTCCACTCGATTCCCTTCCTTATCAGCGACACACCAACATCCACTGCTCTTCCTAGTATTTCTTTCATGACTCCATCCATATATACAGTAAACAACCACGGGGACATCACACACCCCTGTTTCAACCCAACATTCAGGTCAAAGAACTCGCTCTGCTCATTCTCCACATGTACTGCCGCCTTTGCACCCTCATACATGCTCTTCACTGCTTTCAACAACTTGCCATCTACTCCGTATATTCGAAGTACTTTCCACATATCTTCTCTATCCACTCTGTCATAGGCCTTCTCCAAATCAATAAAGGCAACATACACCTTTTGTTGTTTCTCCAGATATTTCTCCACAACACAATTCAGGGTAAAAATCTGATCTACACATCCTCTTCACTTCCTAAAACCGCCCTGCTCGTCACCTATCCATTTCTCCGTTCTCGCTCTCACTCTCTCAATCACTACCCTACTGTACACCTTCCCTACTACGCTTAGAATACATATTCCTCGGTGGTTACCACACACTCCTCTTTCCCCTTTACCCTTATATTGGGGGTCTATTATGCCTGTCTTCCAGTCATCAGGTGCACTCCCCTTCTGCCATGCTAGTTTGCACATTTTCCATACTCATTCGATCACTATCTCACCACCATACCTCAACATTTCCCCACTCACTCCATCTGTTCCTGGTGCTTTTCCCAATTTCACTCTTTTCATGGCTTCACGCACTTCTGACCTCCTGATCCCTACCTCTTCCTCCACTACTTCTCTTCTTCTCTCTCCCATACCCCATCCAACTATGTTTGCTGGCACTTCATTCCTTACATTTAGCAACTCCTTGAAGTACTCCCTCCATCTTTCGAGTCTCTCTTGCTTCTCGGCTAGCATTCTCCCATTCTTATCTTTCACACCCTTACTGTTTCCCTGGCTACCTTCCCTAACTTTCTTGACTTCTTTTCAGAACAGTTTCTTACACTCCCTCCATTTTACACTCAGATTCCTTCCAAATTCCTCATCTACTCTTCTCTTACTTTCCTTTACTACTCTCTTCACCACTCTCTTTCTCTCCACGTACCTCGCTCGATTCTGACTCTCCAAATCTTCATTCCCTCTACTACCGAACCACTCTCTATACACTTTCTTTTTGCCCTCCACAACTATTTTTACCTCTTCTGTCCACCATGCTGTACCTTTCACTCCCCTCCCTCTTCTCCTTACTCCACACACCTCCTTTCATGCTGCACAGATCTCTTCCTTAAACACCTTGCTCATCTCATACCACTTCCTCCATATCTTCCAGGTCGAACCCACCTAGTCTTCTTTCTACTGCTCTCCTGTACTCCTCCCTGATTTCCTCCTCCTGCAGCTTCTCCACCCTCATCGCCATTCCACCCTTCTCTCGCCTCCCTCCAGCTCTCCTCACCCACTTCTTTTGTATCCTAGTTTTAGCTACTACTACATAATGGTCAGACAGACCCCCTCCAATACCCCTATACACCCTAGCATCCAGCGCAGATGTCTTCATTCGTTCATCCACACATATATAATCAATCAGTGCCTTTCGTTCCACCACTGTCTTATCCTTCATCGTCCACACCACTTTCCATGTGTACCTGTGTATCATTCTGTGTCGGAAGAAGGTGTTGGTTATCCACAGCCTCCTCCCCACACATACGTCCACAAGTGCACTACCATTCCCATTCACCTCTGACGGTACCCCCCACCCTCCCACCACTCCATCAACTTTCCTGTCACCCACCTTCCCATTCATATCCCCAATCAGAAATATTCTTTCGTTCTTGCCAAACTTATCCAGGCACGCCTCCACATTCACCCAGAGCTCCTCTTTCTCACTTACTTTTTTATCCTCTGTCGGAGCATACACACACACAATCACCCACGTTTGTATTCCTACTTTCATTCTCACCCACACAATCCTTGAACCCACAGACCCATTGTCTCTTACACGCTCCTTCCATTTGTTACTTACAAACAAACACGCACCTTCTTTTGCTGCTCCTTCACTCACTCCAGCACACACACCCATTCCACACTCCCACTCTCTCTCATCTGTACCCCTCCATTTGACCTCCGTCATTCCACATATATCCAGCTTGGCATTCACTAACACTTCCAAGACTTCTCTCTCTTTTGTGTCATCATTCATGCCTCTCACATTCCACGTTCCTATTCTAAGATTGTCCGTAAGATTGTCCATAGTCGGTCGGGGTTCATCAACACAGGGTCCGTCCGCATCCGAGGCTGATCATTCGTTTTTCATTGCTACCTATTGGCATATTCTAATCCCTTGCCCCCAGGGTAATAATAAACTTGCATTATTAAAAAAATTGATAAGTGTTCATAATATGCCATTTTTTCCTACACCGAAGAATATGCCATTTTTTCCTGTGCCTCTTTTCCTATTGCCCTTATTCCGGTGCCTTTTTTTTCCTGTGCTATTTTTCCGGTGCCCTTTTTTCCTACATTTGGTGCGGTTATGCCACATCTCGTCGGTATCGTGCAGCCCGTGTTGTTGCCGTGTTACTGCCGTGTTGTTGGCATGGCAACGTCGGGTGTTGACGGGGCGGCAGCGGGGGATTCGAAATTGCTTGTTAATATTCCCGATGCTCCCAGATGCCAACACGTGTATACCGATGCAACCCGATACCTACACGCCGTCCACACGGCAATTGCACGACATCAATACGTGGTACCCGAAGCTACCACGCCAAAATTTCATAGTGCTCAAGTTTTGGGTAGCCCCAAACATTTTACCAGCCAATACGAGGTGAACCGACACACACGGTTTACAACATGCCGCTCCCCGCTATCCCACGAACACACGGCCGATTGCACCACGTTGTGCCACGCTGTCTACATCGGGCCACATCGGGCCCCAAATCGTGCATTTGTGAAAGTACCTTTAGAATATAAATGGTTTACACACACACACATTTCATTATTTGCTTTTAGAAAGAGTGTATATATGCCAAAAACATGTATTAACAAGTCCCGGAGTTAGTGCCAAATTAACGTTGTAGCCTATATCGTAGGTATGCCAAATTATAGGTTTGAGTCCCGGAGGGAAGAATGAAAACCTAATATTTAGTAGTGGCCCCTAAATCATTGACGATATGCCTATTACACAATAGTACCCTTTCAAGCCCTTGCGTTAGCTTTTTGAAACAACCACTGCAGGGAGAGAGAGAGGGACTACATCGTAAGGGTATGCTTATTCTCTTACGGAATTGTCATTATGATTGGGTACTCACTACGAAAAAACTTCGTAAAAAATTATATTAAATTAAATATTAGAAATACTATAAACCAAGCTTCCCATAACTTGTGGATGTTTTCCCGTACGGTGTATCCTCCGTGAGACACTGTTCCGTGAAGCGTCATCCCGTCTTCAATGATATATCAAGATTCACTTAAAACACTTAAAACGAATGGGAAGGGGAAGGAAGGGAGGGCCCTCATCGTCAATGATTTCGGGGCCACTACTAAATATTAGGCTTTCATTCTTCCCTCCGGGACTCAAACCTATAATTTATTAGTGGCCCCTCCATCATTGACGATATGCCTGATATCACAAGTCTGGAGGGGGACATTCATGACAATATCACACCACTAACAAATCAATCATAGGTTGAAAAACCAACATTCAATATAGCAATCTAATCGTTATTTTGTACATACAAAATATTGAAAATATGGAAAAGGAAATGTAGGTAGCGTACTTCGAAGAAGACCTGCATGTACATAACCTCGCAGGTCCATGTAACAATTGATCAGAAATGTGTTCCACATTCAAAATATAAAAAACTTAAGCTTATGAATAACAATTTTATACAAAATTTTGATCCTAACTCATGACTCATAGTCCGTGAGTAATGGAATGTACCTGCATGACACAACATATTTGGTCACGTATTACCATATAAAATATTTAAGACTGCATACAACTTTGTAGTCATTAATAAAACTTTGTACAGTCGACGCTCGATTTAACGGACCCCGATACAACGGATTTCGGATTTAACGGACTCGGTCTGTAGCCGGACAATGGACCCAGCAACGGACAAAGTCCGTTGCTCGAATAAAAGTTGGAGCAAAGTCCGTTGCTCTATCTATTTATCTCTCTAATGCACCTACCTAAATCCCTTATACATTAACATAACTATGTCTTATTTGGACTTTTTGTAATCTTTGAATCATTTCTAATGCGATGGAATTGAAAAATATAATATCCTTCCAGCACATAGATTAACAATAAATAAGATAGTAAAACAAATAGCTCAACCCTCCCCTCCGTCTAGGCGCTGAGCTTCCCAGACGGGAGACTTACGTTTGATAGATTTTGTTTTGTTTTTTTCCCACGGTATACACAAAATGATGGGGAAATATTATAACATGTTTTTAATTGACATTTGTGTCGTTTTTGCTGATTATGAGTTGGTGGAAAAAAAATCTTTAATTCCATCATATCAGAAATGATTCACAGATTATATAGAGACCAAATAACATACACTTTTAAGTGTGTTCAATAGTTTTGCATTATCAATAGGATGTAGCACAAGGCTTATCAACATTATCACAGTAACGGGGTCAGGGTTGAGGCCGGGACGGGGAGGGGAGGGAGTAGGCCTACAGAGGCGGGGATATCCTTCCTTTTTTTTTTTTCCCCATGTGAAATTTATCATATCAATGACAAATAAGACCTTTATTATGTTTTCAGAGACATTACAGCACAACGTGTCCCTCAAAAAAAGAAGAAAAAAAAAAAAGGCGAAATACGAAGGCAATTTTCCAGCTACGGACTTTTTCCAGCAACGGACTCGGTCTCCCCCCTATTAGTCCGTTAAATCGAGCGTCGACTGTATATCAATATCTATTCGTATACCAATTATACTAACTCGTGACTTCTGATAAGTTCTAGAGTAGAGTCAAGTACCTGCATATCCCAAAATATTCGGTACGTATAAAAATACAGGAATAATTAAGATTCCTGATCCCTTGCCATAGGCTAAGGAACTTATGATAACTGCAGATTATCTGAAGTATATGTCTATGTATCCAAAATACAATAAACGAAAAATAATCTCATTGGACTGTACATTCAGTCCTGAAAATAAATCTGAAAATAAAATTTTCACTTTGCTCGTGCACATTGTTCGTGCACTTACAACCTGTCCGGCGGGGCTGAGGGTCTTGGCTTTCCAATTATTTGCTCCATTTGAGCGCCGGAAACATGAAAGCCGTAAGCAAACTCACTGCTCGTTTGTGGCCGTGAAGGTAGAAGATGGCGCAATGTGAACAATCGCGTTGCTTCATCTGAACCCGAGACCATCTTGGTTCGTTGCCCCTTGCTGCCTGCTTAGATACTCGGGTTTGACCTGGTAGACATGAGCTGACGGGGCGGTGAGTGAAGTTTGTAACATGAACTCAAGAGACCCTTTACCTTCGTCTGCAGAACGAAGAGCCCATTGAAGTCAACGAATGGGAACCCTGATTGCTGTCGTGTGATTCCTAAGAGTCACGACTGAATCGTTTGATGAGCAATAGTATTCAAGATATTAGAAAATGAACGATACCGAAGCTTCAGTTTGATCAGTTTCCTCTATCCATGCAATGAAAAAATTGCCAGCCTGATTGAAAACGGAAATTCTAGTCGAAAAGAAGGGTCTTACCCAGGATTGACTAATGCCGAACTTGGTTTGCAACAAAAACCCGGCTACTCACTCTCATCAAAACTGGGACCCCCCCCCCAATGACTCGGTCAATACCAGGATATAGCGACACTCGGTGTGCCAACTCCGTGGAAGTTGCCTAAGCCAGGAGGTGGAGGAGACGGAGCTCCGTTCCTTCCCACTTGAAGGCCAACGCCGGGATACTGTATAGTGAAACCTGGTGGGCCAACTCCGAGGAGTTGTACAAGATACCAACTTTAAGGCCAACGCTGGGATATAGTGAAAACCGGCGAGCCAACTACGAGGAGTTGTACAAGATAGGAATTTAAGACAAAACACCGAATTCCTTCGGTTTCATTCCCACATGAAAGAGTCGGGTATCACCCCCCCCCCCTCCCCCCCGGAGGATACCTTCAGCGGGGGAGGGACAGAGGTCACCTGTGGTTCTCCTTTGACGCGACTAAATCCACTCGTGGATAGTATGGCCCTACAATCTTTCGAAAAAATTTATTGTTTGAGCCACCCTTCTAATAATCGCATCTGCTCAGACGTTGGTCACGTCCGGCAGATAAGATTGCCTGAAGATAAATGTTTCGCAGATCGGCTAACAAAATCTTTTCCGACCACTCTAACAGCATGTCTAGACCTCGTTGACCCTCGTGTCTGAATGCAAGACGCCGCATTCCGATTAGACCTTCGAAAAACTATTGATATCCATGTGACTGTGGAACCAAGAGCTTGAAGGCAGAAAAGGGAAATTAGGAACTCTATTGCATTGACGTGAAACTCCGTGGAGTGGGACCAACGACCCTGCTCCGAGGTTTGACTAACCCCAAACCAAACGTTCCTGAAGCCTTGGCATCAAAACATACCGTAGGCGGAGGAGAAGACCACGTCAGAATTAAATGCAGTGGTTCTGGCTCAACCCAGATTGCTAGTAAGTGGTGGAGTAGTTTCGGGATTTACTAAGACTTTTCCCCTGTCTATAGCGGGAACAGCCTGTTTCTCTCCAAGATTTAAGCTCTGGACCTTCAACCTGTCAAACTGTCGAGGAAGGTGAATCCATATAAGCAAGCCTACTTGAGGCATTGTATCTTGAGCTGTGCTACCCTCAGCCAGTTGGCGAGGGACCCCATTATCATGATCCCTTGTTTTAACAAAGAAAAACAGATCCTGTCGGATTAATTTGTTAAGGATGCACAGAGCCATGTTCAGGTTGAGAGGAATTCTACGAAAATTACCTATGTCCGATGCTCGATCCTCATAGCGACGAATTTTTGAAGCCTGTCATGTACTAGGACTTGCCAAAAGGCTTCTGTCAGGACGAAACATATTCCACTACGCGGCAGACACGTAGACCTGATCTGAATCCCATGTCGCATTTTTACTTATGCGTTGTGAATGGAGTAAATCCGGTGAGACAGGACTACGACCGTGCTCAGTGGAACACTGTCCCACTTCGGCACGAGAAATCTTAAACGAGGTCGTCAGAGTCACCCCTTAGCTGATGCCATTGCTTACACTGTTTATGCTTAAGCCTGGTGACACGTCTGAAAGAACCCCGTCATGTAACAGGGTGTGTCCGGCAAAACGCCACTCAGATCTCATTCTAGCAATACTGGACCCAGGATTGAGAGAGCCTTGTGGACAGTTAGATTTAGAATGTGAGTTGGCCGGAGTAGCGGGTGGCTGACAATAGTCGAAAATGATTTGTTCAGGCCTACTCTAAGGCTGACCATAGTACCAATCCCTGGAATTCCTACCCCGCCGATTTGCTTTGTCAGCATGACAGCATCACGGTATGGAAGTCTAGACTACCGGAACAACTTAGTTCCACTTAGGTGACTCTTATGACTAAATTTAAGCTTAGTGTAGGGCCTAGTCAATTTTATGTGACTTCTCCTGTACCGGGGAGGCAGTCAGTGTCAAAATCTACGAGGCAACACCCAGTCTACCAGGAATCCTGACATATAAGACTAGACGGTAAGACCAAGGATAAATAAAGACATGTGACTCCTCCTGTACCTCAGAGGCAGTCAGTGTCGAAGTCTATGGGGCTACACCCAGTCTACCAGAAATCATGACATATAAGATTCGATGGTAAGACAGGGGAAAATAGAGACCTGGTGCCCGCTCTCCGTCTGCAACCAGAGAGAGAGCCAATTGTAGAGTAAAAATCAGTAAGTGCCTAAGTCGTCCTGACCAGCACTTGTGCGATCAGGCGACTAAGCAAGAAAACTGACAGGAGTTACCCAACCTGACTCCTCATCTGGCGGGGTTGACGGTTTATGCCGACCAGTTTCTCCTTTTTCTTTTCACCCGTAAAAGTAGCCTCAAATCTAAAAGCCCTCGACCTACCATACCCGGTGTCGTAATGCTTATCCAGCAAAGATGCGGCGCATGTAGGGTAATAGGGAGACATCTTGTTAGGAAAGTCAGGCTAAATGCATACAGATGAGATGCGTCGATACGCGTGACTGAAAAACATCTCATGCTAAACCAGGAAATAGATGAGACAAAGTTCCGTCCATTCCAACTTTGGGCCAACGCCTGGAGATAGTGAACCCCGGTGGGCCACCTCCGTGGAGTTTGGACCATGGAAATCGGGTAAACCTGAAGTTCGTCCATTCCATTCTTTCCAAAAAAATGTGTCTATGTTCCCTTCTTTGTTCCGTACCCACCCACGGGGGAAAGAAGAAAAGGAAGCTAGTGGTCACTTATGTAACTGACACGTGCACCTTGACGAAAGTCAAGTGCCTGCCCCACCGAGCCTGGGTTGCCACCTGTTATCACCTCCCCAAGTAAAGGTGCTAACGCCCATGTCGTAACGTGACCACCTAGATTACCGACACCATGTGCGTCCGGTTGAGTAGGCCGAGACCCTGTCCTAGAGGCAAAGAAGTTCACCGATCAAATCATAAGGTGAGCATCTCGTAAGAGCGCCAGAACCGTGAAAGCCGGAAAGAAATCGAGACTGTTAGGTTCATTGTTCATTGCCGCCTGCTCAAGGACCCGGAGTCAAGGTAAGAAGGAACGTTGTCCACCTAAACAAATGACTCGAAAGGAAGATGGTAACTAAAGCACTGAGAAGTCAGTGACGACAAGGCCCCGTTACGTGACCCAGTAGGCAGGAGCTGACATGTTTGGGATGAATCGAGAAAACCTGCCCGCAGGCAAACATTTTCCACCACCGGCGGTACAGAGAGTCCGTTTAACCCTAAAAATGGAAAACTGATTGCTGTCAGGGTTCATAAGTGTCTGACTGTTGGCCGAGAAGGGTCAAAACGTCCCATACCGGATAGCCGTGATCGACCAACCATTGTCAAAGGTTTCCCAACCCAAGTTCTATCCTGAAGACAGTACCTGAACCTCAACGGTTTGCCGTACACCTAGTGTCGGTGACCTGCGAGGCAGCGTACACTAACCTTTCAAACTGGTAGAACCGGACCCGGTGCCTTCCTGTTACACCCGGGAGTGAAAATGGTTAACACCCAGTACCACAACTAGTGGAATAGTGAAACAAGGAAGTTAAACACCTAGCTGTACTGATTGTGACACATGGTGACCATCCTGATAACCGTCTGTGGGGAAGGGGGGGCTTTGTTGCCCCCCTGGCTACCCACACCGACCTGTGAAAAAGCACAACAGGTTTGGCTGAAGCACAGACGGAAGAGTAGGGGAGGAGAGTCGTCCCCGGCGTTCGCCGGAGTCGCGTCCTAGAAGTCTCCATATGACGGAGACCTCTCAAAGCCGGACACAGATATCTCCGGCATCCCTCGTCTGGCTCTAAACAATGTAAACATGTTTGCCAGTCTTGTATACTTAGTCGACTAATGAAGACTGTCCCCAGGGCGGCCTAGCTTAAGCTCGAGCCCTGCCCCCGAGAAGTGACCTCGAATGGGCACGTTTCGTGTACCTATGGATAAGGGTAGCCACCCCGTCGTACTCACGGTTTATGGGCTACCTCCTGTGGATAGTCAGCAAAGTGTGCCTTAATTACTAATAGGCCCACTTAACGTAGTACTTCTTTGTGAAGTCTAGTACAAACACCACAACACTTTGATAGGTTTAAAGACCACTTCGTTAACTAATCGGAGATATAACCATGAAAAACGATTCCACAAAGCCACAACGTCGTATTAACGATACAAGGGCTGCCTCCTTTGGATAGTCAATGAAGTGTGCCTTAATTACCAATTGGGACACTTGGCCTAGTGCGTCATTATGACGGCTAGTACCTACACCACCTTACGTGGATATAGCTAAAGATCACTAGAGCTAAACAACCACGGTACACACATAATACACTTCTGATGGTGAAAGAATAGAATGTACATACCTATCGGTGCAGTACAGAGGGTAACAGATCGCATGATCTAACCCTCTTCTGGGAACGGCCCCCACCTTGGGGTGCGTCGTCGAGGTCTAAGAATGTAATCTGGATATAAAATTTCCAAGAATCAATGCTCAAAAGGATAATCCAAAACATCCAACACTCATAATCGTACCTCGAATACGCCGGAAAATTAGACCTAGCACACTTGCTACTCTAATTTTCCTTCGTATTCTTCTGGAAAAAACTCAATGGTTTTCTTATGGAAGGTATAAAATTAGACCTAGCACCCTTGCTACTCCAATTTTCCTTCGTATCCTTCTGGAAAAAACCCTAATGGTTTTTGCATGGGAGGTAATTAGACTACTTATCTATGATACTCTGTATCACTGACCTATACTGTCCCATTCCTAAAGAATGTTAATGGTCAACAATCCTACCGCCTTACTGACGGCTGATTGTCCCATTCTTATAGAATGTTACTTGTCAACAACCCTACCGTTAACTAATGGACGATTGTTGACTTCCCAAAAATTGGCCTTTCCGTCGCAATGATGGAGTCCCGGCCGGGAGGATCACAAAAACGTATAGGTGAGTCATATTAGCTGAGCTGAAATTCGATTATCTTGTCCCATGAAGGTAAAATGACTGCTTATCGATGATACCATGTATCAATAACCTATACAACTATTTATTCCTTAGGAATATGTAAAGTAACTATACGATCTGAAAAAAGTGATAGTTCAAGGATCTCACTTAGGCTCGTCCGCCATGATGACGGAGTAAAGGTCATTCCCGCCGTGTGAGGATATCCGTGTAGGCGAGGCCAGTCGGCTGAGCCAAAAAACCTCATTAGAAGTCAGATCATCCGCTGGTGGATGGAATGGCATGATAACCAAACTGGGTCTTCTGGATTAATTTCTTACCCGGAGGGAAAAACCACACCCATTGTGTGGACGAATTTGACTGAGTAAGCTAGAAACACACAAAACATACAAAATACGTCAGAACGACACCTGACACTTTCCAATCATGTAAAATAACACCACATGAGAGCGAAAGTAATATCTTAAGGCTACACTTATTATTTAATTCAAGAATCAATAATAAAGCCTAGCTATAGACACAAACCCCTACAATGAGGCTAGCCACGAGGCCTAGGGCAAGCAGCACGAAAAAACATGTGAAGCCTAACCCCCCGCGACGACATAGCAACCAGCTACCACACGTCGCCTCGAGCTACTGGGGCTCCAAAACGTTCCACACCCCGTGGGGCAACACGTGCACTAGAGCATAGAGCGTCTGCTAGACAATAAAAAACCAGCAACTCCATCAGATAGATGGCCAAGAAGAGGAGCACTGCATTTACAAAGCCTCCTAACTAGCTAAAGGGCAAAGCTAAATGCTGAAAAGAAAAAGTTAACACAGAGAAGCCCGGGTCCGACGCGGACCGCATGGACGTCACATCACATATTGTACCCTATATTAAACACACTTTCTGCGACCGTATCAATGGGGACGACCGTTCTCACTAATCTAAACTTATTCTATAACGTCTCAGATAGATACAAATGAGCAAAAGACTCACTAAGAGTCGAACGAATGCAGAATGAAGAGAGACAGTCTCGCACGTCCACACAGCCCGGACGCAGGGAGAGGAAGATGGGATGACGCTTCACGGAGCAGCGTCTCACGGAGGATACTCCGCACGGGAAAACATCCACAAGTTATGGGAAGCTTGGTTTATAGTATTTCTAATATTTTATTTTATTTTATTTTTTACAAAGTTTTTTCGTAGTGAGTACCCAATCATAATGGCGAGTCCGTAAGATAATAAGTATACCCTTACGATGTGGTCCCTCTCTCTCTCCCTGCGGTGGTTGTTTCAAACAGCTAACGCAAGGGGTAGAAAGGGTACTATTGTGTAATAGGCATATCGTCAATGATGGAGGGGCCACTAATAAATTATATATTGACAGTTATATAAGGCAGAGACAGTTTTAGTTTTATATCGACAGATATCTATTAAATGTTATATATTGCGGAGACGGTTTTAGTTATGTATCGACTATGTTATGTTTAGGCACATAGCGGAATAGGCATCAAAATGAAGAAAAGGGTTATGTTCAATACCCAAGTCCCTTGCATAATGGCTACTGTAGTTAGGTTTTAACACTTTTAGTGCGAGTAACGTTCATTTTGTTGTATTCTAGTTACCAATATACCATATTTTACAGGTTAGGAAGGACATCTACCAATTAAAAGGCTACAAATTATCTCAATTAAACCTTATAGCTATCACAGATCCTTTCAATGCTGCATAAACACGTCTGAATATAGCTACAATTGAATAGAAAAGACGTCTCCCGTACTGAAAGCGATAAAGTCCTTACCTACGGATAATTTGTCATAGAGACGAGTAAAAGCTAATGGTGAAACACAATAGAGTTAACTCTTATGTAAACTACCATAATTGCACGTTTTCTGACCTCGTTTAATAATACGTCAGTGCCATAACATAATTTTCTTAATTATTATACAGAGAGAGAGAGAGAGAGAGAATGTGCTAACACAAACCAAGATTCAAGTTTCTGGGCTTCTCAAATGAGACTCTAGAATTGGATATCCTCTTGTGCCATTTTAACAATACTTAAGGATTCATATCCTCTGAAGTCCTACGTTAATTAACTACCACTACCATTACCACATTCCAATCTTATGGTTAATTTCCAAATATCACTGCCCCATGAAAAATGGCTACAATCTGTGTAAATGAGATTAATTTATTCCTTGAAATTTATAATAATTGAGTAAAATGCACACATTGGTATTCTTACTTAAAATAATTAGTTAAAATAGGGCTTAGTGACAATCAACTCTGCTGGATGCTTAAGCCAAGATATGTCAGTAGGCAATGCAAGACCGGACCCTCTGTTCGAAAACTCCATTCCCTTGTCGTGATTTGTATTCGGTAACAGTTTAATATATATGAAGTATTACTTATTTTGTTGTGCTATTTACTTCCAAACCCACGGTTGTCTCAGGTAATACGTTGTGAAGCATTCGTAAGACTGTCCATTACCTGCTGTCACGTAAAAATTTAGATTACCCTACGGTAGGATTTTTCTATTTTATTTGTCATTTAACATTAACAGTAGTTACCCAGCAAAGACTAGACTATGGTATTTGGAACGTCCCGCCATGCGAAGGTATTTTGGTTCATTCCCGACGAAAATCGTAATTTTACCATAAATATCGTTATTACTTATTCATATGCGCCTATTTTACGGTTAATATGAAGATCTTAACATTTAAGAGCAATAAAACAAGTGGGAATAGTATTTGGGGTGAAAAAGACGTATTATTGCCGACCGGTCCATTCATGAGGGGAGAGCCGCGGCTGCATAATATATCCTCTCCTCCCGAGTTCTCAAGCGACACTGACGGCTCTAAGTAGAAGTCTCTCTGTTGCAAGGAGATCTAGATGCCTCGCCCATGCTATAGAGACCGAGTGAAGGAAATTTGCGCCAAAAATTACCCGATAAAAGGTGGAATAACAGGAAAAATAGGTGGTAATTGATGAAGGGGGTGGGGGGGGGGCACATATGTAGGAATAGTATCAAGTAATGGAAGGGAATTATCTCACCAAATCACATATTGCTTTGTTTTGAGTGCAACTGGGGAGTAATAAAAGTGTATTTAAGTTTTATCTTATGAGAATCTTCGCCTTTGCCCACCAAACCTGTTATGAGGATGCTTGCCTTTCCCGTGTCAGTTATTCAACTTTAAATATCTAATTATTATCATAATCATCAGCAGCAGCCTTAATTAGTCTACTGCAGGAAGAAGGCCTCTCTCGATCTTATGTTCTACTCTAGCTGGTCAAATGTTATCCCATTCCATCCTACTTCACCAAACTTTCCGGCCTCATCCCTCTATTTGGTTCTCTGTATATTTCGTCCTCTAGCTCCATCTTTAGATTCTCATTATGTTGATTTAGTTGTCCATCTGTTATCATCTCTTCTTGGTATATGATCTGCCCAAGCCCCATTCCTCTTTTGTATAGTAATGTGATTATCTTCTACTTTTGTTTGTTCTCTTATCCAAGAGGCTTTGTCTCTCCAAGTTATCCCTAATAGACCAGGATCCCGGCGACTTCAGGGTAGACGAACTAGGTACCAATATTTGAATGTGGAAGTATGTAGGGGGTCACTTGGGATCTACAGATATGGTAGTCTTCCGGGGGAACTCCCGGTTGCGTGTGGGCCTGGAGGCCTACCTAAAGGGCCTAAAAATGGGTCTACCATAGATGACTGAGGTACCACTTAGAAATGCTACCGTTATGGGCACACTATTTAACATTATATCAACAATACAAACAACAGATATTTTTTTCGCTGCTAAAGACCCACCAGACCCCTCTAAAGGGACCTAAAAATTGGGCTAGCCTATATGAGCCAATACCAAATAAAATTAATGCCAAATTATCAAGTTGTATCTATAGAATGTAAAACAGGTAACTCAAGACATCTAGGTCGTTGCCATATTGGTGCCAGACACCCCCCAAAGTTGGACCCCTTGGCCCTGTGGTACTAATAGACTACACTAGTGTTACGTTACGAGCGGGGTTCGAACCCATAACATAAAGAAACATTCCACTAAACACCACAAAATGAGGACTTATTATTTAGCCTCACAAAATGTGGAAAATATGACTATCAGTTTCAGTCAAGAATAAGTGGTATGTTAAACTTCCACAAAACTAGCAACTCTCTTTGTAGTCACTAAAACCTTGGTAGGTGAAAAGATGTGGCAAGTTCATAAACTATCAGTTGATATCAAATGGCTGTTTTAGCCTAAAAACCCCAATGTTATTCCTTTCTTATCACTCGTTCAGAATTACTTATCTTTAGTTACTTTGACTTAGATTTATCCCAACAATCAAAAGAATAATATATTAGCATATAAAGGTAAAATGTAAAGAGTATGTAAAATATAATTATAATTTATTTAAATTATTAATTATACACAAAAGTTACTTCTAGTGAAAATATCAAATTTGAGAAACATTGATGAGAAATAATAAAGAAACTCTTAAGAAAAATAATACATAGTTATATCAATAATAGTTATATAAATACCCTCCAAGAGAGTAAGTGAAAGCAATCAATAAACATAGAAAAATTCCTAGGCGATACTTATTCAACTCAGAGATTCTCTTACAAACGAACTCAGGGCAGGTCAGCTTAAGATGGTGGTGGAGAATACACTACCTGTGGTTACGGTACTAGCGGTTTATATACCCTTAGCGCACCTGGCTCTGATACCAACTTCTCTAACTGTATTAATCTCAACTCATTATATACTTGCTGAATTAAAGTATTACTTTTACCAAGAACTCTATGATATATCTTGTAAACATTACTTATGATTAGAAAAGCCAAATACATTATTACCTAGTTATAATCAATATTCGTACGTCAGGCAACGAAGAAGAGCAAGGGGGTTGGAAGAAAGGGGGGAGAATGAATAGGGTTAAGAGTGTAGGACGATAGGGGGTAGAATGGAATGTGAACGAAAGGGGGGGTAGTCTGCACGAAGCCTCCCAAGACCACCTCACTAGTTATTGTACACTCTTGAACAAAAATATCTTCCTATATGAAACTAAGCTGTCTACAGGTCGAATTAATTATACATGGCTCATAACATTGCATACGATGTTCAATCATAAATAATTAAAGATCGTACCCACCATAACAAGCACAATACCTCAATTACAACCAGTGACACTTGAATGAAATAGAAATCCCTAACACCTCCCTCACAAAGAGATTTATAAGAGAAGCGAAACTAAATTTAAATCCTAATGCAATAATTTTAAACCTAATACCATTCACCAAACCATAAACCAAAACCAAAATCACATTAACAAACAAAAAAATTATTGCTGGCAAAATAGCTCTAACAACTAAAATTGTTCTCATTCAGTTCCGGGACAACATGTCCGCGATAATATTGTTCTTTCCCTTTATGTGGTGAATTTCAAGGTTATATGGTTGCAATGCCAAGCACCATCTCATTAACCGCAGATTCGAGTTTTTCATTTTATACAAGAATTTCAGGGGGTTGTGATCAGTAAACACTTTCACGGGAAAATGTGAACCACTAAGATACACATTAAACTTATCCACTGCAAAGAGCAAGGCAAAACACTCTTTTTCAATAGTGCTGTAGTGTTTCTGATAAGGTTTGAGTTTACCGGATGCATAGCAAACTGGATGCAAAATCTCAGCATCACTGTACTGTAACAAAACTGCTCCTACACCAACATCACTAGCATCCACCTGAATTATGAACGGTTTATGAAACTGAGGAGACTTCAGAATAGGTGCATTGACTAATAGGCAACGAATCTTTGTGAATGAAGTTTGGCATTCTGGGGTCCACACAAATTTTCTCTTGGGACTAATCACGTCTGTTAGGGGGGCAGAGAGGTCAGCGAAGTTGGGTACAAATCTCCGATAGTACCCAGCCATACCCAAGAAGCGCATTACTGCCTTGCGGTCCTGGGGAATAGGCAGTGTTGAAATGGCTTCGACTTTGGCAGAAATAGGGCTGACTTCCCCTTCTCCTACCACGTGACCCAGAAAGATTAGTTTGGCATGGCCGAACTCACTCTTGGCAAGGTTTACAGTGAGTCCCGCCCTGGCCAAGTTGTAGAAGAGACTCTGTAGCTGGTGAAGATGATCCTGCCAGGATTCGCTGTAGACCACAATATCGTCGAGGTAGGATTGCACGCCCGAGAGGCCATCTGTCACCCGGTGGATTAGTCGCTGGAAGGTGGCGGGCGCATTCACCATACCAAAAGGCATGACGGTGTATTGGAATAGCCCGTCCGGGGTGACAAATGCAGACACTCTCTTGGCCCTCTCCGATAGTTTTATCTGGTAGTAACCCTTCAGCAGGTCAATCCTGGAGATGTACTTAATTCCTCCCAAACGGTCCAACAGGTCGTCGATCCGTGGTAGAGGGTAGCAGTCCTGGCGGGTGAGTTGGTTTACCCGGCGATAATCCGTACACATCCTAAATGTGCCATCAGGTTTGTCCACGAGTAGGCATGGAGAGGCCCACTCGCTGTCGCTCCGTTCCACCAATCCATGGGCGAGTAGGAAGTCCACTTCCTGTTGAAGTGCCACACGCTTCTCTGGATTGGCGCGGTAGGGATGTTGTTTGATGGGAGTGGCCCCGTCCGTCAGGACCACATCATGTACCACCAGGGGACACTGCTGGGGAACGTCACCAAACAGCTGTGGAAACTCGGAAAGCAGGTACTCCAAGTCTTCACCTTGGTCAGACAACAAGTGCTGGAATTTTAAATGGGGTTTAGTCAAGAAGTCCGAGTTTTGCAATTTGTTATCAAGAGGCAACTGGATGTCATTATGCTCCTTAATCTTTAGATCCTCTAGTTCACCTTCAAACTGTGCTACTGATTCAAAGTTTAATACCTTATCTAGATCTCTGCAGTGATAGGCTTTCAGCAGGTTAACATGTACTAGTCTTTCGGACTTCCTACGATCAGGAGTTTTTAAAACATAATTCACATTACTTGTTTTCTTAAGCACAACATATGGACCATGGTACTTGCTTTGTAGCGGCTTTTTAGGTATAGGCAAAAAGGCAAGCACTAGATCTCCTGGCTGAAATTCTCTGATAACTGTAGTCTTATCATACTGCACTTTCATTTTATCTTGAGATTTCTCTAAATTGTTCATAGCTAGTTCTACTGCAGATCTCAGTCTAGATTTAAATTGATGCATTGATCCTGGTCACGGCACCATGTTATGTTACGAGCGGGGTTCGAACCCATAACATAAAGAAACATTCCACTAAACACCACAAAACGAGGACTTATTATTTAGCCTCACAAAATGCGGAAAATATGACTATCAGTTTCAGTCAAGAATAAGTGGTATGTTAAACTTCCACAAAACTAGCAACTCCCTAGTTTCACCTTGGTAGGTGAAAAGATGTGGCAAGTTCATAAAATATCAGTTGATATCAAATGGCTGTTTTAGCCTAAAAACCCCAATGTTATTCCTTTCTTATCAATCGTTCAGAATTACTTATCTTTAGTTACTTTGACTTACATTTATCTCAACAATCAAAAGAATAATATATTAGCATATAAAGGTAAAATGTAAAGAGTATGTAAAATATAATTATAATTTATTTAAATTATTAATTATACACAAAAGTTACTTCTAGTGAAAATATCAAATTTGAGAAACATTGATGAGAAATAATAAAGAAACTCTTAAGAAAAATAATACATAGTTATATCAATAATAGTTATATAAATACCCTCCAAGAAAGTAAGTGAAAGCAATCAATAAACATAGAAAAATTCCTAGGCGATACTTATTCAACTCATAGAGATTCTTTTACAAACGAACTCAGGGCAGGTCAGCTTAAGATGGTGGTGGAGAATACACTACCTGTGGTTACGGTACTAGCGGTTTATATACCCTTAGCGCACCTGGCTCTGATACCAACTTCTCTAACTGTATTAATCTCAACTCATTATATAATTGCTGAATTAAAGTATTACTTTTACCAAGAACTCTATGATATATCTTGTAAACATTACTTATGATTAGAAAAGCCAAATACATTATTACCTAGTTATAATCAATATCATTCGTACGTCAGGCAACGAAGAAGAGCAAGGGGGTTGGAAGAAAGGGGGGAGAATGAATAGGGTTACGAGTGTAGGACGATAGGGGGTAGAATTGAATGTGAATGAAAGGGGGGGTAGTCTGCACGAAGCCTCCCAAGACCACCTCACTAGTTATTGTACACTCTTGAACAAAAATATCTTCCTATATGAAACTAAGCTGTCTACAGGTCGAATTAATTATACCTGGCTCATAATATTGCATACGATGTTCAATCATAAATAATTAAAGATCGTACCCACCATAACAAGCACAATACCTCAATTACAACCAGTGACACTTGAATGAAATAGAAATCCCTAACACTAGATAGTTTAGCTACCGCCTGAAAACAGGTATAAAAGTGTAAGCGCATCTTAGGGAATACACAATAAGACATAACATACAGTTTATCCATTGTATTAACTCTACCAGACATAAATTGTCTGCAAGGGTATATATCAGTCCTTCATCCCGCACCTGGTCCCCTCCCTCGGAGAAAATTTCATCGACAAAACTGGTCTTACACAATATGTGTGATTAATACATAGTAAATGTATGTTATTTTATCAGTAAATATAAACTAACACATCTAGTTTGAAATTACATAGGTAAAGTATTCAAAATACTATATAAAAATAACAACCATGAACTCATAACTGAGTAATCAAGAGGTGTTGATGAAGTTTTGAAGTAGGAATCTGCAAATTACATATCAGGCAAGTATTGCTAGGGAGACTCTATCAGTGTAAATGAGATCGATTGTACCAAGTGAAACTGTTTTCTTATTGGGTTGTATGTAGTATTAGTTATATAATTATATTATAATACAAAGAGCAAATTATGGCACAACATGAAATTTCACTTAATTTCCCCCTTAAACTCAAACAGATCAACCAAATGAATAGCATCATATACTGTAGCAATTTATAATTGCTACAGATAATATAATTGTAAAGAAAACGAATAATATTGCATACAGGAAGATTGTCACTGCCAGCTGAAAAACAAACTAATATCTAAACCTCAATTTCGCTATAGGACTCATCCATCCATCATGGATCAGAATTTGTGTCATTATTGCTAAAAGCAGATTATTATATAAATTTCAAGGTCGCTATCCGAGTTATCACTGCATTCTGGCTCAGAAGTTGTGTCACTGTCGTCCGTATTACTGAAATCTTTTGTTTGCTTGTCACCTACAGTTTTCTTAGACCTCTTATTCTCAAGATCACCCTCAAATAGGCTGTCTGGCTCTGCAGTTTCAGGAAACCAATCAGGTATATAGTGCCCATTTTCTTCCTTCCACCCATACTGCAATGGATCCTTTCTCAAATAATAAACAATTGTCATATTATACAATATGCTGACGACACTCAATTGATTCACGCGGGTAGAATCGAGGATATAAATGACTTAGTTCACAGATGCGAAGAAACCCTGGGTCGTATTAAAGAATACTTCAATACTAACGGTTTAATGTTAAATACCAAAAAAAATCAATGCATGTTCATAGGCACGAGACGAATCCTGTCACGGATCCCACGAGGTACTCACATGCACTCAAATTTTTCCTAGCAATTCATTAAAGAACTTGGGTATTTATTTTGATAACAACATGATTTTTGACTCGCACATTGATGAAATAAGTAAAAAGGTTTACGGTGTTCTTATGTATATCAACCGTATAAAAGATAATATTAGCAGAGACACAAGGATATTAGTAGTTCAGTCTATTGTAATAAGTATTTTGAATTATGGTCTAATGATATGGGGTGCAACAAACTCCTCACAAATGGAAAGGACACAAAACTTCAAAACTTCGCTGCTAAGATAGCAATTGGAGGCGTTTCTAAATGCGACCATATAATACCTTATATAAAAGATCTTAGATGGCTAAAAATGCAACAAAAGTATAAGTACGACATGGGTATCACAACTCATTTAATAATAAATAAAGGATTTCCCAACTGGCAATTCTCCCTGCCAACAGTAAAAGACATTTACAATGTCAATACGGGGCAACAGCAGAACTTGTATGTTCCTAAAGAAGCCAACACAAGTATCGGAGCCAAATCACTCAAAGTTGCCTGGCCAAAATTTTGGAATAGTCTCCCTCCTAGCATAATTATCAATACACACTCCTTTAGGTCGCAGTTGAAAGGTTTTCTCCTGAATATCCAACATACGTATTAGCATGACTACAATGTAAATAATTTTAATAATAATTGTATAGATTTTTGTTTTTGATTTAGTGTAGCTGCATAAATTATATATTGAATGTAAAGAATAACCATTGTATTAATGGAATAACATTTCTGATTCTGATGGTGTGATTCTAAAGTGTAATGAAATGAATAGGAGGAGGAGGTGTTTGTGAGAGTTAGCTGGATTACTCTCTGTGTTGGTGAGGCACAACAGAATCAGTGGGGAAAGCCAGGCAAATGAAACAGGAGTTCCAGCAACTCCTCATCATATGCCTATGTGGCGTCCCCTGGGTACTGCCCTGCTCGATTGGTGCCTACAACCTTCCCCGGAAGACATTCCATATGGCCGAACCATCTCATGGTGTTCCTTTTCACACTGTCCAGCACCTCCACACCACACCTCCCTCTTACTTCCTCATTCGTCTGTCTATCCCTCCATGTAACTCCACACGCACTTCTCGAGTAACTAATTTCTACCCCTCTCACTCTTGGTCTGAGTCTCTCCACCAACATCCATGCTTCGCTTCTGTAAGTCAGTGTCGGGATTACCACACTGTCATGCAAGGACTTCTTCACTTGCATGCTGACCACCCTATTTCTTGTTACTGCTTTCAGCGTTCCTACAACCCGCTTCCCCTGTTGCACCCTCTTCTGGGACCATTTCTACAATCAACACATTCTCTTTCAGGATGATGGCTGCCATTTGAATTCAGTCGGAGGAGCACGCCTAGGCAGACTCCTACATGATGCAGTCTGCACTTTCAGATCAAAAAACGACAACCGAGCAGGGGCAGTAGCAGCGACATAAACTACCCCATATCAAATGTAAACTCTATCCAAAATAATATCACGGCCTGCTACGTTAATGCACGCAGCTTACGCAATAAATTCGAAGACCTGGAAGCACTTGCATGTATGGAGGAATGTGATATAATCGGTGTTTCAGAATCTTGGATCAACACGGAAAAGCGTGATTTTTTGGCGGAATACGCATTACCAGGTTATACTCCCTTCAGCTGCGAAAGATCCCATAGAATGGGAGGTGGGGTTCTGCTATATGTTAAAAGTAATCTTCACCCAATCGAGGTAACCAAACCTGCCATAAATAATATTGATACTAGTTACGTTCAAATAAATAATCAAGCAAGCAAGATAATAATTGGCCTAATTTATCGACCTCCTGCACAATCACCCGATACTGACGAGAAACTCTATGATCAAATAGCAAAAATAAGTTGTCAGGAAGAAGCAGTAATATTTGGCGATTTCAATCTGCCAGTCACAACATGGGGCGAACCACTAAATGCTCACGCGGGACATGATCTATATGCTAATCTTCAGGAAAGTGCCCTTTATCAACACGTAGAACACCCAACGAGGGGAAATAACATTCTGGATATTATTCTAACGACAAATGAAAGACTGGTAAATAGCGTTAAAATCGGACCGGAATTTAGCTCTAGTGACCATAGGATAGTGTCCTTTAACATTAAAGTAAATAATGACAAAGAAAACGTGAGCACGGAAAAAGTACCAGATTATCGAAGGGCCGACTTTAACAAACTTAGAAGGCATCTTGCCAATACTGACTGGAGTGAAATGACCGAAACTCACGATGTAAATCGATTATGGAACATATTATCCAATAACCTAAACAAAGCAATAAATACAAGCATCCCTCTACGAAACCGGCGCCCAGCAGGCAAATATAAGCCAAAATGGTGGAATAATGAAATAAAAAACATCCTCTTAGTAAAAAAGCAGGCATACCAAAAATATAAGGCAACTCAGAATAATAGCGACAAATTAGAACACGATAGACTGCGTCGAACAACCAAAAATCTAATCAAAGGAAGTAAGAAGAATCTGGAACTTCATATTGCCAGCTCCAGCAAGTCCAATCCGAAAGAATTTTACAGCTATATAAGAAACAGAAAAACGGTAACTTCAACAATAGGCCCACTTGTTGCGGAAAATGGAGATCATACAGATAACAAAGTACAAATGGCGAATATCCTAAATAACTATTTTGCATCAGTTTTCACGTCGGAAGATACTACCGGTAACCGACCTACCCCTACGAATCAATCAAATGGCACTGAGCTCGAAAACTTTACGATTTATGAAGACGATATCCTGTTCGCAATCAACAATTTGAAAGTTAATAAAACCCCAGGCCCTGATAAAATATCCCCAAGGATCCTAAACGAAGCAAAACACGAATTATTAAACCCACTCGCAAATCTGTTCAACAAATCATTGAATGTTGGGATAGTTCCAAACGAATGTAAACTAGCTAACGTGACACCCATATACAAAAAAGGAAATAAGTCTTCTCCCGGCAATTATCGACCAATTAGCTTAACATCGGTAACGGGCAAATTAATGGAAACCATTATAAGGGACAAAATAGTAAAACATTTGGAAGAAAATAATTTAATAAAAGATTCTCAGCACGGTTTTAGAAATAAACGTTCATGCTTAACAAACTTACTCGACTTCTTCAATGATGTTTACAAATCATATGATAAGGATAGAGCAGTTGATATAATATATCTCGATTTTCAGAAAGCTTTCGATACCGTACCCCACAAGAGACTAATTGACAAAATAAAAGCTCATGGCATAACAGGAAAAACTCTGAAATGGCTCGAAAATTGGCTCTCAGACCGTAAACAACGATTTGTAATAAATGGTGAAGAATCAGATTGGTGCAAAGTAAATAGTGGCGTTCCCCAGGGTTCGGTATTAGGTCCTATTCTTTTTATAATTTACATAAACGACTTAGACGAAGGAATAGAATGCAAAATTTCGAAATTTGCTGACGATACAAAAATTACTAATAAAGTAACCTCAACAGTACATTGGCAAAAACTACAAGGTGACCTAGACACTTTAGAAAACTGGGCAGTAAAATGGCAAATGAAATTCAACATAGAAAAATGCAAAGTATTACACATCGGTAGTAACAACGCTAAAAAAGATTACTCAATGAACAACATTCAACTATCAAATACAAATAATGAAAAGGATCTGGGAGTTATAATATCAAGTGACCTGAAGCCGAGTAAACAGTGTACAGAGGTAATAAAAACTGCTAATAAATTGGTGGGTTTCATCGGCAGAACATTCAAATTAAAATCAGAAAAAATCATACTTACTCTATTCAACTCATTGGTGCGTCCCCATCTCGAATACTGCGTGCAATTCTGGTCACCGTACTACCGAAAGGACATAAATAAACTTGAAAGGGTGCAACGCAGAGTCACTAAAATGATACCCAGATTGCGTAATAAACCGTACGAAGAGCGCTTAAAAGAACTAAATTTGTTTAGCTTAACAAAGCGCAGAATGAGAGGTGACCTAATAGAGGTATTCAAAACCTTCAAGGGATTCAGCAACCTAAATGTAAGCGAATTATTTACGATGAATCAAGCAAACACGAGAAACAATGGTTATAAGATTATAGGCAAGCATTTTCATTCTCACGAGGCGAAGCATTTCTTCTTCAACCGCGTTGTGAATAACTGGAACAGACTACCCTCGAACATTGTAAACTGTAATACTGTCGAAACATTTAAGAACCATCTGGATAAACACATGGCAAATAACCCCCGATTAACACAGTTTCTTTCAGAATAACACGCAACGAAATGTCAACGCATACCGCAATGTATATTGATTTTCATACATCTGTTCCCTTTCAGAATTGTAGTAAATAGAGTTAGCTTAGATTACAAATCAACTCCTTTTTTCTCCCTGTCCTGTCCGAATTTCCGTGTCAGTTTTTCAATACTACATGGTATTTTTCCTATCTGTTTCCATGCCAGCATTAGCTGGAGGGAGTGGTGGGTGGGGAGGAGCCTTCTTCTTTGCTATCCTTTTCTCTACCTCGTAGTCAGTAGATTAGTAGTTTTAGATATCCAAACTGCCCCGTAAGGACCAATAGGTCTGTTGCAGTTTGTTCTCCTTTGTATTCCTTTGTATTCCTTTGTATTCTGCACTTCCTCTTCCAAACTCCCATCTTTACTCAGCACACTGCCCAGATACTTAAAATGAACTGACAATCTCCATAGCCTGACCGTTCAACTTCCCCTCACGCTCTGTGGCTTCACCCCTTTCGAAGACCTTGCTCTTCCCCGCATTTACCTTCAGATTCCGTTTTTCGCTCACTGTTCCAAACATATTTACCAGACCATGCAACTCGCTCATCAGAACTGTATCATTAGCAAACAGCAGTACATGTAGTTTCCACTTGTTTCCCTCCCTTATCAGTGATACACCAACATCCACTGCTCTTCTTTGTATTTCTTTCATGACTCCATTCATATATATATATACAGTAAACAACCACAGGGACATCACACACACCTGTTTCAACACAACATTCAGATCAAAGAACTCGCTCTGCTCATTCTCCACACATACTGACGCCTTTGCACCCTCATACATGCTCTTCACTGCTTTCAGCAACTTGCCATCTACTCCGTATATTCTAAGTACTTTCCACATACCTTCTCTATCCACTCTGTCATAGGCCTTCTCAATGTCCATAAAGGCAACATACAGCTTTTGTTGCTTCTCCAAATAATTCTCCACAACACATTTCAGGGTAAAGATCTAATCTACACATCCTCTTCCCTTCCTAAACCCGCCCTGCTCGTTACCTATCCATTTCTCCGTTCTCGTTCTGACACTCTCAATAACTACCCTACTGTACACCTTCCCTACTACGCTTAGAAGACATATTCCTCAGTGGTTACCACACACTCCTCTTTCTCCTTTACCCTTATATAGGGGGACTATTATGCCTGTATTCCAGTCATCAGGTGCACTCCCCTTTTCCCATGCTAGTTTGCACATTTTCCATACCCATTCGATCACTATCTCACCACCATTCCTAAGCATTTCTCCACACACTCCATCTATTCCTGGTGCTTTCCCCAACTTCACTCTTTTCATGGCTTCACACACTTCTGACCTCCTGATCCCTACCTCCTCCTCCACTACTTATGT
Source organism: Paralithodes platypus (assembly GCA_032716605.1). Classification (NCBI taxonomy): domain Eukaryota; kingdom Metazoa; phylum Arthropoda; class Malacostraca; order Decapoda; family Lithodidae; genus Paralithodes; species Paralithodes platypus. The sequence continues at coordinate 17,965,883 of CM064540.1, forward strand.
TCTTCTCTCTCCCATACCCCATCCAACTATGTTTGTTGGCGCTTCATTCCTTACATTCAGCAATTCGTTGAAGTACTCCCTCGATCTTTCGACTCTCTCTTGCTTCTTGGCTAGCACTCGCCCATTTTTATCTTTCACACTCTTACTGTTTCCCTTGCTACCTTCCCTAACTTTCTTGACTTCTTTCCAGAACAGTTTCTTACTCTCCCTCCATTTTACAATCAGATTCCTTCCAAGTTCCTCATCTACTCTTCTCTTACTTTCCTTCACTACTCTCTTCACCACTCTCTTTTTTTCCAAGTACCTCGCTCTTTTCTGTATCTCTACATCATTATTCTCTCTATTACCCAACCACTATCTATACGCTTTCTTCTTGTCTTCCACAGCTATTTTTACCTCTTCCATCCACCATGCTGTACCCTTCACTCCCCTCCCTCTTCTCCTTACTCCACACACCTGATCACATGCTGCACAGATCTCTTCCTTAAACACTTTGCTCACCTCCTCCACTTCCTCCATACCTTCCTGGTCAAACCTACCTAGTCGTCTTTCTACTTCTCTCCTGAACTCTTCCTTGATTTCCTCCTCCTGCAACCTCTCCACTCGCCATTCCACCTTCCTCTCGCCTCCCTCCAGCTCTCCTCACCCACTTATTTTATATCCTAATTTTAGCTACTACTACATAATGGTCAGACAGAGCCCCTCCAATACCCCCATACACCCTTGCGTCCAGCACAGATTTCTTCATTCGTTCATCCACACATATATAATCAATCAGTGCCTTTCGTTCCACCACAGGTTCATCCTTCTTCCTCCACACGACTTTCCATGTGTACCTGTGTATCATTCTGTGTCGGAATGTGCTGGCTATCCACAGCCTCCTTCCCACACATACGTCAACAAGTGCACTACCATTCCCATTCACCTCTGACGGTACAGCCCACCCTCCCACCACTCCATCAACTTTCTTATCACCCACCTTCTCATTCATATCCCCAATCAGAAATATTATTTCGCTCTTGCCTAACTTATCCAGGAATGCCTCCACAATCACCCAGAACTCCCCTTGCTCTCTTACAGTTTTATCCTCTGTCGGAGCATACACACACACAACCACCCACGTTTGTATTCCTACTTTCATTCTCACCCAAACAATCCTTGAACCCACAGACCCATCGTGTCTTACACGCTCCTTCCATTTGTTACTTACAAACAAAGACGCACCTTCTTTCGCTGCTCCCTCACTCACTCCAGCACACACATCCATTCCACACTCCCACTCTCTCACATCTGTACCCCTCCTTTTGGTCTCAGTCATTCCACATACATCCAGCCTGGCATTCACTAACTCTTCCAAGACCTCTCTCTTGTGTCATCATTCAAGCCTCTTATATTCTAAGTCGCTATTCTAAGACTGTCCATGGTAGGTCAGGGTTCATCAACATTAGGTCCGTCCACATCCGAGGCTGTTCGTTCTTTCATCGTCGCAGTAAGTATTTTTCACGGGTGGGGGGGCAACCTCTTTAGTCGACTTTTATGACACGCAGGAGGCACGTGGGGCATATTCTATTCCCTTACCCCCAGGGTATCTTAATGGAGAGTTATTGCGCTTAATAAAAGACCTGTCTATTATCATTATAGATAATATTATTAATATTTGGGAATTAACGAGATATAAATAACCTCAATAAACCTTCTGAATCCCACCGGTCCCCCTATAACTTAATGAAATCTTTTAATGATAGCCAATCACAGTTTAATAAAGGAGTCATTCAAATGGGTATAGAAAATCAATGGATGTTATGGGAAATAAATATATATTTGTTTTGTTTTTTTCTATGTGAGTAAGGGAGACAAAAGACAAAACTGCCTGTATCGAGTGCCTCCCCCAGAGTTGATAGAGTGACAGGGCCGAAATCAAGGGACATTCCAGCCAAAATGCCTGGACACACAGAGTTTGAATCAATTTAAGTCATAGGAAGAGGGAAAGACTGATTCTTGGAGAGAGTTCCAGAGCTCAGCAGTTGAATAGAAGAAAGTCTGAGAATACCGTTTCACTCTTAAGTTGGAGAGTTGCACAGAGTAGGGGTGGGATTGTGTTGCAAGATGGGTACCACGTGGGTACCATGTTGAGGAGCTGGCTTTGGTGGGATCCCCTGGTTTTGGCGGCTTCTGCTAGTAGGGTGGGTTGTAGGGGGGGTTGTACGATCATGTGATATACCAGCATATTTGCACCTCTGGGGACTGTGGACCCCTATCCTATGTTGGAATGACACAGACTCGCCTTTCCCGTCGACTAACCCCCCACCTTCAATCTGGCGCTATAAAAGATCACTATCAAGCCCCCCACCATCTTGCCCTAACTCGTGCCGACCTAGACAAACAAACTACCATACTCGACAAAGAATCAGACCCCAGAAGACTAGCTATTTTAGAAGCTCTATATATCCAAACGCTCAACCCCAGCATCAACAACCAAACACAAGACCTTCAAATTCTTCCTTCAGGCAAGCGCTACAGGCATACTGCCCTCGTTCCTCTCGCCCTGTGCCCCCCTCCCGTACCTTTCCGCGATCAGCACACTACTGACAACACCAACCAATCACAGCCACCCACAGCCAACAACCAACCACCGATAAGATTTAGTGCCCGTCTCGCGAATAGACTGCCTTCCACCAATGAACAGCCACCCCACACCCAGTAGCTCCGCCCACCTACCTATTCTTGATCCTCGAATTTTGTATAAATATGTTGCTTTGTCCTTATTCTAATCATTACCTGCCCATTCCCTGAAGATGCAAGATGTTTACTTGTGAAACGTTGGATCCACCATGAATTTTGCTAACCTGTTGTACCTCATCTCTGAACCCCAGAGGAAAATTGTTAGAAATATTGAAAGCTGTAACAATAAAATACTGAATGCTGAAACCGCTGTTGCCTTTAACCTCGTCTGTTTAAAAGAGAATCTATTACCTGGCTATACTAACATATATATATATATATTTTTTTTTTTTTTTTTTTTCTCTTTCTTTCCCTCTCGGGAATAGGCTGAGAGCCTGTACATTCACTCATTGAACGGTGAAGCCTGTGAGGTCTCATTCCAGTCTAGGGGGTGAGACATGTGAAGCACTTTTCAGCTGCATGGGTCTTGATTGCTCACTGACGGTTCAAAGCAGCCACATCTCTGAAGCTGCTTCGCCCCAGTGTTTCAATAGCTTTCCTCCTAGACTCGGACCCTCACTCTCAGAACGCCACCTATTGAGCAATGAACTCACTAGGTATTGCACCCTGTAGCCTATTTTGAATATGGGAATATTCATACAGTGCTATTTAATCCTATATAATCAGGAAATAATGAGGGTATTGTTTTGGCGTTTCGGTGGGATTTGTGGTAATGCGCTGATACTAGGTACAGCACAAATTCCATCCCAATAATACTGTATATTCCCATTGATACATCGGGATATATATATATATATATATATATATATATATATATATATATATATATATACAGTATATATATATATATATATATATATATATATATATATATATATATACCGGTATATATATATATATATATATATATATATATATATATATATATATATACCGGTATATATATATATATATATATATATGTAAAGACAGATAGAGAGAAGAAAAAACACGAATAACACAATAACATACTGTATATTACAAAGAAAAATGAACACAAATAAATAAACGGTACAGGAGGAATTGAGTTAAAATATTTTGATGGAAAGGGGAAAGCTGAACATATTAAGAGATAATTATAGATGGTAATGAGGGGCGGTATATAACCATAATGATCAATATATTAACCTTTAGCTCATGATGAAAGGGCGGGGACCAGTAGAGATAGGGAGACACGGTATAAGATCATTAATTAACGAGAGAGGGGCCAACACAGGGAGACAAAATGATCCACAGGAAAAATTATGACGATGACAGAGAATAGGGTTAAGAGAAGGGAACTTCAATTACACATTCAGTGTGATCACAACTTATTACACATTAAGTAAGTACTTATTAGACAGCATTATCAAGCTTAGAAAGTATAGGTAAAGTCGGGGACCTATGTTCTTGACCACCCTAATGATTTTCATTGTGTAATTAATACTTGTATAATCAATTTACGAAAAACCTTTCTTTTGCATCAATTTACAAATTCATAATTACATCAATGTTTAATTATTTTATATAAACTGGTCGATTCAATATGTAATACTTGCAAAAATGAAAATATCAGGGTGGTTAATAACATATGTCCGTGACTGTACCAAACAATGATAATTCCAGCAGAGAGAGAGAGAGAGAGGGGGTGCCGAAAGCCCCTTTCCCACTGATGTGATTTCATACGATTTTCGTCGCCGAGGACGTAGTTTTGTCAATTCGCAACGAATTTGTGCGACGTCAACGATTTGGACCGTTAAAAACCGTTGACAAGTTTACACTCGGCGACGATGTCGCCTATGGATACGACGTAATCGGCGACATTATACGACGACGTCATCGGAAAAATTGAGCAATGGTTCGCCGATGACCTCGGCGAGAACTGTCACATTTGAATAAAATATTGCGAAATAATGCGAAGGATGAACGAATCCTCGGCGTATGTTCTGCGACGTCTTCGGTGAATTAAGCGATGTTGATCACTTAAAAAAATTAAGTAGATTTGTACCTGTGAATGATTCTGATGGCTCCGATGCCAATCCTGATTTACTAGAAGTTGTTCAGGAGAATGTCACAAGGCAAAGGGATATAAATAATGATAACCACAGATCAAAGTTGAGGTCCCACAATCACACCAGTTTTGTAAATAGTAACACTTTCCACAGTAGAGTAAGTGATGGATGCGAGTTCCATAAACATGTAGATACTATCTTTACAAATTTAGATATTAATGTTAACTCTTTTTATAGTTAATTAGTTTTCCATATGTACAGTATATAGTAATTTTAATAAAAAAACAAAAATAACAAAGAAAAAGTAATCATAATAATATTAATCATTTTCACTTCTGCATTGACACAGGAGTTTATTGCACTGGACTTTCCATGATTTTGCTCTGTATTGTTCTCAATTCCTAAGCGATGGGGCATGATATAGATTGTTCTGGGAGTCTGGTAGTGGTATGGTTAGGTAATATTTGTGATTTTGAGGAGTTTGTAATAACTGATATTCTGTAATGAGTTCTTAAAGTCAATATAATTTTCTTCGATATTCTTGGCTAATTGTTTGACCTACGAGTACCTCCGGATTATGCAGCACTGCCCTCTCGGAGAATTACTTGTAGGCCTACAGTACTTCCCTTCAGAATGTTGGTTTGCTACCAAACATACCGGTAATTGAATTTTGAACTTTGCACTCATACAGTTCCTTCCTTACTTATTGACATGTCGTGTCAGGCCCGATGGTACGATACTGCTGATATCTGTAGACTTGCGTTGAAAGTCAAACTAATCCTTTTAAGAAATATTACTTTTCTTAACAGCACTGTATTTATTGCCCAATTATAATTTTATGCATGTGTTTTGAGAGAAGTTATTTAATCTTTCTTGTTCCGTGTTTGGATTTAAACAACCTGCTACTTGTACTCACAAGTGAAAACCTCTGTTGAAAGTACATGTCCTAGACATTATTTATACTTAAGAGAGATATAACTGGACTTCATGCTAATTTTTGTCCAATACAGTAACCTTCAATGTTTATGTGTCCCTTGGTGGACTGTATTATTGTCCAATACAGTAACCTTCAATGTTTATGTGTCCCTTGGTGGACTGTATTCTGTTAATTGTTTTCATGAGCATTATCCTCAATTTACTTTCCTTGTTAAAGGATAAAATGAACTAGTTACTGATCTCATATATCAGGAGTTTCTGCTAATTATGTTCCCATTATAATAATTGGTCTCTTCGTTAGTTATTTGTATATGAGAAAGGTGTGGCAGAGCTGCTGACACCGCTGTGGACCCTGCCAGGAACCCTATACCTGCCAGGACAACACTTCAAGCTTTCGGAGATCATCGCCATGTCAAGAATCCACTGGACTCGATTTTTAGCAATATTTTTTTTAAAGTTCAAATAACCCAATTATGGACATTTGTTTGGGTGTTTTTATTGAAAAAATAAAATAAATTGTAACTTATATAACAATAAAAAAAAATATAAAAAAAAAAAAAAAAAAAAAAATCATATATAAAAATTCGAAAAACAAATAATTATACTGAACGAACTTTTGTGACTTCCTGTGAAGTGATTTCATCCAAAAACATTATCCAGTGACCTCGGCGAACTGTCTGGAATACTTCTTAACACGAACTATGCAAGTCGTTGCAGTGTTTCAAATGTATATATTTATTTCTTATGTCTATTTTTAAGTCTATGAATTTGGCAATTTTTCATGTTTATCTTTATGTGTGAAATTTCCTCAGGGATGATATACTTTACTTGTTGCATTGAATTCTATGCTTCACCTAAGTTGCCTTTCACCTCATACCAGTCGAGACGCCTGGAGTAGCGTGATCGAGCATTGTAATAGTAGTCTTATGAATAATAATGCGAGTTCATGAGACTTTGGATTTATGGAGATTAGAGACTCTGGGAGTCTCTGAGATTAGGTTAGGAGGCAGAGGGAACTTTGTAATGACATACCCTCATCCCCTCCTAAAACGTTAAACCACAGACAGAGCCCCTCTGTCCAGCTAGGCCTATGTGTACGTACGCACACGTGAGCGTGTGTGTACAGTCATGTGCGTGTTAGCGCGTTTGAATCTGAGAGCTGCTGGGAGCGCCCAAGGCACCCCTCGGTCAGGCAGTCTCAACCCAGCCACAGCCGACGATAGACCTAGGCATACAGGTCTAGTCGTGAGGGTGTGTGTGTGTGTGTGTGTGTAGCTATTGTTGTAAGCAGTAACAATAAGGACTATCAATAAACCTACAAGCAGAGCATTGGGAGTTTAATTATATACCGATGTGTGTATATGTGTAACATAAGTCATAGAAGAAACAGACCGTTACAATATAACAATATATATTATATATATACAGTATATACTGTATATACCGGTACAGTATATGCTCTGCATCTATTAATATGTTATCGTATTAAACTAATACATCAATACACTATTACCATATTATGAAGACGTGTTGATGTTACATGTATGATTTATCTTGACACTTTTGATGAGCCTGTCTTTTATCTCTATGTCATTATAACGTTACTATAAGATCATAGGTTACAAGTCTGTTACGGCGTGCATATTCGATGACGCCTCTCTTATCAAACCATAGCAGGTATTAGGTAGATATTTTGTAAGCTGCTATACTGAATGGTGGAGGCCTACAGCAATAGCTTGCATGGATTTAGGAAATTCATATTTGACTCATAGGGTTAAATAATTAGGACAGTAAGGGAGTAATCTTAATATACACGTATTTGATACATTGAAAACAGATAATATGAGCAAATATATAATATATATGCAATGCTGCCTAAAAATACAGAAAACGTTCTAAGTAAATGGTAACCACCCTCGAGGATAATAATAACAATGACGTTTTGTAAATGCTGAGTAACAAAGTGATGAATAAGAGTAGGAAACAAAGAAGAGCTTAAACTATGAGAGAGAGAGAGAGAGAGCATAGCGTAAGTGGTGAAATGGAATGAGAGGAGACAAAGGAGAGGATGGGAGAAATGTGAATGAACGGATATTGTGGATATTAGGAAGGGACGGAGACAAAGGGAAGTAGGAGAGGAGAAGATGGGAGGTGAAGATGACGAGGAGGTTATAAAATACTATAGAAGATGGGAGATGGAGAGGAAGGAGACGAGAATATGTAATATTGTAGGTGATGAGAGATGGAGAAGGAGAGGAGAGAACATGACAAGAAAGAGAGAAGATGGGAGATGATTAAACGGAGAGAAAGTGGAAGGTGGAGAAGATAAAGCTAAGGAGCAGAGAAAATCGGAGTAGAAGATAAAGAGAAGAAGGAGAACAAATGGGAGGTGGAAATGACAAAAATAAGGAGATAAGACGGGAAGTTGTGAAGCTGAAAGGAAAAACAAGAAAAGATATACCGCTAGAAGAACATGGATGGCAAACGGAAAAGTCAGACAGACAGACAAAGTTCGACAGACAGAAAGGCAGACATACACCCATGGGAATATGGAAGATATTAAGAAGGGAGGGAGAAAAGGAAAGGAGATATGTCAGAAAATGGGAGGCGAAGAAGACAAGTACAGAGACAGACAGGCTGAAAAACTAATTGACAAACTTGGATACAGAAAGGCGGAGAACAGTAGAAATACGAGATGGGAGGTGGAGAAGGCGAACAAAATGACAGGTACAGAGGCAGGCAGACAGATACAGATAGACAGACAAACAAACAGAGGAGAACTAGAATATCTGATTGACTGGCTGAAGACGATTGCAGTTGACAGAAAAAGTAGCATAATAAAACAAACAGATTCCAAAGGAACAAAGTACAGGGAGATTACAGAAAAAGAAAACAAAAATACGGAGCAGGAAAAACGTGAACAATTTAAAAATAAAAACAGAAAAGAAATACAAAGGGAAAAGAAGATACAACCTGAAAAAAATGGAAGGGAAATAGGAAAGGCCTAGGAAAGGAACTATGACAAATAATAAGGAAAAGAAAAAGAAGAATAACAACTAAAATGCAAGAGGTAAGAATAGCCAGCACCACCAAGATCCAGGTCCCTGAACAAGAATGACATAAGTCCCCTCTAACCCCAGCATCAACGCTCCTTTCTCGTCCCCCATCCCAACTTAACCACCAGCGAGACAGCTACTACCAACCTCCCAAGAAGTCAGCACAGTGCACAAGCCCATCTTACCTTCTACACCACCAAAGCAGGGATAGCAAAAAAAAGAAACACCACCCTAGCCACATTGACCAAAGCCTCAAACACTTTTGGAGCAATCCAGTATTTGGTCAGAGAGGTAGGCTAGATGCTGCCAAAACACAAGCTGGGTTTGAGACCAGGAGGGGTAGGCTCAAATCAGCCCAAACAACACAAGCTGGGTTTGAGACCAGAAGTGGTAGGCTTGAAGCTGTCCAAACAAGCAGAAGTAAATTGGGACTTTCCTCGATGTCAACAAACTCCAAATCCCAAGATACTCCTACAGGAAACAGTTTAAGATCTTCCACAACCACTAAGACTATCCAGACTCCAGCCAGAGAAAACATACTTACGTCCCCCCTAATGTCCCCAACAGTTGGTGAATCACTGAGTTCTCCCCCTACCCCCGGAAAATCACTATCGAATAATTGATATTGGTTCAGGGCTAATTTATCGAGAGGACTTCCCTAGTGGTTAAGGCCCCATTAATTGCTCTTTCCATTCACATATGCATAGCCTACGTGAGTTGCAGTTGGGATGTGTGTACATGCTTAGGTTGATATGCAGGATTCGAAGTTGCATAATAAATCGTAGGCAGTGTCCACCATCCTTTAACTGTCTTCGAGGTGCGATGCATAAGGTGTTGATTTTCGGTGTAAGCGTCCTGGGTTCGAATCCACGGACTGCCACATGTGTTTGTAAATTTCATTAATCGATTTTAGGAGTATAGTTGGTTGTTGGAAGGAACATAATAAACTTATAGCAATTCTTGTCTCGATTTTCGAGTCCTTATTTTTAACTACAAGTTCAATTTCCACTTGGGAAAACAAGACGCATATCCTATCCCTGCATTTTAGTATTAAATTCTGTAATTATTTACTATAACGGCTTCCACTTTACCCCCTAAAAAGCAGTCCTAGGTTAATGGATACAACTGTAGGTATCCATGAATAGTGAAATTCAGAACAGAAATGATGAATTTATAATATATTATTTGTGGACATTGCCGATATATCAAAGGAGCGTACCCTGGAAACCCCCGTTTTCTATTGTTACGATGCACAATCTCAGAGGCGTTTTTCACTCTCCCGCAGTGCTTTCCAGTAATTTGGCATCTTCTACATAATTTTTAAGAGCAGCGGGAGTCTGGGAGCAGTAGCCGCCAGGTTAAGTCAAGTTTTCAGGTTAGGGTAATGACAATATTGTCGTCGGAGATCTGGAGAAGGCGGGTCACATGACTTTGTATACGTCCACGAGTATCCTCGCTCGGCGGCATTCACTCTCCCATAGTGTTTTTTAGTAATGGTTAGGTCAGGTTGTTAGGTTAGGGTATTAAAGGTTAATGACAAAAATGTCAAAGGCGGCGGGTGAGTCAGGTGAGCGTTTGTTTACGTCCACCTCGCTATAGGCGGTGCTCATGCACGTCCGAGAAGCCGATCTTGTTAACCCTCTCACATCCTTATGACGCAGAGGTTGCCAGATTAGCAATAAGAAATAGATTACTCTCACTCTTATAATTACCTCTCCAAAATTAGTTTTCTGCCCACAGCTAACTCAAAGACAACTGCAGAGGTTGAAGTAAATAAACTAAAGGTTTATAAATACCCCTGACGGTAACAAAGGCTTTAAAGTATCCCTAATAGGCTCAAAAATTGCGTCAGGACGTGAGAGGGTTAATAATTACCTTAAATTCAAATTATTATAATTGGTTCTTGTATGACCAACATAATAAAGAGGATGATGCCAGAACTTAACTTTAACCTCCAGCAGATCACCTTACACTCTATTCATGATTTGTGATTTTTGCCGTAGTTACCCCTACAAAGCACCATAGAAAATCATACATTGGTGTCATAGAAAACGAGCATTCCATTTTCACTGATTAAGGTTTGTAGGCAGACTTAGTCATATAGCTTAACTTCATTCACCAGTACCTTGGTAATTTTCTTGAATGTGAACCAGTAGTACCATTTTCATTGATGCTTCTTTTGCCGAATAATAGTATATATATTAAGAGTGTTTAATTCTTAACCCGGTAACGGCGAGGGGGGGGGTATTGAACCCGGTCCCCATGGGCGAGCATATAGGCTCCATTCAGGCCTATAATCGTCATGTTACGATAAATATAGTTATTACTTATTCATATGAGCCTATTTTACCTTCACTATGAAGATAGTAACCTGTAACAACAATAAAACAAGTGAAAATATAATTTTTCTGGTCAAAATCGTGAATATAGATGGACCAGCCCATTCATGAATTATGGAGAAAATTGAGGCAACCCCTCCCTCCATGAGGCCTCAAGCCACACTGAGCTTACTCATACACACTCGGTTATGTAACACACCCTCTAGGCACATAAGCACATCCTCCACACAGTTTGCTAATGTTAGCACAAAAATATACCAACGAATTAGGGAATAACAGGGAAAATAGGTGATAATTGAAAGGGGAGGGGAAAGGGAGGAAGGAGGGGATGTGGAGGAGTGATATGAGGTATAGGGAAAAAAAACAAAAAAAACATGTTTAGTGATACTGGGGCTGTTTTTTTAGGCCTCCCTCTTAAGAGCTTTGCCGCCGTCGCCCAGTAAAACCTCTTAAGAGCTTTGCCGCCGTTTACGGGTTAAAAGATCGAGAAAACTAAAATAATCGGTAACAGATAGTTCCATACTTACTCTGTATTTGATATTTATGAGTGCTAACTATTTTACTAGTGTCCTAGCTCTACATTAGAGAGTGATTATTAAATCATTGTGAATAAATAATACCATTGTAGGCCTACTGTCTATGATTGTATGACTTGTCTTGTTCTTTTATTGTGTTAGTGTATTGATATCTTGTTTCTTCCCGTTTATTGAATCCACGCAACCTGTTTTGTCTAGCATAACAGAATACTAATACTAATAATAATAATAATAATAAGAAAAAGAAAAAGAAAAAGAAGAAGAAGAAGACGAAGAAGAAGAAGAAGAAATAAAAAAAAATAAAAAAGGAAACGGCACGAGGGGTAGAAAGGAGTTATAGCTTAAAAGTTAAGGAGGAAATGGACCAAAAGGAGGTTAAGAGGTAAAGTAGGAGGAAGAGGAAGAAATAAATGAAGAGGAGGAGGGGTAGGAGAGGGGACGCGGAGAAGGAGGAGGAAGAGTAGGGGGAGAGAAGGAGGAGGAGGAGTAGGTGAAGGTGTAGGGAGAGAGAAGGAAAGGAGTAGGAACTGTAGGGGCCAGAAAAGGAGCAGAAAAAGTATGGAGAGGAGAGGACAGAAAGAGGGAGTAGAGTAGGAGAAGGGTTAAATTTAGGAGAAGAGGGGGAGGACAGGAAGATGCAGCTGAGGAGGAGGAAGAGGAGTAGAACAGGATGATATTGCGAATAAGGAAGGAAAAGAAAATGGGAGGAAGGCGACATAACAGACTGGTATTTTAGCTAAATGAAGCGACGTAACAGGTTAAATTGAGCAATAACAATTCAATTTAATGATGGTAAAAACTTTTTTTTAAAGATCGTTTGAACCGCCAATATAATTACAAATGTTTTTTGTTTTTCTATGTGAGTGAGGGAGACAACAGGCAGAACTGTATGTAGCAAGTGCCTCCCTCAGAGTTGAAAGAGTGACAGGGTCAAAATCAAGGGACGTTCGAGCCAAAATGCCTGGACACACGGAGTTTGAAGCAATTTAAGTCATAAGAAGAGGGAAAGGCTGATTCTGGGAGAGAGTTCAAGAGCTCAGCTGTTGAATAGAAGAAAGACAGAATAATGTTTCACTCTTGGGTTGGAGAGTTGCTCAGAGTAGGGGTGGGATTGTGTTGCAAGGCGGGTGTTACATGCTCTACGAAGAGTGGGTGGTATACACTGAGAAAGCTCTGAAGAACACTGATTATTGTAATAGCGGTAGAATAGTGACAGAGATGCAACATTGGGGCAAAGAGAGAGAGACTACAGAGAATTGGTGAGTGGAAGTGAGTTAAGGCCATGTCATACAGAAGTCAAACCCACCCGAAACCGGCCGAATCGATGTAAAAATTCAAATTTCAGCCAGTTCCGGTCGATTCTGGTAACGCTTCGGGTGATCTTCGGGAAGTTCTTGGGATGTTCTGGGCTTGAGTGGAATCATCCGGTGAATCGGCCAAAAGTTAATGCATGCGTTAACTTTTGGCGATGAATCGGATCAAAAAAACGTTAAAAAACTATCGAGTCATGATCTAGTTACGTTCCAGTTACATTCGGGTTTATTCGAGTCATATTCGGGTTACATTCGACCTATTCGATTGAATTTTGAATTGCCGATGATGACTCGAATTACTCGAACTTGGGTCGAATGTAACCCGATGATAGTCGATATTACCCCGAAGGAAACTCGATGATAACTGGATGAATCTCTCATAAAATCGAATGTAACTCAAACGAGAGTCAAACGAGACTCGATATTGACCCAACCATGACCAGAAATGGCAGAATAACAGACAATGGAAAGTCGATGCTCACTCGAATAACAGTCGAATATCACCCTATCCATCTGTTTTTTCATTGTCTATGCTGGCTCGCTATCGCTCGCCAGGAAGAAATCGACACCTGGATGGGGATAAACGTCTTAAAACAGTTGGCTGAATGGGGCCGAATGGATACAAGCCAGGGAAAGAGAGAAATGGAGAGAGAGATAACAAAAAAAGCTGGTGACCCCCCCTTAAGAATTTTGACCTGTTTGTTTAGAACAGAGTATAAGCACATCAATCAATCAAAGGAGGACTACGAGGGGATGACGCATAGCCGCACTCACCCTCTAACTCCACTCTTTGGGGTTGTTTACATACAAATAAAAACAAATGTCAGGATGGCACACACACACACACAGAAAGATAAGTAGATAGTTTATTGACCACGAATTTGTTACAGCTTCGATACACACACACACACACACGCTACAAGATATAAATTCTAATCTGAGTACATTGTTGATTTCGTGTGTGCAATGTAGAATATATTGGTTGTAGCATAACTAGTCTACATATTATGAATAGTATTTTTAACACATTGAAGGAAACGTCACTAATCTGAAATTCATTCAGACAATATCAATTAATCCCTTTAGCTACCATAAGTCCATCCTAAGCTTCATAAAATCGTCTAAATGTTGCTGAAATCAAATAAATATGACGTCACCGATACAGAAAGGGTTAACGAAAGATAATCTATCTATCTATCTATTGCCTGACGCCGTGATCCCCGAAGGGGTGGCCACGAACGAACCGCCCCCATGCACCTCTGTCCCCAGTCAGTCGATGCCCCTCCCCCCAACCAGCACCGCCTTCGTTCATGTACTTCCTCACTCCATCCTTCCACCTCTCATTCGGTCTACCTCTCCCTCTCTGTCCCTCCACCTCGCTCTCGTACACCCTCTTAGTCATTCTCTCGCTTTCCATACGTTCCATATGGCCGAGCCATCTCAAGTTGTTCCTTTTCACACTTTCCAGCACATCTACCTCCACACCACACCTCCTTTTTACTTCCTCATTAGTCTGTCTATCCCTCCATGTAACTCCGCACGCACTCCTTAAGTAATTCATTTCCGCTGCTCTCACTCTTGGTCTGAGTCTCTCAACCAACGTCCATGCTTCGCTTCCGTAAGTCAGTGTCGGGATTACCACACTGTCATGCAAGGACTTCTTCACTTCCATACTGACCACCCTATTTCTTGTTACTGCTTTTAGCGTTTCTACAACCCTCTTCCCCTGTTGTACCCTCTCCCGCACTTCTTCATCCATCTTTACTCAACACAATGCCCAGATACTTAAAAGAGTTGACGATCTCCACGAAAGATAATATAATCGATTATTTAACTTACTATGATCTTCGACCTATTCGACTGACGTTCGACCTATTCGACTGACGTTCGACCTAACTTCTATTTCGGTTGTTGATCGACTGAGCTTCAGCTGAGCTTCGGTAATAATTCTGGTTATTTCCCCGTCTTCGGGGTATATTCGAGTTATATTTGACGCATGATCGAGGCTTCGTTCCACATCGGGTTTCCTTCGAGTTACGTACGGGGATTCATCGACTCATCATCGACTTTCATTCAGGTCCATCGGGTTATATTCGAAATTCATTCGGGTCAGTGTAGGGTTATATTCGACTCAGAGTAACTTTCGGGTAATTTGGTTCAAATATGCAAGTCATCGACTTCGGGCGGCAGTCGGCCAACGTTCGACTTCTGTATGACGCGGCCTTTAATGAGACGGAAAGCTTTCTTTTCTACTTTGTCTAGAAGTGCTGTGTAAGAGGATCCTCCCCACACATGTGAACAATTCTCAATACATGGACACACTGTGCCCCTGTAAAGAGCAAGAAGCTGTGCAGGGGTTAAGAACCCCTGGAGGCGGTTGAGCACACTCAGCTACTGGGAAGCTGTTTTAGCTAGAGTGGTAATATGATTTTTCCAAAAGAAAACATAAGAAAAAGAGACAAAAAGAATATTTAGAGAAGATGAAGGGTTAATTTGTATGTTGTTGAAGAGTAGATCATAGTTTTCTGGAAGGGAGCGATGAGTAGACAGATGGAGAAATTGATTTTTGGAAGCATTAAAAGTAACAAGGTTTTCTCTGCCCCAATTATAGATAGTAGAGAGATCAGAAGATAGGTATTTTATGGCCTCCTTACGTGAGATTTGTAGTGCCTGCAGTGGCAGGCTAGTTGAATAGTGTAATGTAGAGTTGTTAGCATATGAGTGAATGGGGCTGGAGGTGCAATTATGAAGGTCGTTAATGAATAATAGGAAGAAAATTGGAGATATGACTGAACCCTGAGGAACACCGAAGTTGATAGGTTGAGGAAGTGAATGGTGGCCGTCCACAACTGAAGCTATGGAACAGCCGGAAAGAAAATTAAAGACAAAGGCACAGATGGAGGGATAGAAACCGTAGGAGGGTAGTTTGGAAATTATAATTATGGATTTGTGCCAGACTCTATCGAAGACCTTCTCCATGTCTAGCGCAACAGAAAAAGTCTCACCGATGTCCCGAATGGAGGATGATCAAGAGTTAGTAAGATATGAAAGAAGATCACCAGTAGAGCGGCCCTTAAGGAAGCCATACTGGCGGTCTGAGAATAGGTTATGGGAAGATAAATGCTTAAGAAATTTTGAGGCAAGAATAGTTTCAAAACTTTAGAGATGCAAGAAATGAGAGCAATTGGATGACAGTTGGAGGGTTGAGAGTGGTTACCTTTCTTTGGGACAGGTTGAATGAGAGCAAACTTCCAGCAAGAAGGAAAGACGTTAGAGGAGAGACAGAGACAGAAGAGTTTGCTTTGGCAGGGAGTCAGCACGGAAGCAAAGTTTTTTAGTACAATAAGAGGAACACCGTCCGGTCCGTACGCCTTCTTAGTATTAAGCCCATAGAGGGTGGAAAGTACATCCTTGGAAGAGATTATGATGTTAGGCATAAGTAGGAGAGAGGGGGATGGAGAGGGAGGAATAGCACCGGAATCATCCAAAGTGGAGTTTTTAGCGAAAGTGTTAGCAAAGAGTTCAACTTTGTCGGAGGAAGAAGTGACGGTGGTGCCGTCAAAGTGGAAAAGAGGAGGGAAAGACAAAGAAGAAGAAATGTTGGCTAGATGCCAAAAGGCATAGGAAGAGCTAGAGTTGGATAATTCAGTGCATTTATTATTGATGAAAGAATGTATGGCGAGGTGAAGAACAGATTTGGCTTGATTCCGGGCAGAGACATAGGAAGTATGAGATTCTTGAGTTTGAAGGCGTCAGTAACGCTTGAATTCTTCCTCCTTATTGCGGACAACAGTAGAGGAAGCATGAGTAAACCAAAAAAAAAAATGCATTAGACTGAGAACAAGAAAATAGAATGTATGCCTCTATGCCCGAGATGATTACCTCAGTAAAGCGTTCCGCACTCTCCGAGGGTCCCTGGCCACGAAAGCAAAAGTCATTCCATGGGAAATCAAAGAAGTACTGCCAAAGAGCTTCCCAGCCAAAGTGCCACAAGCGCCACCGGCTGGGAGGATCAGGTGACCGTATCATAGAAATAGGAGAGATGACAAAGATAAGTTTATGTTCGGAGGAGCCCAAAGGAGAGAAAAGATTTACAGTATAAGTAGAAGGGTTAGAGGATAGAAATATGTCAAGAATGTTGGGCCGATCTCCGAAGCGATCCGGAATACGGGTAGGTTGCTGGTATAACTGCTCTAGGTCATTTAGGATAGAAAAAATTTAGGCTTGTTCACCAGGTTGGTCAGTGGAAACAGAGGAGAGCCGAGCCATTGGCGGTGGTGAACGTTGAAATCTCCTAAGATGGAGATTTATGCGAAAGGAGAGATGGTAGAATGTGTTCCACTTTAGAAGTTAGTTAGTCAAAGAATTTTGGATAATCAGTAGAATTAGGGGTGAGATAAACAGCGCAGAAATATTTAGTTTGTGAGTGACAAGAAAGCTTTAGCCAGAGAGTTGAGAATTCAGAAGAGTCAAAGTTGGGAACACGAGAGAAAGCAAGATTGTTGCGTACATAGATGCAACATCCACCTTTGGCTTGAAACTGAGGATAGAGATAGTAGGTGGATACAGAAAAGGGTTTGCTGTCAGCTTACAAGCCACTTAGAACTATCGAAGTAATCCAACCTTGAGTTTCAACCCTTTCAGTATATTGTATAATGGCATTATTTTCACTTTATTATGGCTAACTCTAGACGATTGTACTCCTCAAATGGATGTTCTCTAGACATCAAACGGGTATATGCAGTTTCAATTATTCCCATAATTCAAATAGGATATTCATAAGAAAAATAATATCTAATGATTGCCAAAATAAATAAATATGACAAATAAATCGTGTACTGAGGGAGCTGAGAAAGTATAATATCAATTAAAGTTGTGGTTCTACAATAAGAATCTAAGATAATTTGAATGTTGAGATGGATAGTATATCTAAGGAGGAGTTAAGGAGGATGTTACGTAAAGGGATAAAGACGTAAACTCAGATCCTATCATTTGATAAAAAAAAAAAAAAAAACAAAAAAAAAACGTGAAGAGTCCCAAATCAGGGCAGCCTGGAGAACTGGTTACCATTACACGATGTTATATAGTTAAGGGGGGTCACCTCGCTTGTTTTCTCTTTCTCTCCCTCTCTCTTTGGCTTGTATCCATTCGGCCCCATTCAGCCTACTGTTTTAAGACGTTTACCCCCATCCAGGTGTCAATATACCGCTCGCCAGCATATATATATTTTTGTTTTGACAGCAAGCTAAATTTGTACATTTTTCGATAGAAAATGTGTCCGGCGAAGCCGGATTTCTCCATACAATGCTGGCTCGCTATCGCTCGCCAGGAAGAAATTGACACATGGATGGGGATAAACGCCTTAAAACAGTTGGCTGAATGGGGCCGAATGGATACAAGCCAGAGAAAGAGAGAAAAGGAGAGAAAGAGAACAAAAGCAGGTGACCCCCCCTTAAGGAAGGATCTTGTTTTACCATCTAACTCCCACATATTCCGACAAAGCTGAATAAAATCGTCTGAGGTTAGCAAAATAAGACGAAATTAGACGCCGTCGTATACTGAAAGGGTTAACGCATTGGGCGGGTGCCCAACCCCGAAAGGAGTTGAAATAGGGGAGCTATCCCCCCGCCAAAGGCGGCTTTCTAGGGCCTTTCCTAGCTGATGCTGAGAGGATTGGGTTCTAGTCATGTGGTGATGGGCTGGTTTATCCGAGTGAGAACTGAGCGATCTCTGCCATACCCATAGCTTACTCTGACTGTTCCTTTTACTTATATATCTTCTAGATCTCAAGTGGCAGCGTCTTTCCGTGAATTGACCTCCCTACTG
Source organism: Paralithodes platypus (assembly GCA_032716605.1). Lineage (NCBI taxonomy): Eukaryota > Metazoa > Arthropoda > Malacostraca > Decapoda > Lithodidae > Paralithodes > Paralithodes platypus. Next base: position 17,984,601 of record CM064540.1, read on the forward strand.
CCAACCTAGAAGTTGGCAGATTGGGAGCCAAAGCGTCACATTTTTCCCTTACCCCTCAACTTTCCCTTCATAATTGCTGAGGGGCACAGGGCCTTGGGTGGGGCTTTGGTTTCCCGGGCGTTTCCGCACCCTCCTCAGCTCCCTGCCTTGGAGTGGCTTTGGTCACCCGGGCTTTGTTAGTGGTAAGCAGGGAGGATTTTGTGGGGGCGCTCATTTATGGCCTTGGCCTTGCTCGAGACCTTGGGGCTGTTCGGCCAGACAGCCTGGGGAACAACAACAACAACAACAACAACAACGCATTCCAAGTGATTACATAAAATACTAAAAAGATAGGCAAGTTTTAGGATAACCCATAGTGAGTTACGTCAGCAGAATGTCAAATTAGCTCATCCAACGTTATGGAGGGTTTTTGTGTAATTATTAATGCGTCTCTTGATTGTTTGATTGAAATGACCGTGAATTATAATTAAGTAATGTTAAATTAAATGTTACTCAACAGTACTTAATTTTAATTCATTTAGTTTTATATAATTCATTATTAGTTAATATGTGCCTTTGTATTTTCCAGCAATACTGATGATGTGCTAAAATGCACCAAACATTTATACAAGAAAGAAAGAAAATATATACTGTAATATGAATTTGAACTTTGGATATATTATTCACCAATTAAGTGATAGAAAATTAAAATTTGTAAGAAACATTAAAAAAACAAAGAAGAAATTAGTTAATAATAAAAATGCACTGGTTTTCAATAAAATGTGTAATAATATATATATATATACTGTATGCCGGTATATCTCTCTCTCTCTCTATATATATATATATATATCCAGGGTGTATTGAAATAACTGTTACAGACTATGACGAACACATTGTAAAATGGAAAATTAATATATTTTTCCCATAAAAGTGTTATTAATGAGATATATGCATATTTAGAAATCTAGCAAAACAGGGTTACAAATAAAGCACTAAATAATTGATACATTATTAACATGTTTACTATGGACTTAACTAAAGGGAAAGTATAGGTTTACCTATTCACACATTAGAAATTACGAAATCAAAGTATCTTAGAATATGGTGATGATATTAGGTAGTTAGCAGAAAAATACTAACTATTTGAAACAGATCAGCGCAAACATTTTGTGTAACATTTGCAACTCTGGTCACGGGGTATAATGCTGATGCCCAAGTCTGGGTCGAGTATCCAAACGTAGTTGAAGGTAATTCAATCGTTTATGAAGCATAGTTCTTGATTCATAGATTCATTCGGGGCTGATCGTTCCTATCTTGAATGAAATTGCGAAAATGTTTTACAACTCGGTATAGAGATTCAAAGATTAAAAATATTGGGTATGATTGATTTCTGTATTGCATCAGTTGGTGGCATATACAATTATTTCAATTAATCTCCTAATATTACACTGTAATGAACATGTACAGAAGTGGTAATTAATTTGATCGTTTTTGAAGTCTCGAACTTATTAAACGAATCTCTGAAATGCAAATGCTCAGTAAGAATTAGTAAGGAGATTCAATTCAACCCGAAACCGCTTCGAATAAGTTTGTATTTGAATTAATGTTCACTACTGTACAATTAATTTAATAATATTAGGCAATAACTTTGTAATGCCCACATTGTTTGGGTATTTTTATCATTCAGAATTGCTTTTTTATTTACTAACATATGACATTAATGTCTGCAGACCACTTGAGGATCGTAATTTGCTTCATCCAAGATGCCTTTGGTCTTTCCTATGTTGAATGAGAAAAATAATTAGCATAAAATCATTTGAGTTTTAAACGGTGTATAAAGGGAATATTACTTACATTGCTTCACTCTGAAAACTAATTATGTTTATAATTCAATATTCCTGGGTATAAACTAGGAGATGAGGAAGGGGTGGGGGGAGGATGAAAGGGGAGATCAATGCCAGTGTTCGGATTATAGAACATGCTTGGACGACACTGAATATTTTACTTCATATCCTTTAAATCTATAATTATTAATTATTTTTTATTTTGTTATAGAATAAAGTGAACTTGTTTTTTTATTCGGTACTTAGCAGTTGAAGTCTGTATGCGTTTTACGATCCTCAAGTGGTCTGCAAACATTACTTACATATGTTAGTAAATAAAAAAGCAATGCTGAATGATAAAAATACCCAAACAATGTGGGCATTACAAAGTTATTGCCTAATATTATTAAATTAATTGTACAGTAGTGAACATTAATTCAAATACAAACTTATTCGAAGCGGTTTCGGGTTGAATTGAATCGCCTTACTAATTCTTACTGAGCATTTGCATTTCAGAGATTCGTTTAATAAGTTCGAGACTTCAAAATCGATCAAATTAATTACCACTTCTGTACATGGTCATTACAGTGTAATATGAGGAGATTAATTGAAATAATTGTATATGCCACCAACTGATGCAATACAGAAATCAATCATCTATATAATATTTTCGATTGTCTGTCTGTGTGTGTGTGTGTGTGTCTGTCTGTCTGTCTGTCTGTTCTTTATGCATGGCCACATTTTTTAAGCTAGAGCGTTCATACTTTGTATGCATAGTAAGGGGGTCCCTAGGCAGGTTTTAGTGAAAAAATAGAATTCCCCAGGGTGAAAGGGACGGAGAAAATGGGCGCGAAATCGGAAAAATCGCGTTTGGTTTAAAACAAAATGGCCGTTTGGGGCAGAAGGAGGCCTCCGATCGAAAAGGTGTATGGAACGAAAGTTGTTCGCAGCCCCCAAAAATTGGGGTACGGATGAGGTCGATCCAAAATCGGAGGTCATTTAGCGGCCGAAATCGAGGTCGCCGATTAATGATTCACAGGTAGGACGAGGCCGGTGATTATGGTAGTATTGATGATGGTGATTATGGTAGTAGTAGTGGTGGTAGTAGTGATGGTGATTATGGTGATTACCCGGGCAACGCCGGGTACCCCTGCTAGTCTATATAATAATTTCGATTGTCTGTGTGTGTGTGTGTCTGTTCTTTATAGGCGGCCGCAGTTTTTAAGCTAGAGCGTTCATACTTGGTATGCATAGTAAGGGGGTCCCTAGGCAGGTTTTAGTGAAAAAATAGAATTCCCCAGGGTGAAAGGGACGGAGAAAATGGACGCGAAATCGGAAAAAGGTCCGTTTGGGGCAGAAGGAGGCCTCCGATCGAAAAGGTGTATGGAACGAAAGTTGTTCGCAGCCCCCCAAAATGGAGGTATTGATGAGGTCAGATCCAAAATCGGAGGTCATTTAGCGGCCGAAATCGAGGTCGCCGTTTAATGAGGCACAGGGAGGTCGAGGCCGGTAATTATGGTAGTAGTAGTATTGTGATGATTGTGGTAGTAATGATTGATGATGGTGATTATGGTAGTAGAATTTAAACCCGGGCAACGCCGGGTAGCCTACCCCTGCTAGTACCCAATAGTATTAAGCTTTGAATCTTTATACCGAGTCGTAAAACATTTTCGCAATTTCATTCAAGATAGGAACGATCACCCCCGAATGAATCTATGAATCAAGAACTATACTTCATAAACGATTGAATTACCTTCAACTACGTTTGGATACTCGACCCAGACTTGGGTAGTAGCATTATACCCTGTGACCAGAGTTGCAAATGTTACACAAAATGTTTACGCTAATACTATATACAGTATATATATATATATATATATACTGTATATATATATATATGTATTCTAGGATCGTTGGTGTTTCACCTGATAATGAACAGAGAAGTTGTTCGAAATATTAGGAATCACTCTTTAGAATTGGACCACAGATTTAATGAAAAAGATTTTAAGATATATATATATATACCGGGTATGTATATATATATATATATATATATATATATATATATATATATATATATATATATATATATATATATATATATATAAATACAGTATATATATATATATATATATATACTAGAGATGGACCGAATATTCGTTTCGTATTCGTATGTCCGAATATTCGCTATGTTTTTCAAGATTCGTATTCGTATTCGTATTCGCATTTCCATTCATAGCTATTAGAAAATATGCGAATATGTTCACGAAACCAATAGAATATATACAAAAAATTTAAATATTAAATTTTAAAGTTAACACAAACGAATAAATAACAGTGTAGATGTGCGTTGGGGCCGCTAAAGTGGAATGAAGGAGGACTGAGCAGTGTTGCTAATTAACTGTATTTAATAGTACCAGATCAAACTAGTGAAAAGTACCAAATTATTCTAAAGTGGAATCACTGCCCGGTAAACGAACGTGTGCTGGACGCCTGATTACATCATATTTCCTCACTGATTTCGTATTTAGTACCAGATATGGACTATTTTATTGGAAAATGTATAAAATGTACTTGAGAGAGTCAAATGTACCAAATCTGGTACTTTAGTACCAACAAAGCGGCAACACTGGGACTGAGGACTGGATACATAGACAATTGAATGGATTTAAATTTAATTATTCAATTTTCTATGGTTGAACTCTTACAATATATTAAACAATAATTCATACAGTTAATTTATGATATTTAAGAAATTACACATCACATCGTCATTAACTTCTGGTAATTAATTTCATAGTAATTTAATTAACGTTTGTTGGTGACATAAAAATAATTATCAGTTCTTGAAGGATGAAATAAGGATTGAAATATTCGCTATTCGTATTCGTATTCGCGAATTTTACAACAAAATATTCGTATTCGTATTCGTATTCGCAAATAGTGAAAATTGATATTCGTTCCATCTCTAATATATACGGTATACTGTTCATATCCTATTGCAGAGGAGATATACAGACTTAACACCAGTCACTGTTTAGTTAAATTAAATTTCTATCATCGTATTTAGCATAAGTTAAAATATGGTAATGTATCTGCAACAGCTGAAAACCTTGGTCAGAGGCTATACAGTGTTCATAATATATACATGCACAAAACCTTTAAATAACAATGTATGCATACTGTATAAGCATTCATGTATAAATATATATATATATATATATACATATGTATATGTGAGTTAGTGCGTGTCCAAGTATGTTGTATAAATATAGGTTTGTAAGCTCTAGCTTTATACACGTCTGAAAGAGGTCTATGTCTTGCTTTCTTCTGTTTGTTTGTGAACTCTCTCTAAAGGTCTTCTCAGTCTTTCCAGGTGTACTGCACTTCTGGTTTAAGAGAACAAAATAATAATGTTTACAGAAAATGGAGAATAAAACTCGAAGCATAGCACTATCTATCTATTTATCTATTGCGAGATGCCTTAATCTCGAGGGGGTGGCCACGAATAATCGCCTCTATGCTCCTGTCATCCATTGCCCCTTCTCCCACCCACATCACTTTCACTCATATACCTCTCAACTCCATCCTTTCATCTCATTCTCGGTCTCCCTCTCCCTCTCTGCTCTTCCATCTCATTCTCGTACACTCTTTTAGAATTTATCTCACTCTCCATATGCTCCACATGACTGAACCACCTCAAGGTGCTCCTCTTCATACTCTTCACCTTATCTACATCCACGTCAAATTGCTCTCATACTTCCTAATTTGTCTGTATATCTCTCTATGTGACCACACATGCAATTCCTCAAGTAACTCATTTCAACCCCTCTCACTTTTGATTTATGTCTCTCCAACAATGTCCATGCTTCACTCCTGTATGTCAGTGTCGGGATCACCACACTATCATACAGTGACTTATTTATTACCATGCTCCCTATTCCTAGTTACTGCTTCCAGCATGCTTATAACCCTTCTCCCCTGTTGCCCCCTCCCTCGCACTTCATCCTCAACTCCCTTCTTTGCTCATCACAATGCCCACTCATCATCACTCAGTATCAGTTTGAAGCAGTTTATGTCATAGGAAGAGGGAAAGACAGATTGAGGGAGATAGTTCCAAAATTAACTTGTTGAGTAGAAGAAAGACGGAAAATAATTTCATTTTTGGGTTAGAGACAGACTAGGGGTGGGAGTGTGTTGAAAGGCGGATGCACCCCACTCTCCGTAAGGGAGGAGGTATACAGTGAGTAAGCTCTGAAGAAAATTGATTATTGTAATAGCGGTAGAAGAGTGAGAGAGGTGCAACATTGCGGGGTGTAGAGATAAATTATATAGAATATTGATTATTGTAATAGCGGTAGAAGAGTGAGAGAGGTGCAACATTGCGGGGTGTAGAGATTAATTATATAGAATATTGATTATTGTAATAGCGGTAGAAGAGTGAGAGAGGTGCAACATTGCGGGGTGTAGAGATAAATTATATAGAATATTGATTATTGTAATAGCGGTAGAAGAGTGAGAGAGGTGCAACATTGCGGGGTGTAGAGATAAATTATATAGAATATTGATTATTGTAATAGCGGTAGAAGAGTGAGAGAGGTGCAACATTGCGAGAGGTGTAGAGATAAATGATATAGAATATTGATTATTGTAATAGAGGTAGAAGAGTGAGAGAGGTGCAACATTGCGGGGTGTAGAGATAAATTATATAGAATAGAGCAGAATAGATACAGAGAAATTATAGGGAATTAGTAAGCAAAAGTGAGTTGATGAGACAAAATGCTTTTGACTACCCTTTCGAGAAGTGCAGAATGGGTGGAAATTCCCCACATATGTGAACAATGCTCTATACATGGGCGCACCGTGCCCCTATACAGAGCATATGTGAACAATGCTCTATACATGGGCGCACCGTGCCCCTATACAGAGCATATGTGAACAATGCTCTATACATGGGCGCACCGTGCCCCTATACAGAGCATATGTGAACAATGCTCTATACATGGATGCACCGTGCCCCTATACAGAGCATATGTGAACAATGCTCTATACATGGGCGCACCGTGCCCCTATACAGAGCATATGTGAACAATGCTCTATACATGGGCGCACCGTGCCCCTATACAGAGCAAGTAGATGTGCGGAGGTGAAGAACCCACAGAGGCGGCCGAGCACACCTAACTTCTGGGAAGCTGTTACAGCAAGAGTGGTAATATGATTTTTCGGAGAAAGGTCAGGAGAAAAAGAAACACCAAGAATAATGAGAGAAGATGAAGGATTGAATTTTGTATTGTTGAAGAGTAAGTGATAGTCGTGTGGATGATTATGACGGGTAGATAGATGGAGACATTTTGTTTTGGAAGCATTGAAAGTAACCAAATTCTTTCTGACCCAATAGTTGATAGATCAGAAGATAGGTGTGCTGTGACCTCATCATGTGAGTTTTGGAGTAATTGTGTGATAAGTCATTATGGAAACCTAGTTGAATAGTGTAAGGTAGAGTCATTAGTATATGAGTGGATAGTACTAGAGGTACAGTTGAGATGATCATTTATGAATATTAGAAAGAAAACGGGAGACAGGAGAGAACCCTAAGGAACACCGGAGTTTAGAAGATGAGGAAGCAGCTATGGAACAGCTAGATAGGAAATTAGATACAAAGGCAAAGATGGAGGGATAGAAGCCGAAGGAGGGTAGTTAAAAAAATAGAAATTTGTGCCAGACTATATCGAAGGCTTTCGATATATCGAGTACAATAGAAAAGGAAGGTTGAGAGCTATCTCCCTTCTTTGAGACAGGTTAAATGAGAGCAAACTTCCAGCAAGAAGGGAAGACATTAGAGGAAAAACAAAGACAGGAGAGTTTGCCAAGGCAGGGAGTCAGCACATAAGAACTGTTTTTGAGTAAAACAGGAGAAACACCATCCTGTCCATACGTCTTCTTTAGTATTCCACAGGTTTGCCCTGTGGAAGTAAGGAAAATGTACAATTCATATTAATACCTTCGTATTAAAGAGGGGTTATCAAAAGAGCCCTAGATGCACAAGAAGAAAAGGATGAAAATATGACTGAAACTGACAAGACATCAACTGCAGTTAACAAGGCAATACCATACCGTCAAAAACGGTCATTTGTTGTATCATGAGTGGTCAAGTGGGATATATCTCTCGAAGTTATCCTTATCAGATCGCAAAATTATTTAGGAGTACCCCAAGCTCTTCCCCACACCATCTATGATAGACTATAATAGAACAGTAGTGAGGGACAGAGACTATGCCAACAATAAGACTGAGATGCTTGCAATGGGCAACATGGGTAGCCAGCCTAAGACCAATTAACCTAATAGGGGACCTATTGTGACTGAGCCTGAGGATATGCCCAAACGGGAAAATTTTGTATTATACCACCCATTAAAGGGCATTGAGGGGGCAAAGACAATGTGTGGAAAGTCGCCCTGTTAAACCTTTGCAATTAACGGCGGAATTACAAACATGCTCATAGACACTGGAGCTACCCAAAGCTGTCTTTTACCCACATTTCTTATATTTTTCTTTTATTGACAATGAACAATATTTAGGACCCACATTACCCACTCAAGTAGCATTAACTGGGACAGGAAGTAAACCAATTAAGGTCATGGTACTATCAAGCCTATAAAATTTAAATGGAAAGGAATTGTGTTTGGGGCTAGCATGTGCATTCTAGGCTGCAGTTTACCCTCGGAAGTAGGCGGATACTTAGGAATGAATATAATGAGCCAATTGGGAGTAAGCTATCAATGTGGCATTACTGAATCCAGTACTAGTATAAAACCCCAGGTCGTAGCCACATCTGGAAAATTCTCTTTGCCTTGGAAAACGTAGACAATTATCGAAATTCCACAGATGTGAGATATGCCTGAGCGGATTTTCGAGTCAGACTTAGCAGATGAGACCCGCGTTGCTCCAACTCTAATTGCACCTTTACAAAGAAAAGTGGTACTTGCAAAAATCTGAGAGGTACCAGTAACTTACAACTGAGGGAGAGTGCTTGGACATGTTACTCCAGTCACCCATAAAGAGATACTGGAGACAAAACAAGCAGTCATACCGGAAATTCCAAAACAACTGACATCTGGACATGCTCGTGGACTATATGAACTGCTATGGGAATATCAGGATGTTTTAACCCAGCATGAAGAAGACCATGGGTTGGCCTTACCAAATACCAGCACGAAATCCATACTCAAGGGCCACCTATTTGTCAACCCTATCAAAGAAAAAAACCCATCATGAGACAGGAAGAATCTAAACAAGTACAAGATAAGCTTCGACTAGGCATTGTAATTGAATCTCAAAGTACCTGGTCATCACCGGTAGTGTTGCTCAAGAAGAAAGATGGTACTATGAGGTTTTGCGTCGACTATAGGAAATTGAACTACGTGACTATCAAAGACACAGAACCTCTTCCCAGAATCGACGACTCACTGGAATCACTTCACGGATCTACATGGTTCTCCACCCTAGATTTACAAAGCAGGTATTGGCAAATTCCGTTGAGAAGGGAAGACCAAGAAAAGAACGCTTTTCCTACTGATGAAGGGAAACTGTATCAATTTATAGTACTGCCATTTGGAGTGTGTAACGGACCAGCTAGTTTTACACAAGTAATGGGTGGAGTCTTAAAAGGATTGACCTGGCAAACTTGTCTAGCCAAATGAGATGATGTAGATTATAATTCCACCACTTAGCAAAAACATTTGGAGTGTTTAACTGATGTATTAGAGTGCATCAGATGTGTAGGACTGAAATTGAAACCTAAGTGTCAGCTAGGGATAACAAAATTATCATACCCCTGTCATGTAGTATCCCAGCAAGGCATCAAGCCTGATCACCAAAAAGTCAGAGCAATTACATAAATCCCTCCTCCATCGAGTGTACGGGAAATATGAGCCTTTCTTGGATTTATTTGTATTTGTTATGTGTATGAAGGAGACAAAAGGCAAAGATGCTTGTAAAGAGTGTCTCCCCCAAAGTTGAAAGAGTGATAGAGAGCCAAATTCAAGGTAGGTTAGAGTCAAAATGTCTGGACACATGGAGCTTGAAGCAATACAATTTAAGTCATAAGATGAGGGAAAGACAGATTGAGGAAGATAGTTCCAAAGCTTACTTGTTGAGTAGAGAAAGACTGAGAAAGTTAGTTCACTCTTGGGTTAGAGCGTTGGACAGAATAGGAGTGGGAGTGAGTTGAAAGGCAGGTGCCCCCCACTCTCCATAAAGGAGGAGGTATACACTAAGATAGCTCTGAAGAACAATGATTATTGTAATAGCAGTAGAAGAATGAGAGAGATGTCAAATTTTGACGTGTAGAGAGAGATTAATGGAATTAGTACGAGGAAGGGAGTTGATTAGATGAAATATTTTTTACTACCCTTTCGAGAAGTGCGGTATGGGTGGAATCTACCCACACAAATGTGAACAATACTCAATACATGGGCACACTGTGTCACTATACAGAGAATGAAGCTGAGCGGGGTGAAGAACCCATGGAGATGGGTGAGCACACCTAACTTCTGGAAGCTGTTTCTCGCTCGAGTAGTATTATGATCTTTCCAAGAAAGGTCTGAAGAAAAAGAAACACCAAAAATTTGAGAGAAGATGAAGGGTTGATTTGTGTATTATTGAAGACTAAGGGATAGTCATGTGGAAGATTGTGACAGGTAGATGGATGGAGAAATTGAGTTTTGGAATCAAAACTTGGAAATTGAGTTTTTGCAGGTAGTAGGGGTAGGCAGCCCCGCCCAGGGAAGTACTACCGCCAAGGTTTCGGGAGACTCAGGGAATAGCCTGAATTCCATTTTCTCTCCCAGGCCTTGGTAGCTGGATACATATCTTTCTGCCTCACACATCAGGGGTATCAGGAAAACCCTCTTTATATAACATACACATCCAACTTCACGACATTGCCCTACATCGCTATCCTCTATCCATAAAAGTCTACTCTTCCCACTACATACCATACATACCACACCATACACTTACCTTAAATATGGCAGTACAATTGTTAAGAGCAAACCTGGTGGTCCCTCGGATAGCCACCCCCGGCAGGGTTGGGTTATTGACACAGGGCCCTCCCGGTCGTCATCATGCGACTGTGTCAAGAGCATTGCAACGTCCCAAAGCTGCTTGTCAGTACAGCTATTTCTTTAGTAATATAAGGGGACTTCACTCTAACATCAATTCTGTACACCAATTTCTTCAAGCAGAATCCCCTACTCTCCTTTTTTTGACAGAGACTCAAGTAACATCCACATCTGACACATCTAGATTTAATTTTCCAGGTGTTTATCAACTGCTCCAAAATTTCAGACCTAAAGGTGGTGTATGTTTGCTTCGCAAAATCCGAAATTGCCCTGGAGAGGTTACTAGTTTCAATTGTCCCTATTTTGATTATTCTATATACAAATTAATTTCTGCTGGTAAATTTAAATACATATGTTGCATCTACCGTTCCCCAAATACTCCTCCAGAGCAAAGTCTTTTGATTCTCTGTCCTCACAACTCAGTGTCCTCAACTTAAATGCTTCTTCTGAAATCACTGTGTTGGGTGATTTTAATGTCCATAATGTTGAATGGCTCACTCATTCAGCCAGGACTGATGATGCTGGTCTTGAATGTGAGCTATTTGCAGACTCATTTAATCTCATTCAACTAGTCAACCAACCCACCCGTGTACCAGATAATCCTAATCATAATTCCCACCTACTGGACTTATTTTTAACAACCAATTCAGAAATTATGATGTTACAGTGAGGTCCCCACTTGGATCTTCTGATCACTGTCTGATACAGGCCACCTGTTCTATCACCTACCACACCTTCCCACTCTGAACCTGTTTTGGTGACTAAATGGCATTACGATAGGGCAGACTGGGAGGGTCTTCAAGGTTTCTTTATTGATATTCCCTGGACCTCTTTCTTTTCTAATGAGGCACACACTCCACCTTGATCCACATACAAGATTTTGTAAAAATTGGAATGGAAACTTTTATTCCTCATCAAAAGTACAGTAAAAGATCTAATTCACCTAAATGGTTTGACCATAATTGTGCTAGAGTAACTGAACAAAAAGCAATAGCCTACAATGCATACACAAGATCAAAACACATGAAGCCTTTAATTACTTTAGAAACATCAGAAATCATGCCAAAACTGTATTAAACCTAACTAAATCAAACTTTCTCCATAAGCAGGCAAATAAACTTCTAATAATCCAAATGATAACAAAATATTTTGGTCTACTACTCTTAACTCATTCAAATCCAACTTCACTACTGCTTCATCCATTCCACCATTAAAATCTCCGACTGGCAATCTTGTAAGTGACCCACGAGGTAAAGCTAACCTTCTTGCAGATATTTCCTCCACCAACTCAACCTTAGATGACATAAATCAAGATGTCCCTGTACTTAATTTTAATTCACCTGAAATTCCCTCACTTAAGATCCACACCAGACATGTCAAAACTATTTTGCAGAATCTCTCAGTAGATAAGGCTCCTGGTCCAGATGAAATTCCTCCAATAGTACTTAAGAATTGCTCCTGGTGCTCGCTCCCTGTATTGGCAAAATTTTTCCGTCTGTGTACTCATACCTCATGCTTCCCAGTACCCCTGGAAAGAAGCAAACATCCATCCAGTTCCTAAAAAAGGTGCCTCTTCAGATCCATCAAACTACAGACCAATAGCTATAACTTCCACTCTTGGCAAAGTTTTTGAAATTATATTAAATAATCACATAATTAAGCATCTGGAGAATAATAAATTAATCAGTGATAGGCAATATGGTTTTAGACGATGTCGATCAACTGCAGACATTCTTTGCCTTCTTACGCATCAAATCAACCAAGCTACAGACAACATGGTGAAACACATACAATAGCACTGGATATATCAAAGGCATTTTGATAGAGTCTGGCATCAATCCTTATTGTCGAAGATGTCACACTACGGCCTTGCATCATTAGTTCCACTAATTTCTTCTTATCTTCATAACAGAAAAATACGTGTAATGGTAGATGGCCTTTATTCTCAATTTCACTCAATAAATGCTGGTGTTCCCCAGGGATCAGTTTTGGCCCCAACTCTGTTCCTCATTCATATCAATGATCTCAGATCTACCACTCATAATCCAATACATTCCTACGCAGATGACTCAACACTCCACAGTTCCTTCACATTTACCAATTCTTTCACCAACCCGATCTTATAAATTCAAAAATAAACACTGCAATTTCTCTGAACCAGGACCTTTCTAGAATTAATGAATGGGGACAAGAGAATCTAGTTTTCCTTTAATGCACAGAAAACCAAGTACATTCATTTTCTAACCGACAGAATCTCACTGACTCCCATATATTTTTTAATGATGTAAATATTCCCACTTCCCCTAGTATTGACATTCTCGGTGTAACATTAACTACTAACTTGAGCTGGACACATTATGTTAGAAGCATTGCTAAGAATGCCTCTAAAAAACTGGGACTCCCTGTACAGAGTTCGAGAATTCCTTCACTGACGAGCAGTTGGCCGTAATATATAAAGTCATGTGCGCTCTCAGATGGATTACTGTTTCACCTCTGTGGGGGGGAAGTGGAGTGGTTGCATTGAGGCAGTTGGACTAAATTCAAAATATAGTTATTAAGGTAATCAATAACCCTGCAATCACGCAGGACCTTCATCCTTTATCCATACAAAGATATGTTGCATCCCTTGCATTATTCTACAGAAATTTTTCACAGCAATTGTTTCCAGGAACTTGCCTCAATTGTGCCGCCTCTCCACATCTTTCCCCGTAGAACTAGGGCAGCTGAGAGCGCCCATGAATTTACACTTTCTCCTCCACAATGCAGAACTTCTGCTTATCAGAATTCATTTATCCCCAGAGCTACTACTCTTTGGAATTCACTTCCCTCGAATTGCTTTCCACAAACTTACAATCAACAAATGTTTAAATCCAGTTGTTACAAACATTTTATGAATGGAGGATGCCTTTAGGCACATGGACCTTTTTGTTTTATCTGTGTTTTTCCTTCCTCCGTTCATTGTCTCTTAAAAAAAAAAAAAAAAAAAAAAAATTTAAAGTACCGGTAACAAGATTTTCTGTCTCAATCGGAAATAATTGATAGATCAGAAGAAAGACGTGCTATGGCCTCATAATCTGAGTTATGGAGAAAATTTACATGATGGGTCGTTGTGAAAAATCAGTTGAATAGTGTAGAGTCATTAGCATAGGAGTGGATAGGACTAGTCACTAGAGGTACAGTTGAGATCATTAATGAATATTAGAAAGAGAACTAGAGACAGACCAGTACCCTGAGGAGCACCGTAGTTGATAGGTTGAGGAAGCGAGCAATGGCCGTCAACAACCGCAGCTATGGAACTACCAGAAATTAAATTAGAGATAAAGGCACAGATGGAGAGATAGAAATTGAAGGAGGGTAGTTTAGATATTGGAGATTTGTGCCAGACTCTATCAAAGACTTTCGATAAGTCTAGCGCAATAGAAAATGTCTCACTGAAGTCCCAAAAGGAAGATGACCACGATTTAGTAAAATAAGAAAGAAGATCAACAGTACAGTGGCCCTTAAGGAAACCATACTGGAGATCTGAAACTAGATTATGAAAAGACAGATGCTTAAGAATTTTTCAATTAAGAATAGTTTAAAAACCTTTATAGAGTTGCAAGAAATAAGAGCAATTGGACGGTAGTTGGAGAGTTGAGAGCGGTCACTCGTCTTTAGGACAGATTAAATGAGAGCAAACTTCCAGCAAGAAGGGAAGAAGTTAGAGGAAAGACAGAGACAAAAGAGTTTGCCTAGCCACAGAAAAACAGTTTTTGAGTACAACATGAGGAACATCATCCAACCCATATGCCTTCTAAGTATTAAGCCCAGAGAGAGCAGAAAGTATATCCTTAGAGGAGATTAAGATATTTGGCATTAGTAAGAGGAGGGTTTGGGAAACGGAGAAATAGCACTGGAATCATCCAAGGTGGAGATTTCAGCGAAACTTTGAGCGAAGAGTTCAGCTTTGTCAGAGGAAGAAGTGACGGTGACGCCATCAGAGTGGAAAAGAGCAGGGAAAGACAAGGAAATAAAATTGTTGGAGAGGTTTTATTGCTAGATGCCAGAAAGCTTGGGGAAGAGCTAGAGTTGGAAAGTTCAGAACATTTATTGTTTAGAGTTTTTGGCGAGTCGTAGCTGATAACTGCAGCATAACAATTATTATTATTATTAATAGTAGTAGTAGTAGTAGTAGTAATAGTAGTAGTAGTAGTAGTAGTTCAATTCAATCCAATTGTCTTCATTTCATAATATATACAAAATTTACATTCATGTACATATTACATATCCATTAAAATAATTTAGAAAAGTAAAATAGCTGAAAAGGTATACACATGAATTCCTACAACTCTTGTTTATTTACAGTATAGCCTATAATTAAATATATATTTTATTATATCATCTTTAGCAACCGCATTTAATTATGAATAATTATATGACATCCTAGATAGACCGAGGAAGCATCACCTTGTATTTGGATCATAAGACACGGGAGCCCGTCGTTCTTCGTGTCGCTGAACCCATAGGATTCTAGAGTAGATTGTGTTAAGATCATACTTCCATACATCAATATTATATGTCTTATTAAATAGATTTTCAACATTGTTTATAAAAAGTCCAGACTGCAAGTATTGCCAATTAGTATTAATTATAAGATTATTAGACTTGGCTATTCTGTGAAAATAGCTTGCCTGAATAAGAGCAACGTGATGCTTCGGCAGTAATTGTTCACATGACTCTGCCACCTCATGGTTACTGGTATAGAAAGGTACACCAAGGATCCGCTTCATTGACTTGTTGATAGCTAAGGCAAAAGTTTTGAAGATACCTGTAGAAAAAGTCTTACAATTGTTCCAGAGTGGAAGTCCAAAGTCTGGCTTACAATACGCATTGTATAAAAATAAAAGTGTTTTCTTATCAACATATGACATATTTCTAATTACTGTATTAAAACTTGAATACAAAATTTTCAGCCTTAAATCAACATCATCATTGTCATGTAGAGAAGAAGAGATCACATGGCCCAGATATTTAAACGATTTTACTAGGTCTAGTTCATCATGATGTAATTTTATAGTATTACCCGAAGATTGGTTTCCTTTCCTTTTGAATTTCATGCATTTTGTCTTGTTTTTATTAATAATCAAACCATGTTTTTTCTAATTCAATTTTCAATTTAATATACAATGTTTCCATATCATCATGTTCGTGAGCAATAAGAGCTATATCGTCGCCATAGGCCAAAATATACATTGTTGTTATTCCCAGTTGACACCCTTGATTCATATTAGACAGTTCTTCTAAAATATTATCTATATATAGTTTAAATAAAAAGGGGGATAGTATTCCTCCCTGCCTTACTCCCCTCTCCACATAATAAAAGGATCCCTGGTGCCCCTTCCATGTCACATTAGCTAATTGATTTCTGGGGTAATGCATAAGAAAATACACTAAGTCCACTGGGACTCCCTTATTCAATATTTGTTCACCCAATAGAAATGATTTACATAATCAAATGCCTTGGACAGATCAATAAATGTTATGAATCCAGAGTCATTTTTATGAGAGTAATTGAACATCAATTATTTTAAAACAAAACATGCATCAGTTGTCGACACTCCTCTTTTAAAGCCAAATTGTTTATGGTTTAAACAAACTTTTTCCTCAAGTATATCCAGTATATGAATTTCGAAGAGTTTCGACAAGCAGGAAGACTGCATAACAGGTCTGTGATTATTAGATAAAGTAACATTACCCTTTTTATCTTTAACTATTGGTGTTATATTTCCTTTTAGTATATGAGTCGGTAGATAACAATTACTGAAATGCGCATACATTGAACAAATATGACAGAATCGCAAGAAAGTTATCTGATGCATTCTTCAGAAAAAGCGAGTGTAATCCATCATGCCCAACGCCAAGATTTAATTTACAAATTGCTCGCTTCAATGATATATGCGAGGTTACAACATTCATTTTCCTACCTTCTTTCCACTTCCTTTTAAACTTATTCATAAAATTATCTTTACCGATTAATTCAGGATCATCGCTATGCACTAAATACATATTAGAAAATATGTTTATAATTTCATTAGGATCCGAATGACAATCAATGATATTTGTAGTTTTTTTCTTTACCTCTTTTGATCTTTACTTCCTTCCAAAACTGTTCCTTATATTTCAATCGAAACTTATCAATAATAGACTTACATATTTCTTTATTTTCATTTTGCTTACATTTTGTTAGTGCTTGCTTAAACTTACTTCTTGATTCAACCATTTCTGTATACTCAGGACTATCTCGAGATTTACCTATAGCTATCCATTTCAAAAAGCAATTTCTAGCTATTGTATGATGGTTTTTAATTTCGCGGTTCCAACCTGGGATTATTTTAAATGTATTTGTAATGATAATTTTTTTCCTATAAGCTTCAGACGAATCAGCAATTGCAATACGTATTGATTCATACAAGCAATCTATCCATTCTAAATGTTGTTGATGATGACAGCCAAGTACGGAACATTGCAATACTGGATGATCAATGAGAGAAGACAACTTTAAACACACTAACTCATTAATATTATCAAATTCATCTTTTGTAAGCGCACCCCAGTTAATATAAGATTTATCATGGTTATCAACATCTATCGATCTTACATAACTTTTGTTACGATTTATCGAATCATCTGCAGAGGTTATTCCGAGCTTAAATACAATTGGAATATGATCAGATCCAATTATATGATCTAAAACATTTATATTGTTAACTGTTACAAGTTTGTGCTGCCTTCCCACAATGTGATCAATCCATCTACTTGCAGAGTTCCCATATCCTATAAATGTGCAAGTATCCCCATTCAAAACATTCACATCAAAACACTGAAGATCATTATATTGCATAATATCAGTTAAGTTTGTCCATGCACGCCCAGAGAGAAACAAATCGTTAAAATCTCCTATGAAGAAAATTGCATCAAATTTATACTCCACAATTATATCTTCCAATAATGACAGGGTTTCTAAATATTTATTTAACGTTGCCACTTCCCAAAGATTACTATTGATATATACGTTAACTAAAACAATATCCAAATTATTTATATTAAGGCTGAATATCATTAAATTTGTTTCAGTAACTATCTTAAGAGTGAGTTTTTTTAAACTATATATCTATCTATATATACACAACTAAAATAAGGCAAAAGCAATTGAAGTCTTATTTATTGTTCATTGAGTTTTGAGGATTCTGATCCCTATCTGAACCTTTTTGCCTATTATAATATTTATTCACCACAATATATTCAGGCCATAGCTCTGGTTCGAACAATTTATCCCGGTCAGCCAGGTTCACTGTCACTTTAAAGGCCGTAAATTTATCAGATTTAATTTCTAACCTACTAATGTTTATTATATCAACTTCAAAGTTGCTTCGAATATAATCTGTAATACTACTAGTAGTAGTAGATCACCGCAGAGAAGAAGCAACAGCCCAGGAGCCACGTCGTAGCCTGGATGAGGTGCCGTCTATCTTTCTCATTGCTCAGATCAGCACTACTATGCCTGCGGGGAACAAGACTGTCTGCACCACAACCAGCGACTGTGGCAGAAGTGGACTACGAGGCAGCAGTGGCAGAGGGTCGCATAGGGAGGCGAACTGGATTGAAGTTGCATGGTGTAGAATAGTAATATCTGATACTTGTAAAATATAATGTATGTACAATATTAAATAAAAATCAAAGTAGTATTAGTAGTAGTAGTATAACAACAAATATATTCGATTTTGTTTTAGATAAAAATATATAATTGTTCTCGGTTTGGAAAGAAAAAAACTAGCAAATAAATGTTAAGGTAAATGTATATTTATAATCTTAAATAATAAGAAAATAATCTTAAATATTGCAAGGCAAGCGAAACATACAATCGGATATAAGGGTGAAAAGAGAACAGGGGACAAAACGATTGAATATTCATTAATAAAAAGTATTTACAAAGATATAATAAATCAATGGGTTTATTGACAGTGATTTACCTTTTTATCCTTATAATTAGATGGGTATATTATAACTAATATATATTTCTAAGGGTATACTATTATGGAACCTACCATTTCGACACGTTCTTTAAACCTATAATTTTTGACAGTGTACTAATTTGTTGATTTAATAACAATTTGAAATAGGAAATGTAAAATATATCGTATATGACAGCCAAGCAAGATAACATGAGAGATTGTGTCTGATGAAGGGGAGATAGTAGACGAGCTGGGTCAGATATAATATGATGAAGGGGAGATAGTAGACGAGCTGGGTCAGATATAATATGATGAAGGGGAGATAGTAGACGAGCTGGGTCAGATATAATATGATGAAGGGGAGATAGTAGACGAGCTGGTCAGATATAATATGATGAAGGGGAGATAGTAGACGAGCTGGGTCAGATATAATATGATGAAGGGGAGATAGTAGACGAGCTGGGTCAGATATAATATGATGAAGGGGAGATAGTAGACGAGCTGGGTCAGATATAATATGATGAAGGGGAGATAGTAGACGAGCTGGGTCAGATATAATATGATGAAGGGGAGATAGTAGACGAGCTGGGTCAGATATAATATGTAGTTAAAGTTTTCACTACCGGTACCTTGATGCATTTTTTTATTTCATGCTGGATACCATTAAACGATGTTATGAAGCTATATATGGCTTCCTAAAAAAACATAACATCGTCTAATAACCAGAACTGAAATACAGTAGCGTGATCGTATTCAAGAAGTTAATCTTTCCAGTATACGATAACGCTGTTTCCAGTATACGATAACGCTGTTTCCAGTATACGATAACGCTGTTTCCAGTATACGATAACGCTGTTT
Organism: Paralithodes platypus; assembly: GCA_032716605.1. Lineage (NCBI taxonomy): Eukaryota > Metazoa > Arthropoda > Malacostraca > Decapoda > Lithodidae > Paralithodes > Paralithodes platypus. The sequence continues at coordinate 18,004,375 of CM064540.1, forward strand.
TCATGTTTTTTTCCGGCTAACATTAAATTATTTTACTCAGTTTCGGAAGGCCTTCTAGGAATCAAAGGGGTAAATTCTCAATTATGCCTCTGATTTCTAAAAATAATTCCTAAACTACAAAAATCCAATGATAGCTATCATACAATGAAAGTAGTGTTTGTTCTACCTAACCTAAGGTCACTTAAGATTAAGTTCGACACTCTTCTAGTGGCTCCGAGGAGTGCGCCGCCCCTCGTTGTGATTTGTGCAGCAGACTGTTCGAAGGGGCAGCACGCTCCCCTGCGAAGATGGGCTCGTCTGGCACCTTTTGCAGTTCGGCATCGAGGCCTCTCTTGAAGTTGTCTAACAAGACGCCCTTCATGTCTCTTACTCGCCGTGAGAGTTTGTTTGATGAGACGTGGTCCTCTGCGTGATAACCAACCCTCTTGCAGAGCCGTTAGCAGCCCAGTTATTCATCCGTGGGATATCGCATTCCTAGCCTCTCTTGTTACTGAATTTCATGGCTATCGGGGATTGAAGGTTTGATGCTAAACCTTCCGTGATTGATTTTCCACGTGTATAGTATTAGGTAACGTTCTCTTCTACGCTCCAACGAGTAGAGTTTCACTGATCTTTAACGCTCCCAATAGTGTAGCTGTTTTACTGAGTTTATATGCGAGATGAAATTGCTTTGTACACTCTCTAAATCATATATTTCGCCTGCTTTTTTATGGGGATGTTAATACGTTACTGTATTCAAACCGTGGTAGCACTAAGGATTTGAGAAGTTTCATCATAGGCAATTCACCGCGTGCTTTGAACGTACGCAGAATCCAATCTGTTAAACGTTTTGCAGCTGCAAGCTTGACCTGGTTATGTCACTGAAAGGGTTAAATGGAGAATTGGAATGATTTACTTGGTAGATTACGAGTATCAAACACATGGCACTAATCGGAGTCACACCAGCAATTACATAATTTTTTTAGGCATTTGAGCTATTTATTCTTATTTCACTTAGTGTATTAACATTAACCCTATAAATCAGGGGATGCCAACTGGTGTTATATTTTAAATGATCTGAAGATTTTATTATTTAACTTAGTAAGACTCAGTCAAAGCTAAAAGGATATATTGATACCCTTTATGATTCATTGAAATCCTTGCTATTTATTTAAAATCATCTGTTGGTAGCAGGAACCCTTTCAGTGGGTGGAATGGACTCGTCAGCATTGGTCGGCAACCCATCTAGGGGAGACAACCTAATAAAAATCCAGATGGATGGGACTCGTCAGCCTTGGTCGGCAACCTGTCTAGGGGAGCAAACTTTACACAAACTACAGAATGGCAGTGCGCTCATCGGTGCAACTTGCAAAAGGCGAACTTTACAATAGATACAGTAGATAGTATGCCATGTCCTACTCTTTTAGTACACTCTGTTTAATTATTAGACGGAAGCATTAAACTTAGAAAGGGCCTGTGGAAAGCTAAAGTATTAATTGAGATCAATTTTATAATTTTCATTGATAAAATCGTCTAAATTTAACAAGGCACCAAGTTACTAGGAGGTTGTGGTTAAGAGCACAATACTAGATTCCAAAAGTGTCACGTTAAGGCGGGCAGGGTTCCCTGGAACCTCAGGTGGTGTCACACGGAAACATTTTCAGTTTTGTTTTTTATATATACTGTATTTTGTCCTGGCTAATATAGGATGTTAGCTTGTGATTTTTGGATGAATACACTGAGTTTAGTCTTACAGGTTGATATACTGTACATATATAGTCTTACAGGTTGATATACTGTACATATATAGTCTTACAGGTTGATATACTGTACATATATAGTCTTACAGGTTGATATACTGTACATATATATTCTGGAATTATGTTGGTACTTGAAGTTTATAACGATCCAACCTAAATCAGGTATTTTCAGGCAAAATCAGTGATAAAGTTAATTTTGCGGTGAAAAATGATAGCCAGTAAAATAAAAATGGCATGAAATCGGCCCGTGTCATGCCGCTTTTCCAGGTGAGAATCATAATATTATTTAATTCTGATTGTGTTATTTCAAGGAAAATTCCTCGCTAAAATTGTTCGTGTTCACGACGGGTAGTTTAATAACTTGAATATTAATTGACATGGATGAGTTAATTAACATGGATGAGTTCATTGACGCGCCAGAGTTGACTGACATGACAGTATTGACATGGTTGAGTTACTTAACAGTTGAAATGATTGGCGGGCATCGGTTAATGTAATCAATTTACACCATGTACATTTATTTACACGTTTCAATGAATTAACATACTTTAGATTAATGAAATATAAAAGCTGATAAATAAATGTCTGATAAAACTGGCATAACTGAATTGTTGAGCATGTTTAAATTGACTGATACAGGTCAACTGATTGACATAGCATAGCTGATAAACATGAATGAGCTGATCCAGAAAAATTATTATTTGGGGTTCAAGCATATGGCAAAGAACCCCTATTGTAATTGTTCAGATTATTATTATTCCGTCTCGTCCTTATTCTTCCAAATTATTCTTGCGCACTGCTATTTTTGAAGTACCAGTCCAAAATAACATCTGGACATATACAACACTTGTGAATAATGCCGGAGTCACACGAGCCTTTTTTCGAGCAATTTTTACGGGCAATTATGGTCTGGAAGCTTAAAAAAATACACTTTATAAAAATGTAGCCGCCTAACATAATCTATCTTCAGTCTAGTTACAGATACCAGTGCGAAAATGTCCCGAAATAATACGAGAAAAAACTTACTCATGGAAAATTGACGGAAAAAGCGGTCGTGTGACAGCAGCTTAACAGAATGTCCGTGTTACGAGGGAGAAGTGTTAAGGGGATACACGACTTAGTTATACACATTAAAGAGGGATAGTTTGAGAGTTGAGTCATATACAGTATGTACAGATCATAATCAGTAAACAATATTCAGGGAATATACAGTGTATTTACAGGTAGTCTGATGAACATGCCTGAAGGACATCAACAAAACAATTACAAACAAACATAGGACATAGAACAATACACGGACAAAATAAGAGATACAATGGTGTTTAAAATGAAAACCTAACAGTTACCATAGGTGTGAGGAATAGCTAGCTTGATTCTAGTATAACATGTATGTGGGGCACAGCTGGTCATATATACGTAAGGCAGGGATTTGGCGACTCAGTGGCCGGAAAAACGTGTGACAGTATACCTATAGATGACTATTTACGTTAAAGGTAGTGTGTGAGGGTTTAATAGGCAAACTGGAATATTTAAGTATTATGTTAGAGGGGGTCTGACAGACAGACCACATATAATAATAAGCGTCAAGAAGCTAATAATATCTCTCCAGTTAGTCTGGTAGAGATACTAGGAGATGCAGTGATACTCCTGGTTGGAAAATAGTAGTTAGGGCCAGTCAACACCTAACTCGTTACCTGTCAGGATTTGCGGTTTACAGGTAAAGGGTTATTTACAAAGAATTATTTCCACTCTGAGCTAGGGTTATGAAACAAATAGAGAGGCTTGGGGCTCTCAGACTCAGGAAGGGAGATGAGATACCTTCCCTGACCTGGTCTGAGCACCTATGCAGCTTTTAGGTGTTCCCTGGCCTATTTTTGGTGAAAGGAAAAAGGGCGACCTTTGCCCTTTCTACAGGTGACATAGATCCCTGTCGCTCCACCGACGGGGGTAGAGGAGATAGTAGTGGTAGGGCCATCTGGATTCGCCTCTTGATCCCCTCCAGGGACCAATCGGTGAATTGTTGTGATGACGGTAGGTCATCCGGGTTGGCTGAGGCGACCCGGGATCTGGCCAATCCTGGGTCGACCTACGGGCGTGACGTCATTTCCGGCTCTCGGTCATAGCACCGCCTCTTACGTGAAGAAGTACAGGGTGACCCCAAAAAAACTCCCACATTTCAAAGGTAAATGAAACAAAAATGGTTAAAGATAATCAAAATATTATTTGCACACATGAAACTTCATTCAATACAGTTTTTATTCATCATGTTTTAAAGATGACATCCTCCAAATGGTGGCCGTCATTGTCTATACACGCTTGGAGGCGATTTCTGAAGGCTGCCATGGCTCGACGGGTCATGTCGGGTGGAACAGCGGCTATCTCCTGCTGAATAGCAACCTTAAGGGCTTCAAGAGTTTGGGGTCGATGAGTATACACTAGTGATTTAGAGAAACATTTCCCTAAGGACTTGCAATGATCGTCGAGCTGTGTGTGCCGTAGCTCCATCTTGCTGAAACCACACATCGATCATTGCAAGTGCTTAGGGAAATGTTTCCGGATCGGGTGATTTCGTTGCGTGGCGATGTTGGGTGGCCGGCCCATGCCCCTGACCTTGCCCCTTGTGATTTTTTTTCTGTGGTGCTACCTTAAATCACGAGTGTATACTCATCGACCCCAAACTCTTGAAGCCCTTAAGGTTGCTATTCAGCAGGAGATAGCCGCTGTTCCACCCGACATGACCCGTCGAGCCATGGCAGCCTTCAGGAATTGCCTCCAAGCGTGTATAGACAATGACGGCCACCATTTGGAGGATGTCATCTTTAAAACATGATGAATAAAAATTGCACACATTGTCATGTGTGCAAATAATATTTTGATTATCTTTAACCATTTTTGTTTCATCTACCTTTGAAATGTGGGAGTTTTTTTTTTGGGTCACCCTGTAGTTCTGGGGGGATCTGCTGCAATGATGGGGGGTGCCTCTCCGTTTTGGTGGGCCCATTTTCTAGGGGAGAAAACGTGCGTAGGAGGGACTCGTATTGTGCATCTGAAGGGAACACGCGGTCCTTGTGGTGTATCTTGGGGATGCGGGGTCAGGGAAGGTGTCAGGGCGGAAGGCCGTGGTGGAACAGTGGTAGTCAGGGGGCCCTGTCTCACTCCAGCAGGTGCAGGAGGGGCCCTCTGGTAGTGGAGCGCGGCCCCTCTGGTAGTGGGGCGCAGCCCCTGTGGTATGTTCTGATGGTGTGGGGGCGCCTCTGGTATTGGAATCGTAGCCCGGGATATGGCAGCGGTGATGGAGGGGCCCTGGGACACTCCTGCAGGTGCAGGCGGCTAGCCGTGAAAGGTGGCTTGCCCATTTCTCGGCATAACAATTTATTCGCAATAACGCTGGAACCGCTTGTCGTATCCCAACTAAACTTTGATACGAGGTGCGATTTTATATTGGGCAACCTTTGATATATGAAACATACATAATTGTGACCAGATACGCCCGTGGTGGCCGCATTTGCGAAAATACTCAAACGTAAATTCCATCTCTCCCACTCATAGGAAATTGTTTGGCTTTGTTTGACTCCTCTACCAATGCTCTACAAATGTTATTGAGAGGTTTTGCCCTACATGTCGTTTTTTGATGGCGATCTTGAAAAAGAACAAAAATATTAACTTACAAATCTACATTTTGAAAACTAAAAGGATGATCTATGTTATTTTTGCGTAGTTGAGTGAGGCTTGTAATTTGTAACGTGTTGGTACCAAATACATAGAAATTGGTGGAATAGTTTGGCCGCAGCATTGAAAAATCTGCCTATTCTGTAATTAGTTTAAATATCTTTTTGAACGTCCACACAACGTTTTCAGTCTTCTGTCCTGGTTCCCCGAATCCCCTAGTTTTGCTTATTATAGCTAAATAATACTATTCAGATCCATGCATTTTTCTACCTACCTACCCTACCAAATAATAATAATGATTCAAAGTAATTTTTTGTGACTAACGATTTTAACAATTATATACTTTGCCAAATGCTTACTACTAAGAATGATATGGACCGAAAATAAATTTACAATTTTTAGTGTGACTTAATTTTGACCCTGTTAGTAAGGCTTTCAGTAATACTCCATCCCACACTTAACTCACTGCCATATCTTAATATAACCAGTTTGGACAAGTGTAACTAAAATACACAATACATAACAAGTCTGGGTTTGAGTCTACGCAGTCTCGTATTTCACACTCCTCCCTCAACCACAAGTGTTACCACAAAATACTGCTAGATCCATTCTCAAATGTCGCTAGCATGTCGCCTACATAGTAAATAGATGCAAAAAGTTGCTAGAATAATGCCACAATCTCTAGAAGAGTTTCGGTTTGTTTGTTTTGCAAGATTTTACAATTTAATATGGCTCTAGAATGTCTGAAATGTTCAGATTATCCCTAGTAATTATCGCTAGATATATAAAAATGGCAGCTAGATTGAAGTAAATACCTTTAGATCTTGCGGTAAAATGATAAATTGCCAGCACTGCAAGTCACCCTCCCTCTCCTCGGCGAAAATTCTGCTTTGAAGTGTGTATTTGCTTTTATTATGTTGTGTATAATTGTAACCCCTTTACATGTCTCTATTAAGTAATGACATCTAACAAGATGCATGATATAAATACAAGAACAGATATTTATCGGAAGTACTTATTTGCCCTCGGAAAGCTGAAATTATAGGTTTGATCCCAAAGGGGAAGAGAGAAAACCTAATATTTATGAGTGGCCCCGGAGTCATTGACGAACTGCCTTAAAGGAAGGCACCCTTTCAAACTCCATGCCCCATTCCTTTGCCCCTCAACTTTCTCTTCATAATTGCTGAGGGGCACAGGGCCCTGGGTGGGCTTTGGTTTCCCGGGCATTTCCGCACCCTCCTCAGCTCCCCGCCATGGAGTGGCTTCGGTCACCCAGGCTTTATTGTGTTCGGCAGGGAGGGTTCTGTGGGGGCGCACGGTTATGGCCTTGGCCTTGCTCGGGGCCTTGGGGCTGTTCGGCCAGGCAGCTTGGGGAACAACAACAACAACAACAACTCCATGCGTTTCGCACATTTGAAATGCCCGCGCAGGTAGCTTGATGGGGCCCGCATCATAAGTGCACACTTAATCTCTTATGGAATCGCCATAATGATCGGGTACCACTAAAGAAAAAACTTTTAGAAAAAATAAAAAATAATAATAATACACTAAAGTTGTCAAAAACAGCTTCCAACAATCGTGGATATTCTTGGTGTGCGCAGCCTGACGTCGGGACCTAAGCGTCATTTCGTCCTTCAATGATATATCAAGACTTCTCAAAATATCAACGAATGGGAAGGGGATGGTGGGATGGCCGAACTCGTCAATGACTCCGGGGCCACTCATAAATATTAGGTTTTCTCTCTTCCCCTTGGGGATCAAACCTATAATTTAATAGTGGCCCCTTCGTCATTGACGAACTGCCAGAATTCTAAGACTGGAGGGGGACATTCGTATTGATGACCCTTAAAAACCCGCTCTCCGAAAGTATTCCCAACTCAAAATCCAAAGGTTTCACAGAAACACCAAGACAACTCAAATATTTATTGTATACTTACAATAACGTGTATTCTTCAATATGTAAATGCTTTTACAGATATAAAAATATGAAAGAGTAAGCAGATGTGTGCTTAAAGATACTGCTTATGTATAACCCACCTTGTTGGCGAATACCTGATTCTCAACATGACTTAGATTATAATATCACTAAGAGTGTGACGTTATTGACTCAGATTATAAGGCCCGCACAGGGTGACTGTTTAACCGAGTACACAAAATCACGACTAGCGTGAGTTACTGAACATATAATGTATGTCACGAGGCTTGTGACTCCGACATGTACAAAATAAAGCATGTGACATTTGACACTTGTTCTTAATATTGCAACCATAACTTAGGTATGCTGTGAAAATTGCATAGGTAATAGTATTTTAGTATATATCACTCATATTACTCTTAAATAATATCAAAACATTAGCCTAGGTTATCCCATCTTTCTTGACTAGAAAAATATATCTTTCTTGTAAATTTCATTAATCGATTTTAGGAGTATGGTTGGTTGTTGGAAGGAACATAATAATTGATATTGGTTCAGGAGTAATTTATCGAGAGGACTTCCCTAAGTGGTTAAGGCCCCATTAATTGCTCTTTCCATTCACATATGCATAGCCTACGTGAGTTGCAGTTGGGATGTGTGTACATGCTTAGATTGATATGCAGGATTCGAAGTTGCATAATAAATCGTAGGCAGTGTACACCAACCTTTAACTGTCTTCGTGGTGCGATGTATAAGGTGTTGATTTTCGGTGTGAGCATCCTGGGTTCGAGTCCACGGACTGCCACATGTGTTTGTAAATTTCATTAATCGATTTTAGGAGTATGGTTGGTTGTTGGAAGGAACATAATAATTACTAGAGAAAAAGAAGATTTACAATGTAAATAGAGATCACAACCTTTGGTCTTACATATTTGCATATATATCACAAGTTTTCGGCGAAGGGGTGTTAGTGTCTTTGTAGTTACGCTTAACATCGACACATCAAGATAAATTTGTGCATTGTTCAGTAAAAATAATGTCCCGGCTCCTCCCATATAGCAGGCTCGCTATCGCTTGCCAGGTAAAAATCGACACGTAAATGGCACGAAAGATCTTAAGATTTACAAAGAAATGGGGCAAAAGGTCTTAAAATTGCTATAGTATTGGAATGTACAGTTGGGGAAGAAAAAACGAGGCAGAGGTTTATGGTGGTACCTGGCAACACGTGTTAATAAACAGTGTAGTAAAACATTATTTATGAATGAACTAGAGGTGTTGCCTGCCTTATGTAAGGAGAAAGTTGATTGGTTAGCAAGTTGTCAGTTGTCTTTATGTGAAAAGTGTCTATAGCTCTTATTTTCGTAACATTACATACCAAATGTGCCTTCTTATTACAATAATACATTGTGCAGATTTATGTGATACAGTTGATACGAATACACATATTATTTAACACCTATGAATAACTTGATGTAATTAAATGACACGAGCTATGTGGGTAGCACGGCTTCTACAGGGTGAGGGAAGATCATAGCAACTGCACGGAAATGGTAGAAATACAATTTCAGACATTTCATATATTTGTTTTATAATATTATATTTGCAGTTAATAAAATGCTGATTTATTCTGGTAGTGTAAACAGTAAATTGTGTGTTAAATGTAAAACATGACAACCTTTTTGGAGAATCCATAAAGGATCGGTTTGCGCAACTGTAGAATGCGTCCGAAACACACTGATATTAACCCCCACCCCCCCCCCCACCCACCTCTCTCTCCCTCTCCACACACAAACTAAACAACCAACACCGAGGCTCCTCTTCACTTGCACAATGTGACTTGTCTTCATAAGCATATACTATACAGTCTGCGAATTCAAGATGCAAGGGATTTGGGTGTAGGACTAATATTGTTAAACAAGAAGCCTTGCACGCAATTACATTCTTGGTATCTCGGGCCAAGCCACCCAAGCCCTTCCAAACCCTCCTTAATTTTCCCTTCGACCCTCACGTCGTCCATCCACTCACCCACCAGCTACAGAAGATTATACCCATCGGTAATAATCATATATCTGCGGCTAGAGACGGAGACAATAGAGTCTCCTATCCTTTTGTTTATCAGGCCTTTGATTAGCGATCACCCCCCCCCCCCCCCCTCTCTCTCTCTCTCTCTCTCTCTCTCTCTCTCTCTCTCTCTCTCTCTCACTCTCTCTCCTCTCTTCTCTCTCATGCTCTCTCTCTCTCTCTCTCTCTCTCTCTCTCTCTCTCTTTGTACTCCTTTGTACTCTCTCTCTCTCTCTCTCTCTCTCTCTCTCTCTCTCTCTCTCTCTCTCTCTCTCTCTCTCTCTCTCTCTCTCTCTCTAAAAGCAGTGCAAGACTGCATACCATCGAAAACTCGGCGTCCAGGCCATAATAATACAGAGAGAGAAGTATTGAATTGTTTAGATAAAGCTAGCCAACGTAACACCGATATTCAAAAAAGGCAGCAAATCCCTACCAAGTAACTATCGTCCAATTAGCTTAACCTCAGTTGTATGTAAAATGCTAGAAACGGTCATACGAGACAGACTCGTAAATCACTTAGAGGAAAATAACATACTTAAAGATACTCAACACGGCTTTCGTAAAAAACGTTCCTGTTTAACAAATCTCTTAGACTTCTTCCACGATATCCTCAACCTCTACGATGAGAGTAAAGCTGTAGATATTATATACCTTGATTTTCAAAAGGCCTTTGACAAAGTTCCCCACAAACGTTTACTGCTAAAACTAAAAGCGCATGGAATACAAGACGGTGTGTTGAAATGGATAGAAAATTGGCTCAGCGACAAAATGGACCAATGTAAGTAGCGGGTACCCAGGGATCGGTACTAGGACCATTCTCTTTCTAATTTACATCAACGACATAGATGAGGGTCTCACCTGTACAATCTCAAAATTTGCTGATGATACAAACTCAAAAGAACAAGTTGACGATATGCAACACAATCTAGATAAATTGTCATGTTGGGCCCAAATTTGGCAAATGAGTTTCAATGCGGATAAATGTAAAGTACTACATATCGGATACCTAAATGAGAAAGCAAACTATTCGATGAATGGCACTCAGCTTAAGAATGTAAACAGAGAAACCGATCTGGGAGTAACAATATCGAGTAACCTAAAACCGAGTCAACAATGTTCAGAAGTTGTTTAAGGCAAACAAAATAATTGGCTTTATAGGCAGGTCATTTGAGCATCCAAAGAATCCTAACCCTTTACAATTCTGGTGCCCTTATTACCAAAAGATATAAACAAGCTAGAACGAGTTCAACGTAGAGTTACCAAAATGATACCTAGCCTAAGAACAAACCATACGAAGAGCGTCTTAGAGAATTAAATCTATTTCCTTTAACCCAGCGCAGATTAAGAGGTGACTTAATTCAAGTGTTCAAATCATCAAAGGCATCGACAATATGAACTGTAGTAAGTACTTCACTATCGACCAATCAATTACACGCGGGGAAACGGTTGCAAAATTATTGGTAAATCTTTTAACTCACACGAATCTAAATTTCTTCTTCAATCGAGTTGTCAACTTGTGGAATGGGCTTCCCCGAAACGTTATAGACTGCATCACCGTTGATTCATTTAAACTCCGCCTAGACAAATATCTCGCATCAAACCCGCGACTGACTGCATTTGTATAACTTTATTTTATCCCCCCCTCAGTTACTAACCCATCTGTCCCCTACTAACTTCCTCCCTTACCCACTCTAAACCACTGTTTGGACACTTGATCCTCAGTGTTTTGGAGGACAAGCAACCTAGAAGGGTCACTAGATCTGTTGTTGCTTGATTTCCTCTGTACTCTCGTACTCTCTCTCTCTCTCTCTCTCTCTCTCTCTCTCTCTCTCTCTCTCTCTCTCTCTCTCATATACTGTAGCAGTATGATCAAAAATAAATATATAAATGTGGTATCCTCAATAATTATGGATTTGCCACCCTCCACAATGTGCCTGTAAGCTTAGTCATGGCTGTGGTATGGAGTCTAGATTGATAAGCATGATGACCGATAATGGTAAGGGTTACGCTTGAGACACTGTTTATTAACCCCTTCAATTAAGTGACGCCTTATATCTATTATATTTTCCAGTCACATCCATACTGTCTGATTCACGTTTAGCACAGGTTTCTTGTACTCGCAAGATTAATAACAGTGAGTCAGTTTGTTAACCCTTTGATTCCTCAAGGATCTTTCAAATCAATATAGAATCATATTGAGGTAGTAAGAATATAATGGAACAGGTGTTATATGTCTGAATGAATTCAAACACATAACTAAAATTACTTCCATAACATCCCACATTTAATACTGCGATTTAAAATAGTATGCACCATATATTCTGTATACAGTACAGTACTGTATATACAGCAAGTTGAATTACGTTTTGTCAGGTTGTACAGACAATCTTATGCTCTTACTTACTGATTGACCAAGCACAAATATATTATTTTCATAATTCCACTAGTAAATTATTTTTCTATTAGTAAACTACACACGAACACAAATATATTGTTTACTTATATAGCCTAATAATCGAACTTGATCCAATGTTTCGGACCTAATTTCTACTGCTACACCACTACCTTTCAAAAACCTAAGCATCCCTTATGATGCACTTAATTTCTTAGGCCGAGGGCAATTAGGTAAAGGATTGTATTTTAGTTCTTCTAACAAGCAAGTTCCATGCCAGGTTAAATCCCAAAAATATACAGTAGAGAGGACATACCTTTTTATACATAACCTATCGGCTTATTAAGCCGTTGCTTGTAGTATGTCTGCACACAGTGTTCTGATTATATGCTTGTGAACAAAATTAAATGACACACCTGTATCCAAATGCCCTCGGCCCAAGCTAAACATAAACATCATTAGCTTTAAGGGAGGTTTATACACAGTAATGCCATAGCATAAACATTGCTGCAAAGTCTCTTTATTTTTATTGCCGAATCAAACTAGGAATGGTTCACCAAGTGACAACATCATAATTATACCGTACACACATTAGGTTCTCAGCCGATATATATGTTACTTACTCAACATATAAGCCTGCGTGTCGTAGGGGTAGCGTGCATGATTCGCAAGTACAAAGGAGTACAAAGGAGTACAAAGGAAATCAAGCAACAACAGGTCTAGTGACCCTTCTAGGCTGCTTGTCCTCCAAAACACTGAGGATCAAGTGTCCTAACAGTGGTTTAGAGTGGGTAAGGGAACATTGGAAAGGGAACTAATGTCCGTGGCAAGATTAGGAAGTTAGTAGGGGACAGATGGGTTAGTAAATGAGGGGAGGATAAAATAAACTTATTCATTTACAAACGCAGTCAGTCGCGGGTTTGATGCGAGATATTTGTCTAGGCGGAGTTTAAATGAATCAACGGTGCTGCAGTCTATAACGTCTCGGGGAAGCCCATTCCACAAGTTGACAACTCGATTGAAGAAGAAATTCTTAGATTCGTGTGAGTTAAAAGATTTACCAATAATTTTGCAACCGTTTCCCCACGTGTAATTAGATTTGTCGATAGTGAAGTACTTACTACAGTTCATATTGTCGATGCCTTTGATGATTTTGAACACTTGAATTAAGTCACCTCTTAATCTGCGCTGGGTTAAAGGAAATAGATTTAATTCTCTAAGACGCTCCTCGTATGGTTTGTTCTTTAGGCTAGGTATCATTTTGGTAACTCTATGTTGAACTCGTTCTAGCTTGTTTATATCTTTTTGGTAATAAGGGCATCAGGATTGAACGCAGTATTCCAGAAGAGGGCAGACTAAGGAATTGTAAAGGGTTAGGATAACTTCTTTGGATTTATGCTCAAATGACCTGCCTATAAAGCCAATTATTTTGTTTGCCTTCTTAACAACTTCTGAACATTGTTGACTCGGTTTTAGGTTACTCGATATTGTTACTCCCAGATCGGTTTCTCTGTTTACATTCTTAAGCGGAGTGCCATTCATCGCATAGTTTGCTTTCCCATTTAGGTATCCGATATGTAGTACTTTACATTTATCCGCATTGAAACTCATTTGCCAAATTTGGGCCCAACATGACAATTTATCTAGATTGTGTTGCATATCGTTAACTTGTTCTTTTGAGAGTACGCTATTTGCAATTCTTGTATCGTCAGCAAATTTTGAGATTGTACAGGTGAGACCCTCATCTATGTCGTTGATGTAAATTAGAAAGAGAATTGGTCCTAGTACCGATCCCTGAGGTACCCCGCTACTTACATTGGTCCATTTAGATGCCTTACCGTTTATGACTACTCTTTGCTTTCTGTCGCTGAGCCAATTTTCTATCCATTTCAACACACTGCGCTTTTAGTTTTAGCAGTAAACATTTGTGGGGAACTTTGTCAAAGGCCTTTTGAAAATCAAGGTATATAATATCTACAACTTTACTCTCATCGTAGAGGTTGAGGATATCGTGGAAGAAGTCTAAGAGGTTTGTTAAACAGGAACGTTTTTTACGAAAGCCGTGTTGAGTGTCTTTAAGTATGTTATTTTCCTCTAAGTGATTTACGAGTCTGTCTCTTATGAGCGTTTCTAGCATTTTACATACAACTGAGGTTAAGCTAATTGGACGATAGTTACTGGGTAGGGATTTGCTGTTTTTTTTTAATATCGGTGTTACGTTGGCTAGCTTCCACTGATCAGGCATAGTTCCAGACTGCAAGGATTTATTGAATAGTAATGTCAGTGGTTTGGAGAGCTCATCCTTAGCTTCCTTTAGAACTCTAGCCGAGATTGTATCAGGTCCAGGCGTTTTATTTACCTTGAGTTTATCTAAACATTTCAATACTTCTCTCTCTGTAACGGTGATATTGCTTAGAACATCTGAATTATCAATCTGAATCAGCGATGGTGCAGGGATATCACTGAGGCCTTCTGTTGTAAAAACTGATGCAAAGAAGGTAGAGGGCATTACTTATTTGTACTTCGTCTTTGGTGTATTCTCCATTTTCATCGACTAAAGGTCCAACAGTTAAAGTAACTACTTTTTTCTTTCTGATATAACTATAGAATTCTTTTGGGTTTGTTTTACTTTGATTCGCAATATGTAACTCTAGGGTCTTTTTACTTTGCTTAATTAACTTTTTGGCTTTGCGTCGTAGCTCTACAAATTTCACCCGTTCTTCGTCATTTTGTGAGGATTTTAATCTATCATTAGCAAACTTTCTAGCAAGCAGACAGTTTGAAATATCTATATTCCACCATTTGGGCTTATTATTATGGCCTGGACACTGTATTTTCGATGGTATGCAGTCTTGCACTGCTTTTAGGTAAGTGGTTTCGAATAACTTCCAAGATGTATTTATGTCGTTATTGTTAATTAAAAAGCTCCAGTCAGTTTCTTTAAACATATCTCTAAGTTTATGAAAGTTTGCTTTCTTGAAATTAGGGACTTTTTCGATGCTACTATTTGGTTCGTTACTAGTAAACTTTAAAGTGAAAGTTATCCTACGATGGTCGCTGTTACTGAATTCATCACCAACATTCAAATTCTCTATTAATTCTTCTTTTGTTGCAAGTACAATGTCAAGAACGTTATTACCACGGGTCGGCGTTCGAACAAATTGATAAAGCGAACTCTCTTGCAAGTTCGTATACAAGTCATGTCCGGAGTGTGAAGTAAGAGTATCGCCCCACTTGGTCACAGGTAAATTAAAGTCGCCAAAAATTACGGTATCTTGTGAGTTACTTACATCTGCAATTTGTTCGTAAATTTCTTGGTCAGTTTGCACTGATTGAGCTGGATGTCTGTATATTAACGCAAGTATTATTTTTGTACCTTTATTATTCTTTATTAGCACAAAAGATGTGTCGACGTTCACAATTTGAGGTTTTGACAAGAGGGTAGGGTTAAGACTTTCTTTGATATAAAGTAAAATGCCAACTCCATTTCTATTTATTCAGCTTTTCTCAAACATTACATAACCGGGAAGTGAATATTCTGCTAAAAAGTCTCTATTTTCTGTATTGAGCCAAGATTCTGTTATGCCAATCACATCATAATTTTCTGTAAACACTAGCTCCTCTAAATCTGAAAATGTATTGCGTATGCTACGAGCGTTTGCATAGAAAACCTTTAAATTTGTTATTTTAGAACTCACGGAACGCTCTTTAATAATATTTTTGTTTTTTGTCAGATCTACATTTATGTTCATGGCTGTCCTCGGTCTTCGCTGTCTTCGGTCCTTATCGCTGGTGGTCCTCGGTTGCCTCTGTTTTTTGCTTGGCGTTGGATGATTTATGTCACTGCTGCTTCTTCTCGGATGGCGTTTTTTGATCCATGGCTGCAGACTGCTTTGTGTAGGAGATGACCCATGCGTACTGAACCCACAGGGTTTAGATGAGTGCCATCCTTGTGGAACAGAGTAGGCTGGTTATAGAAATTATCCCAAAGGTTGATGAATTCAACTTCTTCCTTCAGACACAAATATTTTAGTCGGCTATTTGTGCTGAAGGCCTTGTCGTAGAATTTGTCAGGTACGTCGATCTTGGGGAGAATGCCTGAGATGATATTCCTTGACTTGTTTTTGTAGTGCTGGATCATCTTGCGATATTTTTCCATCAAATCTTCGGATCTGGTGCGCATGACGTCATTTGAACCAGCATGGTTGACAAAAAGGGTATTTTCGTTTGCATCCTTTGTGGTATCTTCGAAGGCTTCCACAATGTCGTCCAGTCCAGCTCCTGGGATGCAAAATCTTTTTCGTCAATTTGGGACTCTGTCGCAGAACTCTTCGACCTGTCCTCGTAGGATGGAATCCCCAACGAGCCTGGTCTCTTCTGGTTCATCTTCCATCTCTACCAATATCTCAAATCTGTTTGGTATTGTGACTGGTAGACGAGACCTTTTCTGCGTTGGCCGTGCACCGTTCCTCACTGGTGTAATCCGGAAACCTGTGGTGGCGAGACTCTGCGTACAGGTTGGGGAGAGGAGTGGTTAGAACGGGGCGAGGGGTTGGTACTGTGGGAGGACCCGGGATCGATCCCTGCTGTTTAAAAGGATTATGGTCACATCCATAGCCTCCTAGCTCCTGTCTGCAATGGTGGACTTCATAGGTGCCGTATACTAATGTTGCATGTAAATGCTTGCACCTTATCAGCTTGACCGATTTGATCACACAAATATGCTTTGAGAGGTTAAGTAATTTCACAATAATGTTTTTTAATGGCCTCAATGAGCCACTTTGCCACCTTCGTGTTATATTTCAACCACATGTTTTGGACAATATGTCCGCCTAGTGTGAAGACCTTTGTCGGGAAACATATTTTCCATTACCCACTTGCCACACCCATTTTTGTAAACCGTCCCATATCATCCTGAGCTGGAGATGGTAACGAGCTAATGGTAACGATGGTAACGAGCAGAATTTAATGGTAACACCTTGGAAACTCAGTGTGAGCCTCTTATGGTAATATACCTTTAATAGTTTTGCCTCAAAAGGTGGAATACAACCACAATATTAACATGTCAGTTTCAGCTCAGTATCTCAACTTCGTATAAGTGATGTATGGAAAAAGGTCAAATGTCTATGGTATGGTAAATGACAAGTGGACAGTATAGGCCTATTTATTGATTTGGCAATACAATATATAATTTCAATATGGATACAGCATGCATCACAATATTATAATGCACTGCTTAACTATTTGTAAACTCTCTCTCTCTCTCTCTCTCTCTGAAGAAGGCTATGTATCCAGTTTGCTTGGATCTCAAGGCATACCAACATAAATGAATTTCATGTATAGTTTTGTAATTCTTGTTTTTAGTATTTTCAAGTTTCCTAATATTTATTATTAGCCCTTATGTTTAGGGCAAGTTAATCAGAAATCATTGTATTGGTATTATAACTAAAATGTTTAGGTCATTATTGTTACCGGAATCTTATTGGCAGCCTTGAAGAGCTATGTTTGTGCATTTTGCTGCAGTGGAGAAGCTGACGTTAAAGGGGTCTTTATAAAGAAACATTCAGATCTCAACCTAATGTCATAGAGCAATAGAGGCTAAAATCTTCTCTAAATATGCAGTGGGGGGAGGAGGGGGTGGGTTGGGGGGATGAAAGTGAGTAGTTTGCCAGGGGAAACAGGAATGTCGACTTTATATTACCATCAATAGAGAGGAATATGGTATGACATTAGATAACAGTTGCCAGTTGCTTTAAATTCTGTAAAATCAGTAGAATATAATTGACTTTACACTAACCTTGATATAGAGACAATAAGCCTTCTATCTATATAATCTGACATAATTAGCTTCACGTCCTTTATAGATATTAAATAGTTAGAGGTGGGGTGGGAATGTGAACGATTGGTGAGGGTAAGGAGATACTAGAGATCTAGAACTGAAGAATTAGAAGATATGAAGAAAAGTTGGAGATGAAAGATATAATATAGTGGGTTCTCCGCTGTTGCTATTATGTAACATTATCACTAGCTCCTGTGGTATTCAATGTATTGTTGGAGTGGCTGTGGTTGTGGAAATAGTATGTAACCAGTGTGATGAGATCGGTCATGATGATTAGGTCCTAACCTTTACATACAAAATAGGTCTAAGACACCTCTGATGTCCGCCATTGCAGACTGGGGTTGGGAGGCCATGGGTGTTGAAATATACTTTGTATACAGAGAGGACTAATCCCAGGTCCTCCTGCTTGCGAATGGTGCACGTTACACCTGTGGCACACATAATATGCTGGATAAGTAACATATATTATACAGTATAGCGACTGTGAAACTAATGTGTGTATTATGATGTTGACACTTGGTAAACCATTCATTGTCCGATTCGGAAGAAATATAGCTACTTTACAGAAATATGTTGTTATCTAATAAGTTGTCTTTCGGTCATGGGGCATACTTGGTAATATGTAAATGGAATTCTGACGAAATTACATACAAAAAACGAACCCGTCTGGCTGTAATAGATTGCTTTAAAACCTGTATATATCCGTTTTTCTTTTGATCATAGAACACAAGCCGACGTTGTTAGTTATGTATTGTATTGTGTTCTAGGTAATTTCATTGGCAAATGACGATTTCTAATACATCAATGGTTTCAGGGCACTATATTAAGTTATTATTATTCGAAGCTTATGGATTATTAAACATTAATACATTTGTGATGACTTAGTGCAAGGATAAGATGTGATAAGATAAGAAAGTAACATTAGGCCTATGTGTTCTCTACAGTATATGCCTGCGATTCAACTTGGGCCGAAGTGTATATAAACCGACAGGTTGATAAAGGAACTCTGTGTTCTATTGATGTTTGGGATCGAACCTGGACCAATGGGAGTGTTTGCCCTAGGTTTGGTTTATATTTACTGCACCACCATCCTTCAAAACCTGGACCAATGGGAGTGTTTGCCCTAGGTTTGGTTTATATTTACTGCACCACCATCCTTCAAAACCTGGACCAATGGGAGTGTTTGCCCTAGGTTTGGTTTATATTTGCTGCACCACCACCCTTCAAAACCTGGACCAATAGGAGTGTTTGCCCTAGGTTTGGTTTATATTTGCTGCACCACCACCCTTCAAAACCTGGACCAATGGGAGTGTTTGCCCTAGGTTTGGTTTATATTTGCTGCACCACCACCCTTCAAAACCTGGACCAATGGGAGTGTTTGCCCTAGGTTTAGTTTATATTTGCTGCACCACCACCCTTCAAAACCTAAGCATCCCTTAAAGCATATTTGTTTTAACTTAGGCTGAGGGCATTTGGGTACAGGTGTGTCATATAATTCTTCTCGCAAGCAAATGTTAAGAAATATGTGTGCAGACAGATTATAAAAAACGGCTTAGTAAGCCGACAGGTTATTAATGCAAGTATGTGGTCTCTACTGTATATGCTTGGGATAAAACTTGAGGTGGAACCTGTTTGATATGAAAATTAAATAACACTCCTGTACCCAGATGTCCTAGGCCTGGGTGTTGGTTGTTTGTTTGTTTGTTTGTGTGTGTGTGTGTGTGTGTGTGAGATAGAGAGAGAGAGAGAGGGGGGAAGGGGGTGGGGGGGAGCTTAATTCCAGTTAGTTTCGGACGCATTCTACAGTTGCACAAACCGATCCTTTATGAATTCTCCATAAGGTTGTCATATTTTACATTTAACACACAATCTACTTTTTACACTATCAGTATAAATCGGCATTTTATTAACTGCAAATATAATATTATAAAACAAATATATGAAATGTCTGAAATTGTATTTCTACCATTTCCGTGCAGTTGCTATGATCTTCCCTCACCCTGTAGAAGCCGTGCTACCCACATAGCTCGTGTCATTTAATTACATCAAGTTATTCATAGGTGTTAAATAATATGTGTATTCGTATCAACTGTATCACATAAATCTGCACAATGTATTATTGTAATAAGAAGGCACATTTGGTATGTAATGTTACGAAAATAAGAGCTATAGACACTTTTCACATAAAGACAACTGACAACTTGCCAACCAATCAACTTTCTCCTTACATAAGGCAGGCAACACCTCTAGTTCATTCATAAAGAATGTTTTACTACACTGTTTATTAACACGTGTTGCCAGGTACCACCATAAACCTCTGCCTCGTTTTTTAGTTCCCCAACTGTACATCTAATGGGGATAAATATGAGGGAGAAGGGGGTCCAGAAAAAAAAATCCCTTAGGTTACGGCAAGGAGAGATACATAACACACCCATGAATGAACAGCTTCTTCCTTACCCGCCATGTTCTAACTGCCCCCTTTTTGAAAGCTAGGCTAGATTAAGGGCAACCAAAATGGCCACACTCATAAATGCCTACACTCCTTAACTCATAAACTGCGAAGCTATGGTAGTTCAAACCTTCCTGCCAAGCAAAGGTATTTGGTTCTATTCGGACGAAAATCGTCATAGTACCATACTGTATATATAATTATTATCCATATGCGCCTATTTTGCTTTTATTATGAACATATGAACATATAAGAGCAATAAAAGAAGTGGGAATAGCATTTGGGGCTAAAAAATATGTATTATTGCCACAAGGTCATATCTTGAGGCGAGAGCATGGGGTGCGTATGTGTTCCCTGTCCAAGCTGTAGCGCGACACTGATGGCTCTGAGTAAAAGTCTCTTTGTTGCAAGGATCTCTAGCTGCCTCGCCTGTGGTAAAAAGACAGCGTCAGGGAAATTTGCGCCAAAAATTACCCGATAAAAGGGGGAATAAGAGGAAAAATAGCTGATACTTGAGGAGGATGGAAAGGGGGGGGGGGAACACATATGTAGGAGTGGTAGCAAGTAATGGAGGGGAATTATCTCACCTAATCACAAATTGCTTTGTTTTGAGTGCCACTGGGGTGTTTTAAAGTGTTTTTATTTATGCTCTGGATCTATTGAGGACGGTCACAGTGCACCAGAAAAACCTCTATTGAGGACGGTCGCCGTTTTTGGGTTAACGATCACAACCAAAAAGGCTACAATCCAAAATGGCCACACTCTGAAACGGTCATGGCCAAAACCAAAACGGCCACACTCTAAAACGCCTACATGCCTCAATGGTCACAATATATAATGCCACGCATAAAAGGCCATACTCCTTAATGGTTGCAACCAAAATGACTACACTGCTTAATGGTCACACTCTAAAACAGCCACACTCCTTAACGGTCACAACCAAAGTGGCCACATTCCTTAACCTGATAAGCGCGATATAGACCTAGGTGCTAGGGTAGTTATTTGTGCATTTCTAGCCCTGGATTCTGACAGAATTCGTTATATTTACAATATAAAGCATTATTTGTTTTCGGTATGCTTTTATTTTACATATATGATGTATATATGAACCTTCAAGAGTGCTAAAATAAGTGGGAAAAGCATTTGGGTGGTGAAAAACGAAGATATTGGCCACCCGGTCATAATCTCAGGCGAGAGAGAGCCACAGGCAGCCCTCCCCTCTCGCTGTCTGGGAGTCAACTGAGACGAGCGGGGCGGTGTGTGCCGGTGTCTGGGTGTTGCATAACGATCTTTTATGCAACCCACTTGTGCTACATTATCGCGGGAGAGAAAAATAACCGATAAATGATGATAATAAGAGGAAAAATCGGTGATAATTGAGGAGGGGGGGGAGGGGGGAATAAGGTGGGGAAGGAGGGGAGGGGGAGGGGTGAGAAACACATGGATGAGTACTAGAGGGGAATTATCTCACCTAGTGACAAAATCCTTAGTTTTGATAGGCCCTTTTTTTTTTTGGAAGGCTTTTTTTATGGTCATGCTTCCGTGAGGCCTATCGCGTTCCCTATAGGAAGCCTTCCGTGAGGCCTATCGCGCTTGCCGGGTTAATGACCAAAAAGCCACACTCATAAACAGCCACAAATAAAATGGCCACACTTCTTAATGAGTGCACAGCTAAAACAGCCACATATTTCATATTCACTCATAATCATTATGAACTTGCCTTAACTCATCTACACCTACACCATAAAATATTTACAAGAATGTATCACTTATATTTAATAATTACAATACGTTAAATACTGTACGGAAATGTAAGTGCTTTTCAATATGTAGTAATGCTCAAACTATACAATTTTTTACAAATTCATAATCATATTTCTACATCTAGGCCATAATATATCTATACCTAGCCCAATAATTTATCTACATAAGTAAATCCCCTCTATGTCAGCTCATGTCTGAGACTTCTGAATAATCAAACAATATCTAGGTTACTTTAGGTAAAAAGTGTTTTTTAGTAATGCGCAAAGCATAAAATATAGTAAAGTACGTTATTGTATTTAGTATTTCTGAAGTAAAACCCATAATCTTCCGGGATACTGGTCGGTTGCTGTGTTAAGGGCAGGAAGACCGTTTTTCTGGACCCCTTCTCCCTAATGTAAAGCCCCACTATTTTTGAGATTGTAAGACCTTTGGCCCATTAGTTTGACGATTTTAAAACCTTTCCCCCCATTTCGTTGTCAATTTTAAGACCTTCATGCCATTTACGTATCGATTATTTCCTGGCGAGCGATAGCGAGCCTGCAATTTTAAGAGGAACCGGCCTTCGGCCGGGAAATTTTTCTACCGAAAAATTAACAAATTTATCTTGAAGGGGGGTCTAGTGGGTATTTTTCTAAGCTTGATGGAGGTCTAGGGAGGAAACTAAAAAAATATATGAATAAATGAATTAATAGACCAAGCAAACGGTCTGCCTCCTCTTAACTGCTCTAGGTCACTTAGGATAGAAAAGACGTAGGCTTGTTCACCAGGTTGGTCAGTGGAATGAGAGAAGAGCCATTGGCAGTGGTAAACATTGAAATCTAATATGGAGATTTCTGAGAAAGAAGAGATGGATAGGATGTGTTCCACTTTAACGTTTAGATAGTCAAAGAAATTGGGGAAGTCAGTGGAGTTGGGCGAAAGATAGACAGCACAGATATTTTTAGTATGAGAGTGACAAGATAGTTTGAGCCATAATGTTGAGAATTCAGAAGAGTCGAAGCCGGGAACACAAGAGCAAGTGAGTTTGTTCTGTACGTATACACAAGTGAGTTTGTTCTGTACGTATACACAACATCCGCCTTTGGATTTGAAATTAGGATAGAGATAGTAGGAGGGTACACAGGGTACCTTGGACAATTCCAGAGCTATTCTTCCTTCTATACCACCGTCTCACTTACTTATGACTAATATATATATATCTCTTCCAAATATGTACGTTCTGTTCTCTCTGGGCTTAAAACTAAGAAGGTGTACTGGCTAGAAGGTGTCCCTACTGTTTTATTCAAACCCTGTGTTTCTGTGCTGCTTCCTTGTCTAGGTAAACTCTTCCGCATTTTGTTCTTTCATCTAACACCTTTTCTAACGTCTTTTAGCTGTTTTCCCTCTATCTGTGCATGTATCACTAATATCCTTTCTGGCCGTTCCATAGCTGTGGTTGTGGATGACCATCATTCACTTCCTCAGCCTATCAACTCCGATGTTCCTCAGGGTACTGTCCTATCTCCAGTCATATTTCAAATTTTCATTAAACCCTTAAGGCGAACTGTGTGTAATGGACACCCTACCGCCAGGCGCCGATATTAGGCCCCATTCCCACCTAAAATCGTCATTTTACGATAAATATCGTTATTACTTATTCATATGCGCCTATTTTACGTTTAATATGAAGATAGTAACAACAATAAAACAAGTGGGAATAGTGTTTGGATGGTCAAAATCGCGAATATATTCCAACCGGTCATTCATGAAATGTGATCGAGGCAGCCGCGACGTATATCAAAG